>CM062652.1:25888513-26378622 GCA_031772095.1 Zeugodacus tau
CAATTGCTTAGGTATTTGTTAGTACTAATAAAGAGAATTTGTGAGCTTGGCTTCAGTGGAGAAATGAGTAGTAGCGCTGCTATGCTACAGTTGCAACAATGTAATGCAACGAGTGACTTGACTCCGACATGCCTTCTGCGCTACTCATTTCGCTGGTGGGACGTGCAGGCGCACTTAAGTGCCTACGTTTTGCATACAAATGGTGAAGCATGCATGGATGTGTGTATGTGTATGTGTGTGAGTTAGGAACCGTTACGGTTGAAGTATACGAATTTTGCTAAAATGTCTTAAAATAAAATACAAAATACATATATGCCACTAATACATATACATATACACTTAGATTATATAGAATTAAGCTTATGTAAGAGCTAATTATAGCTGATAATAATAATAATAATAAAATGGTATAAAACAGCACAGAAAACAGTGTTGATTCAATTACAGTTACATTTACAAGTACGAATACAATTTAGGTTATCTATAATTATACAAAAATATATTAACGCACACACACATAAACAAGCTTAAATTATCTGAGCTGAAGCAATATGCTTTTTTCCATATATTTTTTTCAAATAATTTTCTTCACCATTTTCTAGCTAAATAATAATTGCATAACTTATTTATATGTATGTGTGTGTATTAAGTGTTACTCATAGCCTAATGTAGCTTAGTGTTGAATGTATGTTTCCTCTGCGCTTCGGCGCATGCTCAATGCAACGGCGGCGGCGTTCGATTCGGCGACTTGTGCGCCAACAGACTCTTCGGCACATGCAGCGACATGAAGTTGTGCTGGTTGCTTTGCTCTTGAAACTGCTGCAACAGTTCCAATTGTTGTTGCTCCTTCAGTTTTTGCTGTTGGTGATGCTTGCGCCGACGCGATTGTCCACCGCCACTGCGCTGACGATGCTGATGCTGTTGATGTTGATGTTGCAGGAGTGCCATTTTGGTTGCATTCCGTCGCCAGAGACCCGCCGGACATTTGGTGCGCTTGCGCCACTCCTCCGACACCGTGACACCAAGGCGTCGACACTCGTGCGCATACGCCGCGAAACTGTCACAATGACACATACGATTCGGGCACTCGCACACGTCCATCTTGCACGCGTCAAAATAGTTATTGGGATTTAGTCTACTATCACAGTTTCCGAATACTTCCGATTCGCGCAGCCAACGACAGGCGGCGTTCGCTTTGCGCTCCTTGCAATTGGGACGTGCCGCAAACTTTTCCACGCGTCGCGAACATGCCTTCGGTCCGCCCTCCTTCCAGGAATTGGCGAAACGCCAGACCTCGTCGTCGGTGTGATTATTGCCATCGCGGCTGCTGAGATCATCACGTCCGATGCCATTGTAATTGCCACACAGGCCGCATAGTTTCTTTTTGTAGGATGTCGGTGCAGTGACCTGTAGGAAATTGTTGCCGTCCCATTCCAGTTTTAAACCCAAATCGGTTTCCAGCATTATGTGTTCGCCCAGTCGTTCGATGTTGACAATTGGCGTGCCGGACGCACCGGTAAATGGCAAAATCACGAGACTGCCATTCACTTTGACACGCATTTTCTGACCCAAAGTCACGCGCATGCCGCGCATCTTCAGTGTGACCGTCTTCGCCCACGACGAGCGTTTCGTGCCGCGTCCATCATTCGTCAGCCGTATGGAGAATGTCTTGTCGTGACAGTCGGCCGTCAGTAGATACTTGCATGAACCTTGGAAGCTGAAGAATTTGCCGTCGAACGTCTTGAAGTGCGGATCACCGAAGACGGTGCATGTGCCGGGCGTTTCTATGCAACGCGGACAACACTCGCCCGGGAGCGTTTTCTTCTCCTCATTCGAGCCACATTTCAGCGACGGACAACGCATTTCCGAGCAACGTATTTGTCCCGCAATGCAGCGACACGAGCGGCACGGTCCTAAATTCCATGTTTCGTTGTTCATGTAGGTCACACCCTTGTGTATACATTCGTGGCGCACCTCGGAGGTGATGCAACGCGGACAGCAGCCATCCATTTCCTGGTACTCGGGCGAGCACTCCAGTATGGGGCAGGTGTTGCGCTGGCAGACCGAGGTGCCGTTGCTGCAGGTGCAGTTGGTGCAGCGGTCCGGCATGAATTCTGTCTTGTCGTAGTAGACTTTGTCGTTGAAAATGCACTTACCGATTACCGGCATAAACTGTCGTTGTTCGGTACAGCGTGGGCAGCATTCGTTAGGATTTTGTGTTTGCTTAGTGATCGGGCACGGCAGTATTGGACATGTCTTCTTAGCGCAAGTCAGCTCGTTGTTCGAACATTGACACACCATACAACGATCGTCTATCGAACCGACAACCTCTTGACCCTCGGTCACTACTTGTCCGTTGATCTTACAACCTGAAAGTGAGAGAAGAATTCTCAAATGAAATTAAGCAATTAAGTTTCAATGAAAACTGTGTCATAACAGAGGTTGATATTGAAATAATTAAAAAGTAGCATAAATGTATTCCCGGTCGAAATTTTAGTTTAACCTCTTATCATCTATTAGCTCTCCTGGTTCGAGCATGGTGTTAGCAAATATTTCAGCACCTTAAACCTAAAATGAAGTCCATAGATGAGCTCCTGGATGGTTATTTTTAAGAACAGGTGGGCAATTGTGAACGAATTTTCGGATTCTTTAGATATTTAGCAAATGGAGGGTACAACGAGTGTGTGTGTGTGCTTTTTTGAGCAAATTCTTGACAATCATGCACTTGGTGGATCGACCGATCTTAGGAAACCCATGTTTGATATCGGTAGGATTGAACGATAATGGAATCGAGCACAGGTTTCAAGCCAGCTGAGTTGTTGGCCATATAGAATGGTAGATCTAGTTCTAGGTTTTCTATATTTGGGTTCTAATAGAAACCTATATCCCAATCTGAAGACAAGCACGTCTCAGTTGTAAGGGAATTCGCATACATCTTCCGTTAGCTCAAATTTTCGCAGAAAACTTCTTGGATAAATTGAAAACAAGTGAGCTCATATACGTCTTCCTAACTTAGACCCTAACAGAAACATTCATCCAAAATTGAAAAAGATAATGTCTTAAGGGTGAGAGACTTATATGGAAAAATTATCGATTACCCACAAAAGAAATCGAACTTTCTCTCGGAAGTATTCAAAAAATACCGTTAGGCAAGGGACTCAAAAATATTTTTGATTGGAGACACTACATAAAGGAATATAAAATGAACTTTTAACATGTGTTTTTCACGAATTCTCAGACCCATCAAGCAATCCTCGTATGAAAACCGTTTCTATTTTTGCCATTGGCACCTCAAAAATGTCTCACCTCGGTCAGCCAGATGTTCCATCAAAGCCAATAAACTTCAACCATGTGTATGTGTGTGATTGTATATAATTTTACGATTATAATTTTTATTTGTACACAACAACAAGACCAACAACAACAGCAACGCATTCGATTAGTTAGTGATTGTTTGCTTCTGTCATAAACAATAATTTCGATCAAGTTTTATTGTGGCTTAAATGATTTAATGACATTATTGTCATTGGCAAATCATAAAATAAAGTAGAAAAAAGACTAGCAACAACAACAACACATTGGTATTATGCGTCAACAACATTCCCCAGCTTTTATAGAACATGGCTATAAAGTCGAGTGGCTGGCTGCTGCTGCTGCTGTTGTTCTTGATGTTAATACTGCTGTTGTTGTTGTTGTTGTTGGTATGCTTTTGGTATTATGTCGCAAGTATGACAAGCGATTAGCGCGAAATCAACTTAAGTGACTGCGCTAAATATGCCATCAAATCGTGTGTGATGCTTACTATTTTTGGATATTGACCCAATGTTTTGGAATGATGTCGAGATACTTGGGATCAAATGTGTGATCTGTGTTGTTGCTTTGTCAATTTGATTGTTTTTGTTTCGTGCGCTGATGCTTTGATTTCTATACATACAGACATAACTATATGAAATCATTATTATTATAATTTTTGTTTTGTTGTTTTTTCTTTTTCTCTTGATTTTTTCACAATTTTTTTGGTGTTTTTTTAGTTGTGATTCTGTCATGCTTTTGCAGATTATGCGAATGACGTACGATTGTTTTTTATTGCTTTTCGTTATTAGTTTTAACACCGCTATATTTTTTATTTGCTAATTTCATAGTTTAGTAGTTAACGAAAGTTCAGAATATTTTCGGGATTGGTACGGGATTGAAGATATTTTTAAGAATTAATTAAGAAAATGATTCCAAAATTTTGGTTTTTGTGCATTCCCGAAATACTGGAGAAATACCGAAATATTTTTTTTCGATTTCGGGATCAATAACGGGATTACATTTTTAAAAAATAATTTTCAATTTTTATTTATTGAACAATTGTTATCATAATATTTTCTTTTTGGCACTGAATATTTGGTAATTTTTTCTAGCTACAAACCTGTCAACTACAGGGTAACCCTAAAGCTACTTATATAGGTTAATTTTCTAACTGCATTATGTAATATACCTATATAATATTTTGGTATTTACTGAATACTTGTTATTTAGTGCATAAAATAACTTAAAGAATATAACTACAGGGTGACATAAATTATAATCAAATAAAATTGAAACCTTTGACTTTTTGATACTGAAAGGAATGCACTGTTTTTATATGAGTGTATCTCACGGGATTGGAATAACAGTAAACTAGAACATGAAAGAATCGAGAAACCGTTAGTATAGCAGGGAAAAACATTCTCGAAGTAGTTTCGAAAAAAAATTCTCCAGAAAACAGTCCTTTAGAGGATATTACACCGGATCCGTTCCGCTTCTGAAGATATGACTATCACTGGGACGATTATGAGAGGTCACTATTCTTGAGTAGGCGCCATTACGAACAGAGTTAGATTATATTTTATTAATCTGGGTGCAAATCTGTAAAACTCTATAGATCAACTCTCCAATATTATATATCTTTAATGCGATACTTTAAGAAATGTTTCCAGATCACATTCAAGCTACTAATAAAGAGATGGGTAATGAGTTCACTTGACGAGGACTAGTTATATATCGGGTATTGTATGTCGTGGCAATAATTTTAGTCTATAGAGGATAACGGAAGATTTATTAACCTTTCATTTCATTTTTTTTTCAACTATATATCTATCTATATAAATTAAACAATATCTCACTGACACCATGATATACTTGATATACTCGTATAGGCCACTCGGGATTATCATCCTTAGTAGTTTTTTTATTGTTATAAGCGCTTACCTTGACATGTCGGACAGCATTCACCGGGCTTTGGCGGTATGACGTGTTCATCATCGCACTGATTGAAACATTTCATTGTCGTTTCGGTGACAACACTAGCCACGCATTTGTATGTTCGACAAGGATCATCGGGATCAGACCACTCAGAGCCACTTGGGTACGGTATGCCACGGTATATGCAACCTAAAAGAGCGGAGAAGAAGGGAAAATAATCTTTATCTTATCTATTTTTTTTGTAAACAGTTTTGTGGTTATTCTTTCAATACATGATTCATTATTATTAATGGAGTTTATTATATGATTCAGCATAATGAATCGTTCCACAATTCTCTGAATATTTAATCTTTCTGAGTGTTTAGCTTTCATTCAACATTACAATTAAATTTTTAATAATAAATTGTTGGCATTCTAACTCACCTTTGCACCTTTTACAACATGTGTCACGCGGTTTTGGGTCCAATAAATAGCAATCATCAATGGAGGGACAGCTTCCCTGTTCACAGTTAACAAATCCATTCTGTAAATATACGAAAGCAATTGCAGAAATAGTTTAAAATGATGTATGCCATATATAATGTAATTTTCAATAGAACAAGTATATACAAAACTGTATAAGGGTTGAGATTGGAACCTTGCCACACCACCATTATAGTTTTACCGCCTTTTCGGAAACCTTTTACATCACTATATTGGATAATTTCCAAACTTAATCGGGTAAATTATGATTATTATTATATTCTTTTATTGTTCAAAAGCCACATTACCTAACTTATATATAATAGAAAATATATAAGAAGCAAGTTTAACTTTAATATGAACACTCCGACCAACAATTCATTCATCTAAAGCTTTTTATAACATTTTTATCATAAGGACCAGTTCTCAACAACCTGCTTCATCGCATTTACTACTGGGTTAATATATTTTGTCTGCCGGTTGGTAAACCTGTCTCTCTTATGGCTATCACTTAAGAAATATGCAAATCTTGTTTAGCGTCTCTTTGCATTTCATTAAGTTTATCTCAAACAGCACATTGTCAGAGCATAAATTTAATTAAGAGATTTATCTTTTTAATTAAGAGATTTTTAAAAGCTCTTATAAAAATACATTTTCTAAGAAATTTTTTGATTGCAATCATTGGGTGACAGAGTAAAGCGACAGCAAAGCGGATTGCAAGTGGACTATTGGAGCTGATAAAGTAGTTAATAAGCTGTGGTGCGTTGTACGCAAAATTTTTGAAAATAAATACATATATAAATAAAAAGTAATCTTAATAATAGGCATCTAAATAAATATGAAATATTTAAAGAAATTAGTAAGACGTCTCCAAGCCTTCACACAATACAATTTTAGCATGCTATATCATTTCTATCATTGGACAGTACCATCTGCTGGAAATTAATTTGCACCTTTAATAGCTATACCACTGCCCATAGGCCGTATGTATAGCAAGTTTTTTAGCTTAAGGCCTAGCAAATATGCTATCAAATATTAGCACATGAGTAAAATGGAATGCAATCTACTATCTTTAGTTTCTCTTAGATTATATTAGGTTAGGTTGTATGTCTATTCCCCAGAGGAAAATATACTATAACAGACAGTTCTTTGTGAAGCCAGGATCACCCTCCTGATTAGGTATATAGACACGACAAAGCGCCATAAACCCACAACAAACCTGCAAGGATTTTTCCCTTTTATACCCGCTAGTTCGGTTTTTTCAAAAAAAAAAGCTAGATTCATGAAATCTTTGTATTGATCTCCGTATCTCGGGTTTTCAAAAAGTGATAACAAAGCAATATTCGTATTGATCTCGCAAAGGTGGGAAGAAAGTGTAGAGCTGATGCCTCCGGACAACTTCTACAGCCGGGATTCCGATGGCACAATGACCAGTTAGAACCCCTACGACTAAGAAGATATGAACTTTACTCGGGATTCATCTTTCTATAAATTCTTTTAAAAAATCGAATTACATATACATACACACATGGTCATAAGCAAGGACAAGACGTAAGAATAATGGAGAATCATTTGTTTGTGCTTCGAGTTAAGAGTCAACGAGTGTACCTGGCAATTTGATATTTAGGCGGTTAACCTCTAAAATAGGATAACTTCATCATCAAGTGGGTACTCCAACCGGGTGTCGGTTTTGACTGCGTAATAAGCTTCCATCAGTCGTCTCTGCATTGGGCACGACGGCGCCAGTTGGAGATATCAAGTTTTACTAGACCATATTATATTATATATTTCGAGTCCATTAATTGAAAAATAAGCACACTGACTGAAGACTATATTATTTAATTCTAAGGAATTCTGATTTGTGTTCAACAAAAGAATAAGTCCTTGGGTAAACTGATACAAACTAAACTATTGACCCTCTAAAAAGAAGTTCAGTAAATCCTGGTCAAAAGATCACTTCAATGGTTAGGTTGCAAAGTTTGAAAATTTTTCTATTTAGGATTTTAGCACCATTAATCTAGTAGCCAACCATGTGTGAGAATAATTAATAAGAGACTACTGATACACGACATTTATATTACAATAAAGTAAAAACATTATTAATTTTACATTATACTTATTATACTCGTATTACTATTTTATTATTGTTATGAAGATTACGTTTTATCTGCGCTCCCAAAATCTCTTTTATTTTGTACTCAACAAAAGAAATCAATTTAAAAAATTTCCGTAACACTTTTCAACAAATAGTGTCTCGTATTTTTTTCAGTTTTGGTAACCTGACCCAATGATTGAAGAAGTAAATGCTGGTATACGACTATACACATACACATATATATTTATGTTGAAGCAAACAAATAGAACAGGTAATGCCGATTCGCTACGCTTTGACGCATATAAATGTGCGGATTAAATTTACTTATAGGCTTATGAAATATACAGGCGCACACATACATATCCGTGTATATGTATTTACATACAAATTAAAAAATTTCGATTTAAAATTTTAGATTAAGAATTAGTTAATTTTTGCTTCCTCCGCTGCTGAGGCTGCCGCTGCGGCTGCTTCTTTTTTTCGCTATTTAGCCATACGAGTTATGGTTAGAAAGCTTAAAGCGCCGATTAATATGCAATGTATTTATTTACATAACGCTTTATGACTTTATGATTAGGTTATCGGAGGATTTGTTTAATGCCTAGCCTAGCACAACATATGTGTGTGTGTGTATGTCCATGCGGTCGCTTATTAAGCATTGACGCCATAGCATTTTGTGTCAAATTGGCGAGATGAAGCCATAATTTTAATTTTATGAAGAATAATAATTTCATATCAGCATAAAAATGAATTTTACGACGCGACACATTAACGAGCGTGGAGAGAAGTGCAGATAAATGTGGTACGTATGTGTGAGTGTGTATATAAATGGAGTTGAAAATAGAGAGTTTATTGATCGTTTATTTTAATGAATATATTTACTATATACGATTAATATATGAGAGCTACATAACTGTACATATGTATATCGACATCAATTCCAGATCTTAACTATTGCAGCGCGCAAACTTACATCAAGCGCTGTGCGCATGCGTCCCGGCCGCTTTCAATTCCCACCTATAAAACATGAGCAACAACAATAACAAAAAAATCACTACAACAAATCAAATTCGATTACAAATCCAGCTCAAATTACTTTCGAATCCGCTTCGAAGGAATCCGATTTGAGCGCTTTGAGCGCGCCGTCTTGTAACCGCAGTAAAGGCGATTTTGTTAAGCGCTAAGACCCGGCGCAGCGCCCTATTAACAGAAAAATAAAATGAACAACAACAAACACACAAAAAAAAACAAATCATAAACGCGCAAGATAAGTTGAAAACGGCCAGCCGATCAAGTTAATATTCATAACAATAATAATAAAACGAACGCGCGCGCGCGCACACATGTGTTTGCTATTGTTTTTGTACAGACATCGTCAACAATGAAGGTGGCGCCAGTGTGTTTTTGGTTACGCCCACTTAAAAAATTATTGGCGGGTTGAATGTTAATAGCGCTGATCAGCGACAGCAACGCGGCGGCATATAGGGTTGCCAGCAGTAGCGCACAGAGACACGGCGCGGCTGAGAGTGTTTGGCGCGCTGAGCGCGTCTATACAAACAATGAGTTTGCAGAGCGCGCTTGGGAAACAAATACAAAAAATGAGTTTAAATATACATATATACAGCTCGAGCGCATAAATAAATATAAATAAAAAACAGTTATTTCGTTATAAAGAGCATAGCGAAATAACAAAACCAAGAGCGCTAAGCGAGAAAGTGGAATTTGCACTGCGCATGCGTCAAAGCGCGACCAGCGCTCAATTGCGCGCTTGCTAGTTTTTGGAATGCGGCGCGTTTTGAAAAATTATCGTTCATATGACTGCTGAGTTGGCGCGCTTTTCTAAGCCACTCAATGCCGCTTAAAGTATTTCATTTATTTAGGAAAGCTGCTTAGCGCCAGCTAATGCCAACCTCTTATCAGGGCGCCATGATTTATTAATGAGCGATGGCAGGCACTAAACCAAATATAGTAAGCAGCGCTAGACAGTGTTCAACAATTGATCAGTGCGCTTGGATTAAATCCAATAAAAGAACCAAATATGAAGAAACTCGACTTGTTGGTTGAAGCGATTTTATTTCGTGCACTCACAAGTTGTCTCCTAAAGAGCATATATGTGGTGCAAGCGTGAACGCTGGAATATCAGGCGCCAATGGTTGCAGCGGTAGGGTTCCACTCCCCTGTTTTCTTACCTCACTACGGCGCCAGCTCACTTCTTGGAAGCGGCGCCAAGCAAGGCGATCAACGAACGACAGCTACCGCCTTAGGGCGCTCTCATATTGCAGACGCCGGTGCATAGAAAAGTGCACTTGACGCTTTCGCGGCGAGCAACCCCAGCAGCGTCACGTTGTTTTACGAATCTTCGAGTGCGCAAACGCGGCTAATTGCAGAACGCTGCAGGCCAAACGCTGACGATCGCCAACAAAGCGCGTACAGTGAGACGGATGTTTGTCGCGCTGATAACCGCAAGCTGTTGAGAAATTTCTATTGCTGCTGTTGTTATTGTTGTTGTTGTGTCTCGCGTTCAACTCCTCTTTGTTGTCGAAAGAAATCTCGCCACACACATACTCATCTACATAGCCGATCAATAGAACCAAGTATGTGGTTAGAAGAATAGCAAAAAACAACGCACTGCTCGCGTAAAAAACACGCAAATGCCGCGCTATGTGTGCGTGTGAATGTGTGCGCGCGCGCGACTTCAAGACGGCGCCAAGTGTGCCAAACGATCGCGGACGTCATGGTTTTAATAATGATTGTCACAGCAAACTAGTTTGACGACCTTGACGTCGTAAAAATCGATGTTTTATCTAAAATAGCGAAAAGAGAGAGCGCGACAGTGGAAGAGAGAGTTTGGATGGGAAAGATTAGCAACAATGCCACGGCAACAACAAGCAGCCACCACAGATCAGCTTAAGCTTTGCATATGAAATCGTTGTAGCGCCAAACAAAAGGCGTTTGCGCGCGCGTTTTTTTCACCAGCACCACCATCGCTAGCGAATTTTAAATAAAAATTGATAAATTGATTGGACGGTAGAACAACAAATAAATATTAGGAACTAATGAAAATCCCTTCAATTTGTCGTTGCCGCTGAAATCTGCCTTTCAAATGTGTGCTGCATAATGAGTTTTTATGCTTTATTGCTTTGCTTAGCCATAGCGCCACGGCTGCCGTGATTATTTTGAGCTGCGCGTTTTCAGCTTATGGCTTAGGGTTTGCTGTGTTGCGTAGCGTGTTGAAGTGGAAGTATTTGGATACTATTTTTAGATTGGAGATCTATTTATCATTTCTTTAAGCATTAATGCAAAAAATATTGAATTTAATTTATTTAAATTTAACTTACCGTAAACTCAAATAACTAAAATGAACATAAAATAACTTAACGTAATATAACTTTGGATTAATTTAAGTTACAATAAATTAAATTAAAATTTTTTAATTAAATTTAATGTTATAAATAGTAAACTTACTTAATTTAACGTAACATGACTTAAACTTAACGTAAAACCCTAACTTAACGTACCATAACTTAAATTAAAATTATTTTTTTTATTCAGCTATATTTAACTTAATAATTCAGCTAACATAAGAGCTGCAGAGCTAAATAGAGAAGGTACAATCTTCTATAAGAGTGTACAGCTACTGGCGTACGCCGATGATATCGATATCATTGGAAACAACACCCGCGCCGTTAGTTCTGCTTTTTCCAGACTGGATAAGGAAGCGAAGCGTATGGGTCTGGTGGTGAACGAGGACAAGACGAAATATCTCCTGTCATCAAACAAACAGTCAGCGCATTCGCGTCTTGGCTCCCACGTTACTGTTGACAGTCATAACTTTGAAGTTGTAGATAATTTCGTCTACCTGGGAACCAGCATTAACAGCAATAATAATGTCAGCCTGGAAATCCAACGCAGAATCACTCTTGCCAACAGGTGCTACTATGGACTAAGTAGGCAATTGAAAAGTAAAGTCCTCTCTCGACGAACAAAAACCAAACTCTACAAGTCCCTCATCATTCCCGTCCTACTTTACGGTGCAGAAGCGTGGACGATGTCAACATCCGATGAGACGGCACTTGGAGTTTTCGAGAGAAAGGTTTTGCGGAAGATTAATGGTCCCTTAAACATTGGCAACGGCGAATACCGCAGACGATGGAACGATGAGCTGTATGTGTTATTCGACGACATAGCCATAGTCCAGCGAATAAAAAACAGCGGCTACGCTGGCTAGGTCATGTTGTTCGAATGGATGAAAGTGCTCCAGCTCTGAAAGTATTCCATGCAGTACCCGCTGGTGGAAGCCGAGGAAGAGGGAGACCTCCACTCCGATGGAAGGACCAGGTGGAGAGGGACCTGGCTTCGCTTGGTATAACCAATTGGCGCCAAACTGCCAGAAAAAGGGAGACGTGGCGCGCTGTTTTGGATTCGGATATAACCGCGTAAGCGGTGTCTACGCCAGTCAAGAAGAAGATTTTTTGTAATTTAACTTGGTCTCGACTTAACTTAGTTTAGTATAAAAAATCTAATTGAAGGAACAATAAAACGGAAATACTCGCATTAGTTTAAACGTCTCAAAAGGCAAGTCTTGGTATAATGTCTGTCACCGTGTAACCTAATCAGTCTTCTAGGGTTCACCTATAAAATGACTGTTTCTTAAACAAATTATTTAAGTTCATTCATTAACGGACAACCTTAAAGCAGTTGCATGAACTTTCTCATAGATTATCTTGCATCTCCCCGTATCTTCAGATATTTATGAGTATGTCCATAAGTACTCGTATGCATGCATGAGTACACAATTTTTCCGAGTTGTGTCAATTGCCAAAAATCTACGCAATAAAGAAGAAATGCCAAAAACAACAATAACAACTGTCTCACTGAGATGATTTTAAGCTCTGCAATTTATTTGCCACGCATACTCATACTACATGTTTAATACATACAAACATAGCAAGTACATTATATAGAGAGAAGGAGAAGAAGAAGATTAACTGTTAATGGGGTAGTTCAATAAGTTGCTGACTGAACCTTGTACGAATTTTAACTTTTTTTGAACATAATTCCCAACATTGGATATTGTGAGCACCTCGGATGGAAATACTGGCGAGTAAGCCTTCTTTAATCCAATGTAATAAAGCTTTCTGGAACAAGGTTTAGCTCTCAACCAAATTTCAAGTATATGAAATAAAGAAGAAGAAAAAAATCCAAGAAATTCGAAAATAACCTCAAAATTATAGATGAAAGCAACATGTAAATTAGAAAGAAATTAACTATTAATATAAAGTCCTAGCTCTACGGTGATTACATAAATCTCTGAAATGGGTATTAGTAAATTCTCGGAGAATCAAAGCTCTAGCGCTATCTAAAGTTGTGGGTATCTCGAAAAATATAGCCAAAGAGTCTAAAGAATAGAAAATTCAGTGAGTACTTTGGACTAAACAGAATTAGATTTTCGAAAGAGCAGCATGCGCCCATTTATATTTGTGGGGATACTGTAATAAAGAAATACAGAATTTGATAAATTGTGTCGACCTGAAAACTGAACAGATCCGTCATTTGAAGTACTTGTGTAAGTGATTCACTGATATGAAGTATGAGTGAGAAATAACAAGTAATTTAATTATGGACAAAATAGTAATGCTAGTGAGATCGTAGAAAACTTCTTTCAATCGAGTTACCTATCCAGCTGAGAACTGAGAGCATCGCTAAAGTGCAAAAAACATCCAGCAAAAATATGCGTCGAAGGACAATAGGATGGTAGAGATCTAGAGTAACAAGTGTCGTTGTTGTTGTAGCGACATTAAACACATTCCCAAATAATTTTGAGGAATCCTGCTGATTTGAATGTCAGATAGAACCGTCTGTCCTGTCCTAGTTTGATTCAAATCTTTAGACTAGACACCAGAATTTAAAAAAGTATGAGTATCTTGAGATCTTGACTGAAAATACGCCGAAGGAACTATACATACAAAAACCTTCCTCGAAGCCTAAATATAGACTAAATGAAATAATTCACCTTTACAGTTCTGTCAGCATCGAAGTGAAAACTAATATTGAAAAACTGTCATGAGAAGGTGTGATCTCAAAAAAAATTAAATTTTCATTGACAGGATTTTGAACTCAAAATTCACAGCTCAGTTACTTTTTACTTCAACAATTGTTTTTTGATTGCTTTTCCGAAAAATTGATTCACAATTTCGATACAATCAAGTTTGCACGCCTGAAGGTAGACTATATTACATTAATATTCCACTGTAAATCTGCTCATAGCATACGCAATACGTCACTAACTACTCAAACAGCCCTCGTATTGAATACTAGGTACTAGCATGTTATTAAATACAGTTGTATGCAAGCCTGTATGTGTGTGTGCTATGCGAGTTTAAGTACGTGTGTGTCCGAAATATTTGGCTCATATTTCAATGTATTTAGTGTGTTGCCAAAACAGCTGCCTGCGGAACATTTCCTTTCAGCTGAGCATAAATCACATTATTTATAAAATGGCATGGAAATATAAGAGCGCACAACAACAACAATAACTATATATAAAATATAATATACATAAATATGCTTTATGTATTTTATTTATTTACTTTATTGAGCTGCATTTTGGCGCTGCTGGCCGCTGTCCACCATACACAGACACACACACATACATATTGCTGGCAATTCATAACGATTTCGCGTTGTTGAGATCAAGAACCGAGCGCCGAATATGGCCACTGGCCAGTTCAAGCTGTTTGCCCTCTATCTCATTTATTTCGATTATTTTTTGTTTTCTTTTATTATTTGCTTTGAGGTTAACTTGCATATTTACCACTCTCAGTGTATATTTGCGTGTGTGTGTCTGTGCGAATATTGGCTGCAGAACGCAGTCGCCAAGCTCACGCAATGAAATTTACGCATCCCCAAGCGCTGTGCGTTGGCCTGCTCAAGGGCGGTGGGCTGCATAGAAAGCATGTGGGGAGTGGATGCTAGCTTTGCATGTGTATGTATGTGTGTGTTTGTCTGTCTGTCTTCAATGCAGTCAGTAATACTGAGCGGATTTTCGCATATAAATCATTCATTATAAGTGAACACACTCACACTCACACTATCATACATTCATTGCCTTGCTCTCCACAATAACTTCCGCCTGCGACATGTACTATATCGATATGAATGTGTATATGTATATATATAATATATGTACATATGTGTGCGTGTTTGTTCGTGCTCCTTTTGACTGCTGTCATTTGAGATTATGAATTTTAGCGTTTGACAAATATTTGGGTCAATAACTTGGCTGCTCATGGAAGCGGCAAAGACGTCTACAGCATAAAATTTTGTAGTAACAACAATAAAAACAACAAATATAACAGAAATGTTAAGCGCATTAAATACACACACACACACATACCCACACGAATATGTCTAGTTGGCAATAAGTTGCGACGCTGTTCGTTGGCTAGATAAATTATAATCAACTCTTATGCTTTATGGCTGAACAAAATTCATATGAATGTACAACAACAACACACATACTAAAGCGGACATACATGCAATTATATATATTTAAAAGGGTGTACAGTTAGAAATTATAGCCTTACTCAAGCTTGTGCTGAACTCTAGCAAAGTAAGTTGAAGAGTGAAGCCAAGTATTACTTTACTTGCTCCGAAAACATAATGGTTCATTAATATTTCCCTAAATTCGAATTTTCGAAGCATCAGTCGCAAATAAAGCACTTTATGAGAGTTTTTTTGAAATTCAGAACCGCCCAAGGGATATTTATTATATGTCTGTGGGTGCAGTCTCAATAATCAAACCAAGCTAACTCATTTTCCGGAGCATTAGTTAAAGAAACCACAGCACAGTGTTCGGTAACAATTTGTACTGAGAGGCCCTTCCTCCACGAATTGAGCTAGTGAAGTGAAGTAACTAGACACGCATTCATTTCGTTGATCTTACTCTTTTCGCATCGAAACACTCTTGAAAACAGGCGGATTAACATCGAATCAAAATTTGCGGCTTGTAATGTATTAATTTTTCTTCTTTTGGGACCAGGTCCTTAATATGGATTAAGTTTTTTGAGCATATGTTTCGGTATATCCGTCTTAGGTTAATATCATAATTATTTGCTTTGGTCCTCCACCTAACACGAGGAGATCAAGATAGAATCAAGTCAAATAAAGCAAACGAACAGTCAAACTTTCCTAGTAATTGTGAACTAACAAAAGAGATGAGTTCGAATCAGTCTTTCCACATCTAAATAGAGTCGGTAGTTTTCTACTGATTTTTATCCTTCGTGGTAGATCGAAATGAGTTAAGGCACGGCAAGGGGTCCGCTTCAAAAAAATCCAAAATTTTGTATCGGAGTCGCAATGTCGAATCCCAAGTCTATATCAATTCCATGAAATGTATAAACTCTTTAGAAAATAGCCCATGGGTCTTAACAGAGTACCCTTTATTCCAGCATATTTGGACGCATACAGATTTCCTTTTGCAATTTCTCATGATTATGGTTGAGTACTTATTTCAACGCAATTCTTGCATATTCTTTACATTTTCGGAGTTCGCGTGATTTTTTGTGAGTTTGGGGGTGTGTGTGCGGGTCTTTGAGTGCTTGGCAACATGATTTGTTTCTATGTTATGATTGCAATAAACTTAAGGGGATGCTCTGCACTTATGCAATTAATTTTTCTTAATTTTGAAAGCAGCTCAACAGATTTTGGCGTGAGAGCGAGCTGAAGTTAAGCAAATTGCGATTGTTTGGAAACTAGCTTGCAATATTGAAGATTACTAAATGCTACTTTAATTGTGATCGTTTAAATTTGTTTTTCGATCTCAAAAGATGCTTTGATATGGTATAAATTTATGATGTATTTTTAACTCACCTTGCAGGTACATTGAAAACAGTTTGATTTTATTAATTCCGGAATTTGCACCACTTCGCCCTCATTGGAACAGGATAGTAATTTACCTACAAAAGAGAAAGACATATATTGTGGGTATTTTAAGAGATAATAAAACAAGTAAAGAGTAATATAGATTTATAAATTAATAATAATAGTAAATTATAATGTAAGACAACACTGTGACTGGAGATCAGAAATAGCGACTATTGGGTCTACATAATCGAAATGCACCCAGATTTGTATTTCTACAGCATTACTCGAATTAACCGCCACAAGATCTAGACAAATACGAATAAAGTACACCCTTACTTGGATGCATTTACTTAAAAAGAAAGCAAAAACTGGATAGATTATGATCGAGTGGTGTATGTGTATGTGATTGCCGTTGAACCGTTTAGCCGGTTATAGCCAAATCGATGAGAGCGCGCCACTCCTCTCTTTCCTTCGCAGTTCGGCGCCAGTTGGAGATTTCAAGTGTAACCAGGTCGCTCTCTGCCTGGTCCCTCCAACGGAGTGGAGGCCTTCCCCTTCCTCGGCTTCCTCCGGCGGGCACTGCATCGAACACTTTCAGAGCTGGAGTGTTTTCGTCCATTCGGACAACATGACCTAGCCAGCGCTCCCATTGTATTTTTATTCGCTGAACTATGTCAATGTCGTCGTATAACTCGTACAGCTCATAGTTCAATCGTCTGTGGTATTCGCCGAAGCCAATGTTCTGAGGACCATAAATTTTGCGCAAAATTTTCCTCTCGAAAACTCCTAGTGTCATCTCATCTGATGTTGACATCGTCCAAGCTTCTGCACCATAAAGCAGGACGGGAATGATAAGCGACTTGTAGAGTTTGATTTTAGTTCGCTGAGAAAGGACTTTACTTTTCAATTGCCTACTCAGTCCAAAGTAGCACCTGTTGGCAAGAGTGATTTTGCGCTGGATTTCGAGGCTGACATTGTTGGTGTTGTTGATACTGATTCCCAGGTATACGAAATTATCTACGACTTCGAAGTTATGACTGTCAACAGGGACGTGAGTGCCAAGACGCGAATGCGCCGACTGTTTGCTTGATGGCCGGAGATATTTCGTATGATCGAATTTGATCTATACAATCGTGAGGACCTCCGACTTCCTCCGGTTCACAGTATACTGTTTATACCGGTCAATATATGAGATATCTTAATAAAATAAATAAATATTCTTCTGGCTCTCCCCCAACTCTTATATTGTCTTTCCAAAATGCAATAAAATGATCCACTCGGTTAATAAGGTACCATATACGAGATGTGTTCTAACAATAACGGGAATTTTAAAATTTTCAATTGCCCAAAAGTCCAATTGTTATTTTCTTTTTCTTTTTTATTGGGTGATTCGCCAGAAATGGCTCCGTGTGATTATTTTCGATTTCAAACATGTAAGAAATCGCCGAAAGAGCTAAAAGCTATCCCAAAAATTGAGTTTGAGAAATGTTTCGACGATTTGAGGTAGCGCTGGCATAAGTGCATAATATCGAAATGGGGACTATTTTAAAATGGCATAACATTTATTTAAACGAATAAATAAATATTATATACGAAAATTCCCGTTATTTTTTGAACACATCTCGTATTTGTTTCTTGTGTGTTCTGTTAATCTTACATGCTGTTTTTATGTTTCCTATTTATGCTGGCGCTTAAAACATGACACACACATTTACACATACACTGTTACATTCATATATATTTATGCATATGTATGTACATATAGACACTCTCAAACGACCATATTATTTATGAGGTACTAAGAACACACTTCTAATGGCTAATATCTACCTGTAAAGCAATTTGATCGGACAAATCTTTCGACACAGCAACAAAAACGGTGCGCTTAAGGCACTCGCATGCATTTCAATTGGGTTGTGTGTGTGTGTTTGTGTGCGTGTAAACAATAGCGCTTATCAACACACTTAAGGCTTAAGTAAAAACGGAAATGCTACATCATCAACAAGGTGTAGAACAAACGAAATTCCTGCAGCAGCACAGCAGCCAAAAAACATGGATCGTCAACAACAATAGCAACAACAACAAGTACACCAATTAGAACAACAAAACAATGGTTGCACTGCTGAGCGGCAAGTTTGTTCGACGTTTCGGTCACTTGAGCTCATTAATGTACACAATTGTTTGTTGTACGGTTGTTGTTGTTGTTGTTGATGTAGTCATAGTTGTTGTTTGTACGATTACCCTACCTTTTATATTGATTGTACTTTAAGTGCTGCAAATGTGTTGTGTTAAGATGCATTGTGTTGTTGTTGCTGTTTTAAATGGCGCTAACATATTTAGTGGACTACGTGAAAGATGCAAACTCAAACACATACATATATATACACCTATATATTTTTCACCACTTCACCTTTTTGCCTTCTTTTCAACTGGTCATTCTTAAAAATCCAGCAACCGCATCGAAACAATGCCTTTAACTGTAGCTAAAATAATACAATAACATCGTGAAATAACAATAACAACAACATCATTCCAAATATTTTAAAGTAGTAAACGAAAGAATGTCTGTGAAGAGTAGGAGTTACTGCAGAAGGTTGTAAAAGTGAACCGAACGCTAGGTGAGGCGAGACCACCTGCATGGCAGTGGCGCTGGCGCTTCAACATGCTTTGTACTACAAAAAATGAACGCCTTCGATGCCTTCATACTCCTGGCTGCACTTTTTAAAGGGTCAACGTGTTCGGTATTCGCACAGTATTCATGAAAGGCAGTAGTAAGTATATACAGTTGTTGGCAAGTAAATAGATGACGGTAATACAAACAGAATCGAATATATATACTTTGAAAATCAGTTGCCGTGTACTTCTATATGGAGCTTTATTCAATAGAAATCATTTACTTCCAAATATTTTTTTTTAGGCAAAATCACTTAAAGGTTATACTCAAAATAGGTCTTGAGATCAGTTTCTTAGGCGGCTATCTCTAACTTAATTTAATACCTAAACCTTGGGGATACGAGTTCTCACTTATTCTTAACCGGAAATAGATATGGTCAACATTTTGACGCTATCACAAGTATGGCGAATATTTTTAATGATTTCGGAGCGAGGACAAATCTACTCATTCATCAAATATTACATCCTGAAATTTGTCTTGATTATGTCACTTTGATGTTGTAATCAGCAACTAAAGTAATCTTGAAAAATATTTAGAAAAAGCATTAAACACTAGGTGTTTATGAGGAGCTCAATGAAATCCGATGAAATAATATTTAGCTGAGCTTTGGCGATCCCCTTTGAATGGATTCAAAATCTCAATCTCGAAGTTTTTGAGTCAGCGCTGGGAAGTGTCGAAGTGATGCAAGGATGAGTGAATTATGAACTCTACCAAAATTACTTAAACAATAGGGCGGACAGATCATAAGTCAGCCGAATCTCAAATTCAGATAAAGGTTTCTTGTTCATTTTTTAATAGATCCTACTAGAAACCTGTCAGAAAAGTGAGAATGCAATTCTCCTATTCAGTTATTAATGACCCATTTGTGTTCGACAATATAGGTTGCATACATCATATACGAGATGGACGTCTTTCAGGAATGTATACAGAGCTTTTGTTCGTTATATAACTGATATCCATTTGAAATGAGGTAGGTTTTTCCTTATCGGGGATTTATGTGGACTTCTAAATTAATTTAACGGAAATGTTTTCGAAATAATTATTGTCAGACTTTTTGAAACGCTTAAGACCTTGCATAGCTTATGTAGTTAAGTTTAATCCGCTTTTTCAGGAATAGAGAATGAAGATCTAGGGAAAAGGAAAAAAAAAAACAATAAATTTGGAAATATAAAACGATATCTGGAAACCTATACATTGCATGATTCCAACATACGAGAGTTAAACAATCGCTTGTGACCAAATCCAATTCTGTCAGCACAAATTTATTAAACTATTGATTGGAATAAAAGGTAGAATATAAGTTCTCATTCAACGTTCTACCACTTCTTCATTCTTTTACAGCTGTAACTTTCTGGAATAAACGTATAATGTCACATAGCATAACGTTCATCAAAAACAGCTACAGGAATAAGCCGCATACTGCTACTATTTATGCGAACACCACTGTACCGTGTTATGCTGCTGTATGGTAGATATTTGTGTATCATTGAGGCCGCCACGGAGTTATCCAATCGTACAAAGTGAATGAAAATATCACAACAAAATGTGCTAGCGCCAGCTAAGAAGCACCGTAATTACCGAATGATGTTGCCAACAAAAAACATGACACAACAAAACCAAATACAGCAACAGCAACAATACAAAATAAGATAAAATAAGCAGCGGCGGAGGCAAATGCCAATGACGAAAAGTAAAAACTCTGACACGCTGCATGACACACGGATAAAAGAAGTAGAAGATGAAGAGGAGGAAGAAGAAGAAGAAGGAGGCGGAATTGGAAGCAGCAGCCCAACATTCTTGGCTGCCTGCTGCTGGTCACCGACTACACGCCGAGCTGCTGCTGCTGCTTATCGCACTCCATCGCCCAGACGGACAGTGCAACAAAACCTTCACAACAACAACAGCAATACAAGCGAACAAGTGGAGAAGGGCCACCATTGGAACGACCATTGTCTGTTGTGTCAACGGATGCAGGCCGGCATAATCAAGACATGCAACGGTTCACAATTGGTTCGGTTGGCTTTGGTTCTGCGGCGCTTCGGCTCTTCAGCTCTTTGGCTCTTCTGTGTTTTGGTAATTCTCAGAAAGGGCCAAGTGCGTGATTTAGGACTTTGCAGTGCCGCGGCAGCACGCAGCCGGTCATTGGAGACGAGTGTGTGTATATGTACGATGTTAATGGAAAACAAATGATGGCCAAGAGTATTGCAACAACAACAATAGCAATTTTGTCATTCATTTGTTTGCAATTTTCGTTTCTCGTTTTCCGATTTGCAGTTAAATTGTTTTTATCTACATTTTTTGTTGTTGCACTCTGTGTGCAATCGGCTTTGCCAAAAGCCATAGAATGTGATTCGTGCGTGACTTTTAGACTTTTAAGAGTTTTTGCTGGCGAAGCAATTAAATCAATAAATGTTTCGAGCTCAAGAGATAAGTTGGCAAGCAGTTGAGGAGACAGGTGAGCTTCAAATAGAACGGAAAGTACTTAAGCTACAACAAGTAGAGACGGTTTAAGATAATCTAGATCTGAGAAAAAGTTGTTGGAATTAAGCAGTTCATTGAGTTCAAAAAGTTTTCTTTTGAGGTTGTGTTCGAAAAACTTCTATTGAGACTGAAAAGTCTTATTTTTTAAGAAATATGCTTCATATTTCTTCTGATGAAAACTAAAATGACAATAAAGTCATCAACGGATCCGGCAGAATATGAACAAGATCCCTAGGATAATTCACATCTAGATGTTCATCGCAATCTTTTCTCCATCTAACAGCCATAAACCATATGGAAAATATTAGAAACTGCGAATCCCAGACCATATTAATGATTTTAAAGAAATTTGGATTTAAAGAAATTTCATATTCACTTGAAGACTGCTCTTCATACCTGAGAAACCCCAACTGACTTATATGCGGTTTACTATTTCTAAACACTTAACCGATCTGGCCTTTCTTAAAGAAAGAACTCGAGTCGAGACAATAATTCGTGTTGAGGCTAAGCCTGTAGTTCTAAGAACTGAGGTCCAGAAATTTAATAAAAGTTCAGAATTTAATAGTTAATCGTTGGTTGAAAATGTGACTACATTTCGTGGGTTGTCGAATTAAAATTCGAATTCTATCCGAGTATTCAGAAAAGGCTATGACCATTCTGTCGACACCATTCCCACTACTTTCAGTTCTGTATTCGAAACTGGAACTATTTTTTAACCGTTTAAGGTGTGTCAACTCTACAACATAAGTGATTCACCGCTACAACAACAACAGCGTCGAGTAACATCAAATGCTTGACCTTTCGCGGAGTTTAGGTTATAGCTATTTGAACCGGAGCTATGTTTTGTACATGTACAAGATCAAATTGGCTCAGGAATCCAAGAAATTATATGTAATTATAATAATCGTCAAATAGTGATGTATATTTAAATAAGGCGTGGAAAGCCTTAAGGGAACTCCAGCCAATTATCATATACATCTTTTGCTACATTTTGTTATGGTCTCTATTGTGATATCGACTTTTGTAGAGTTGCCGAAACCAGCTGGACATTCTCAGGAGTTCCTTGAAATTAAAGGCCATAAAATCCAATCGAATTGGAAAGCACAGGGTTAAAGTTGGCAGAGTCAACACGTGAACTTCAGCGTCGTGTTTCGGGAGATCTTGACATCAGTTTTAATTTTTTTCAATACTTGAGAAGTAGCTTTTTTGGAAAACCAGCTGAGAAGTGCACCAAAAAAGAAGCATCACCACTTTGACAATCAAATTGAAATACCAAAATTGTTTTCCTAACATATTTACTGACACACATACCAACTTTGTATGTAAATATCGTTGTTTACACGGTAAATTCATTTACATAAATCTATTTAGTTGTACGCTTTAACAACAAGTGGTGTTTGTTCTCCTCAACATTGTTCATTTATTGTTACTACTATTTGTTGTTGTCTGCTTTTTCGAGTTTTTTTTTCGTTTAATCTCCACAGATTAGGGTGCTAATCTAGTATTAACAGTTTCGTTTCACGGAACTACATGTCACACCTGTCAGAATTCTAAACAGTAGAGATAAACAATGTCACTGTGTTTATGATGGCAACTGTCTGCTCTATTAGGTATGTACATATGTGCATATATATTAGAGTGTATTTATAAATACATTAGCTGAGGTAACTTCATAAAGAAGTTCATAAAAATGTGTTTGCTTAAATCTTTATGGCGCCACAACAAACATGATAAGTACAGACGGACATACAGTGTAGTTCTACATAAATATTTAAAATAATAAATATATCTAGTTGGGTAAATATTTTAGTTGATTAGAAAAAAAGAGTTTGTTGCTGGTTTAAGTTAAGTTTAGTTTGTTTTAATTTCTCTTTTTTTATTAAGTTTACAGATAATCTAAATAGGTCTTATTTAAGCTATTAGATATAAAAGTCAATTTCTAGTAGTAGTTTTCAAAGCAGACGAGGTTTCAGGTGTTCTTCTTCTTCTTCTTGACTGGCGTAGACACCGCTTACGCGGTTATAGCCGAGTCCAAAACAGCGCGCCACGTATCCCGCCTTCTGGCAGTTTGGCGCCAATTGGTTATTCCAAGCGAAGCCAGGTCCCTCTCCACCTGGTCCTTCCATCGGAGTGGAGGCCTCCCTCTTCCTCTGCTTCCACCAGCGGGTACTGCATCGAATACTTTCAGAGCTGGAGCACTTTCATCCATTCGAACAACATGACCTAGCCAGCGTAGCCGCTGTTTTTTTATTCGCTGGACTATGTCTATGTCGTCGAATAACACATACAGCTCATCGTTCCATCGTCTGCGGTATTCGCCGTTGCCAATTCTTAAGGGACCATAAATCTTCCGAAAAACCTTTCTTTCGAAAACTCCTAGTGCCGTCTCATCGGATGTTGACATCGCCCACGCTTCTGCACCGTAAAGTAGGACGGGAACGATGAGAGACTTGTAGAGTTTGGTTTTTGTTCGTCGAGAGAGGACTTTACTTTTCAATTGCCTACTTAGTCCATAGTAGCACCTGTTGGCAAGAGTGATTCTGCGTTGGATTTCCAGACTGACATTGTTATTGCTGTTAATGCTGGTTCCCAGGTAGACGAATTTATCTACAACTTTAAAGTTATGACTGTCAACAGTGACGTGGGAGCCAAGACACGAATGCGCTGACTGTTTGTTTGACGACAGGAGATATTTCGTCTTGTCCTCGTTCACCACCAGACCCATACGCTTCGCTTCCTTATCCAGTCTGGAGAAAGCAGAACTAACGGCGCGGGTGTTGTTTCCAATGATATCGATATCATCGGCGTACGCCAGGTGTTACCGCATTAAATAATCTCAGTGTAGTAGAGCCCTCATCTATACGGTTTAAGAGTTTGCATAATTTTTGCGAACTACGCTCTGATTCTTATGTGGAATACCTAATTCGGTCACCGAAGAGAACTCCTACTGTTAGCACAGGCCACATAAATGTTGTTACTAAGGCTTCGTTTAATATCAGAAGACTTAGAGAAGTTCCCTTACTCATAAAAATATCCTGTTAGACGAAATCCAATCTGTTAGACGAGATCTAATCTGTGAGACAAGATCTAATCTGTGAGACGAGATCTAATCTGTTAGACGAGATCTAATCTGTAGACGAGGATATGCAATATTTAGCAGACTGATTCAAAGCTAGTTGACAAAGTTTGTGAGGATCCTGGTTCGGCAGACTTATGCTCAGAGAACAGTTGCTGTACGACCGCTATCAACTTTTCGAAACCGGGTATCCCTATAGTCAAGTAAAGTAATACCAATACCAACGTCTCCTCCACACATTTCAGCGAGCTCTCCGTTCAGCTAACGGGCCTTCTTTCGCATGCCCTATATCACCGATTTTTAAACTAATATCCCATTCTCAATAAGGTTAACTGGTGTGATTAGTGGAATCCGTGCATCGATGCTTCTCAGAAACTCACTCTGAGCTAAACCGAGCTCCATCCATTTTCATCTTTTAAGCCTCAACAATCCTGCAAATTATCGAAATATCGTTCAAAATACAACTTGTAATAGTTCTGATTAAAGGTAACTAAGACCCAAAAACATCCCGAGCCTCTGAAAAGCCAATGTTGTCATG
This sequence comes from Zeugodacus tau, assembly GCA_031772095.1. NCBI lineage: Eukaryota > Metazoa > Arthropoda > Insecta > Diptera > Tephritidae > Zeugodacus > Zeugodacus tau. The sequence goes on from CM062652.1 coordinate 25,913,934, forward strand.
CAGCTCCACAGCTCTACACCTAACGCACTTTTCAACCGCATTGCTTCGACATCATATCAGTCCAATATAAACTGGTTCATTTATAGGCAATTAATTTAAATTTTCTCAGCGGCAGCGACCAAACAATGCCACGATTTTAATGCGAACTGACATTTTTTGGGTTATTTCTATTTTTGTTTTACGACCACTGACTTGGTGTCGCCGTGCGGCTTCTGGCCGCTCGATTGGTACACGTGCCAACGATTGATCGATGATGGTGCCCGCCGACACTTAAAAAGCGCTAAAAAACCAAACGGGCAGGTGTGTAGAGCGGGCTTTTGGGTGGCGAAGGCCAACGCGTGTGTACTCGTGCCAATGCCTACTCTCACTTAAATACTATCCGAAAAACAAAAAATCGTAAAATGTTCACCACTTTCGCCTAATGAATTGCTTGTTTATGAAAATGTGATCGTAAAATGTTTTACAGCGGCGAATTACAATTTCTTTGGATTAACTCAAGCGTTCGATAAGCTGTTAGATGGGTTCGGTGGTACGGTTGTTCGCTTTGTGAACACATATTTTGGTATTTTGCGGTTACAAGCTAATTGATAGCCCCATTTTATTGCTAAACTTTTTGTATCAAAATAGCAATTTACATGCATATGCATAAATATGTTTTTTACATGACTGTATGGAAGGAAGGTGTGCTGGTGTGAGGGGTTTAACGACAATTCAAATAAACTTTATTGTCTCGGATGCAGTCAAATTTGATTACACGAATCGGATTGAGGCGGAGAACGCTATAAGTTGGGAATATATATTGGCAGCGAGTGAGACAGAACAGAAGGTTGTGGAAGAAAATGAGGGGTATAGAAGGTAGAGAGAGAGATAGTGATGAGTAAAAGTTTTGTCTCCTAGAACGATGTAACTTGAACTAGTGTCGCGTATACGAAGAAAACAGTCTAAAAAAGAGATATCTGGTCGAAGTGTCCCACCTTTCAATTAAAGTGGGAGGAGAACCAACAATTAGTTAAACACCGAAGTGTGTTAAATACTGGGATTCGACAGAACTGACCACGGCTTATAATAGTTTTATGGTTTAAAAGCATTTGATGGAACGCTGTATACTTAAACAAGGATTTACCTCTCTTCTCTTTTTATCTAAACGAAGAGGCTTTAATAACCGAAACAGTTTAGAACACTCATATGTGATATATGGGTTGGATCTATTGGTGAAGCATAACACATAAGACGAAATGAGAGTAAAAGCTCCTAAATTGTAGAGTCATAGTTTCGAGTAATTGAAAATACCAGTAAGGTTTTAGCTTTCTTAAGAGGATAACTATTTTTGTAGAGCCGAAGTCAAGTAAAGGTCGCTCCTCTCGTATGAGTTGGAACTCTTAATACATTTCCTTCGCATTTTGGAATTTCGAAGTAGATGGATCAATTGTAGCATCTTTGAAGAAAACAGTGGTTTCCAAATCATGTCAACATCAAAATGCTTTGGAGCTTCATTGAACTTCCTAATTCGCTTTGAATCCTTCATGGAAAAGGAAGCTGTATATAAAAGAGCTGAGTCACTTGCCAAACGGTTCTTCAGATATAATTTCAGTTAAAAACATTAGCTAATCTGCATCAAATTAATTAATAGAGGCTAAGCAATATGGCAACGTTGTACCACCTGAGTGGAATCAGCATAACAAAAGACTCAAGAAAACAGATCTCGGAAGCTCGTTGGCTAATCAATACAGGTCAGTTTCGAATATATTTAGCTATATTATCTGCAAAGAACTGCATAGAGAGCTTCAACTTTGGATGTGGATCCGGCAAAATAAGCATTATTTTTCTTGAATGAAACCAATAAAGCAGAAATAGAAAGCTCATTCTTTTTAAGAAAAATATCGCAACTCTGTTATCCAAGTGAAGATATATACATACATAAATACACAGTCTGCAATGTGAAAACCCTCGATCTAATCAAATTGTTTGCTGGTTCGTTAGTAAGTTTGTTAACAACAAAACCAATAATAGCAACAACAATGGTAAGCGTATGGTTAGCCACAAACAAGCCGGTCGTGAGTTAAAAGCTTGCGTAGCTCGTAAATCAATGTGCCACACGTTTTGTTGTTGTCGTTGTTGTTGCTGTGATTTTATGAGCACTATATCTTAGTTAAAGTTTAAAAAAATAAGCATTAAAATCAAATAAATTAAAGACTTCAACACCTCCGAGATGGGCCAACTGCAATAAATGGAAATTATATGCCCGCTCTCTTTCTTCTGTCCCCACCTTGCTCCCCCAAGCTGTACTTACCAAACAAGAGATTCGTATGCGCGCTCTGCACCAGGCAAATGGCCACGATGAACACAGTTGTCAGCAACCAGGCGCTGAACTTTGACCGCTGTCCCGACCATGACCGTAGATGGCGCGGTGCATGTTGCTCACATCCCTGCCGCTGTTGTTGTTCTTGTTTCTTTTGCTCTTGCAGTGTTTGCGGTTGTGAGGGTTGTGAGGGCCGAAGATGATGTTGTTGTTGTTGTTGCCTCTGCCGACAGTTGTTGCAATGCTGCTCATCGTTGGCGCAACAACTTTCAGCCTTCTTGTCATCGGCAGTAGCAACAACAGCAACAGCGGGAACGCTATCAGCGCTATCTACAACAATTGCCATTGTGCGCACGAATTCGTTGTTCACTGTCACACGGTTTGGCGTTGGCGCTGGTGTTGTTGTTGTTATTGGTTTTGCTGTTGATGCACGTGTTGTTGCATGCTTCGCTGTTGTTTTAATTGCAAATTGTTGTTGTTTTGTTGGTTGCCGTTGTTGCGGCTTTTGCCTTTTTCGCATTTCCTTGTTCATTGCAAAAATTGTTTTCTTCTTTTTATTTTTTTATTCGCTTGCCTTGCGGAATTTTCGCTTTGTTTTTGTTTTTGTGATTTTTTTTCGATTCGCTTTTAATTTATTTCAGCAAAGATTTCAGGTTTTGCAGCAATGACTTGAGAGCGTCTATTCATTACATTTCAGTGTGTGGTGTTTCATTGTTGTTGTTGCTGTTGTTTTAAAAACTCCATAATGGCCTGAAATGAGGTGGAAGAGAAAGTAGAGGGGTTACAAAAAGGTTTTTAGAGAAAGTGGAGCTTTTATAATTATTTTGTAATTATTAGGAAAATGGTAACCCTATGCTGTATGTCAAAAAATGCAGAAAAATCTATTTTTGTTACTCTTTATGTTTATTATGTGTAGTTGGCAACCTTTCTTTTAATAAATTTCGTTTAAAAAGTTTAAATTTGTGTTTTTTTTTTGATTTCGAGATCAGAATTTATTCTCGTCGCTAAATTTTTTAATGCCAATATATTAATTTTTTTAACAGATGGCAAGCCTAATTAAAATTTAATTAGTAATTATGAAATTAGTTATGTTTGGATTATTTGTAGCAAAATATATTGATAGTAATTGTCAAAATAAAATTTATTTGAATAAAAAAAAGGTGGCAACCCTATAATATTTTGTATAACCCTTAAACATATTCATTAAATAACAATCGTTGAAATAACTCACTGATTTTACCAACAAATACCTTAATATAAATCTAAATGGTATGCATTTAAAGATAGATGGCAACCCTATTTTCTGATTTTTTGTCAATAAACTAAAATTAAATATAACATATTTCCCAATGTGAATGCAACTAAAATATTTGAAAGCAATAAAATTTTATAAACGTATGGCAACCCCACCATATATAAAATTATGGAATCATTATTGACTCACTTTGCAAAACATTCCAACTGTTGGAAATATACAAATATTTTTTCAAATAAATTTATGAATAATAGCATTAGTTTATTAAGTTTATTATTCATTTAAGCGTCAATTTGTTAGGTGGCAACACTTTTCCGAAATATATGTTTAAAAAATGTTTAATTAAAAGCATAATTTCAATTATTTTACTTGGGCTACGATCATATTAATTTCAAAATAAAATATATAAAAAAGTTGGCAACCCTGCACTAAATACATTTCCAAAAATTTCATAGAATCTATAGATAGTTTTAAAATCAGTAGAATTTATTAAACAAGTTAAATAAATGCTATTATTTTCTTAAAAATTTAAAAAAGCTCGACTCAATGAAAGCTTTCACATAGCAAAGAGCTTTCTCAATACTGGAAGCTTATATAGAGTCCGTGATACTTAGCAGTCTTTGTATATTTCACATACTTAGCTTTGAATTCCACTATCAAGGAATAAAATTTTGGTTTTTTAATTTTCAAATTTCTAAAAATCCAAAAAGCTTTTGACCAATAATGAACTTGGAGCTTAAATTATTCTTTCTTTTTCTAGCAACTCCAGTGAGTTCTTAGTATCAATAATAACCATAGTGGGACACTTCAGTGGCTCATGACACTCAAGCAATTAGCAAACACTCAACAAGTTCGAGTTACAAATTTCGACAGAATTCATCAAAAGCTCAGCACGCAGCTCAACTCGGCGCTTCACCGCTCAAGTGAGCAATTGAACGCACAGGCAGGCAAGTCAAGTGTCGCCGCAAGCCATGCGGCCAAAGAATTTTGCCCGTGATGAGTACTCGTATGAGAGGAGTTGACCGTTGCACCGCCAAGCCGCCGGAATTGCCAAAATAACTTTGAGAGCTTGCGAGTACTTTCGCAATTTTCTCACAGTTATTTACTAAGCAGTGCAAAAAACAAGAGATTCCTCATTAAGTTGAAAGAATTTCGTGCGCCGCGTGCGTTTAAGTGCGTGCGTTTGCGGCTGCCGATGGGATCGCGGCACCGTGGGTCCAATGATTGACGTATGTTGATCAAGTGGTTGCGTGATTTTCAATATCTACTTCAGTTTGGAGTGAAAAATTGTTGCTTATTCTTCTGTTTATGAAAGACATCTATTCAAATTAAGATTCTTAAGAGATCCTTAACAATTAGGCGTCGGAATATTGACTGCTGTTAATTTTAGAATAAAAAATAATTGAAAAGAAAAAATAAATCTAAAAAAACAAGTTCCCTTTTTGTTTTTAAGAAGTTTCATTCTGTTTTTATGCCTTTATAATGGACAAATTTCTGTCAAATTTCTCATGGACACTATTAATAGATTTTTTATTATGAAGAGCTATCTTAATTTCCGACCGCTCGGAGAGGTCTTGGCACTCGAACGTTTACATTGCATTGCTCAGTGTTTCATTGCTGTGAAACTTGGAGGGACATCTTGTTGTAATAACTTCAGGAATTGTTATTGATTCCATCTTCTAATTTGTCCTATACCTCATGCTCCTCTAGACATATTTATTTTCTCACAAATTCGTCTGTTATGTGATTCTCTTCCTGTGTTCAGGAACTCAAAAGCCTGAGACTCTCATTACGTATGGACATTTGGCTTCGATTTTCACTGTTTAATAATTGTTTCATAATAATATTATAGAAATATATACTAGAGACTAAATCCTGGAATGATGAAAAAAAGATTGAAAAATAGTATCTGTTGAGACGGTGCTTTCTGATCGACATCATTATTTATTGAAAAGTAAGGGATCTATTTATATAACCCTATGTCAAACCTTCCAGAAATGGTTTGAAAATTACACTAGCAGGTTGGTCAGAATTGAGAAGGTGCTCTGCGATCAATTTTGAAGCTAAAGAAAGAACATTGCATCCGATAAGATGATGCGTTGAATGTTCTAGAAAGATTATTCTGAAGATATTTAGGGTTTTGTGAGTTGTCAGTGACGGATATCGCACAATATGCCTCGATGAGCTAATCATATTCTTTTTATAAGAATACATAAATACAGACAATCTAGCTCTGAAAATATGTGAAGGATTACTAGGTGATTGTAGTAGAGTTATAGGGAATCCTCTTCTACTTTGTCTTTAGAGAGATTTTCAAAAAGAAGGTCGTATCATCTCTTTTCATGTAGCAACAAGGGTTCCTGACTGAATGAAATGAAAACTAAGCAACCATTTTCCGACCTTATATCTTCATTCAAGTTGTTGTTGGGACTGTCTATAACCGGATATAAATGCGTGAACATACCGGATACGTAGACCCGTCCGTCGTTCCAGTTAAGACTAAATATATCTAAGCCAACGGCTAGGTATAAATGGGTGTGTTGTATGCGCTGTTAAATATATTATTCTAATTTTGTATGTGTTCTTGGAGCCTAGCTGTGTGTATTAACATAAAAAAAATTCTATATTGGCATAAATGGTGTGTGGTTTTACGATTTTCGTCATTTCTATTGTCCACTTTTAATATTTTATTAAGTTTATTTATTTTTTTATGTGCGGTATTTTCATTTTTCTATTTATTTTGTTGTGTCTTGTTTATTTAATACTTAATTCTTAAAAACCATTTTACACACTTTTCAACTATAAAAATGTTAATGCCTTTTGACTGGCGCCAGTTTTGTAATTCTATATCTGTTTGGCCAACCTACCGTATGTCTACTTTTGACCAAATCTACAAGCTGCTGCTGTTGCTGCTTCTTCTTAGATTTCTACTGCTTTGCCAGCCGCTTCAAAGTCGAGCGCCAAAAAGCAGAGGGGAAAAACGCGTTTCTTAACAAATTACTTCGTGCTTTTTATTTTCGTTGACTTTTTATTGCTGTTGTTCTTGCTGCCGTTGTTGTTGTTGTTGTTGTTGTTATTGACTTCTTTTTCTATATCCCCAATTTGGCTTAGTGACTATGCTAAGTAGCAAGCGCAGAGCTAAAACTATAAAAGTCAATGCTCATTTCTCGTTGCGAGTATCGTGTAACTGATGGTCGTCGTAGTTCCGTCGGCAGGTAAAAGCAATAACAACAACAGCAGCAAATAAATGGAACTGCAGTGCAACTGAAAATACATACAAATATACGCACAGGCAGACATGTCTCAATTTGCGGCACAGAAAGTGCTTGTAAATGCCGCTGGCCGACCACTAATGGAGCGAGCTAGCAAGCTTTATAATGCTTCAACGTTCTCCAACACACATTTGGCTAGTAGTTAGATTCATGACGGCTATCCAATTACAGTTAGACTTTATGGAAATTGCGCACCCACACACGCAAACCGCCGAACGCAAATTGGCTGCTGAATTAAATCATAAAATACTCGTGGCAATATTACTCACTGTTGTTGTTGTTGTTTATTGTTGTTGCATATCTGTCCGTCTGCAGCTTGTTGCACACCCACCCAGCTGACAAATGCGTTGTGAAAAACAACAACAACAACAACAATAATATGCATTTTGCGTTTCGCATTCTCGACTTTCTCAGCTGCCAGCCAGTCGACAGCCACTCGCTTTTGCTAATGAGCCGCCCAGACATTGCTTCCTAGTCCAAATTGCATTGTAAATTAGATAAATTTAAATGTCACAACTAATATGGGTTGCGTGTTGTGTGTGCGCGCGTGAAAGAAATGCGCTCTAATTTGCAGTTAGTGCGCGTGACTGAGAGGAGGATGTGGCAGGGAGGCAGGGTTGCATTGTTTGCGCTACTGTCTGACAGTTCGCTACTGTTAATATCGGATATTGTGTGCGAAAATTGAAATTAATCACAACAATTATGACAGTAAGTGATTTGATATCATAAACTCTAAAGTGCAAAGTAATTGAGAAGCTGAGAGTATGTTTGAAATGAAGTGAGTATGCAAATGAGCACAGGTTGCGATTTTTTAAAGAAAAATATAACGAGTTTGTAAAAAATTAAATTATTTTACTTTCAAAAATACTCCATAGAATAAAGTAAACAATAAAATGTTCATAAACTCGCCTTAAACTCGACTTTCTTTATTTTACAAATGTTTTATTTAGGAAAATCAAAGTGTTAAATGAGCACACTGTTTTTAGTGTTACTGCATTTATTACGAGCCACTAACACGAGTTTAAGCATAACTTTTGAGTTTAACGTTAAACACTATTTCCAAGCACAGAGTTTAGTAGAAAAATGCATTTAACTCATTTAAAATTACACTTTTTCGGTCTTTAAATTCTGTTTACTTCCAAGAATGTATGATTTTAAAAAGTTTTTCTAGTGTTTAGGGTATCCACAATGTGTTACAAACTCGAGTTTAACGTAACTTTGGTTTTAAGTGATTAACACTACTTCCTACCATGGAGTTTGCAATGATAATTTTCATTGTAACTCGCCTTAAAATTTACTATTTGGCCTTTATGGAGATACGACACTTTTTTGCTTACTAGAAAGTAAGAATGTTTTGGACATGGACATAAACTCGAGTTTATTGATGATTTTGGTGTTTAGTTATTAACACTAATACCAAGTACGGGGTTTCAAAGAAAATTCCTTTAACTCGCCTTAAGCTTAACATTTTTTTTAGTCCTTAGCCATATCCCAAACTCTGTTTTGCCTTATGATGTAAGGATTTTTTTTGGTTTTTATGGAGTTACAACCATGTTTGTGACACAATTCGACAGCATATTAGCAATCAAATCAGTTAAATATAATTTAATTCAATAACTGTTTCGACGGATCGCCATCGATTATGTAAAAAAAATGTCAAATTGTCATTAAACTCAGAGTTTCTTAAATACAACAATCAAATCTTTGTGACATAATGTGAGAATTAGTTTAATCAATAAATTGATATAAAGTGCTACTGAAGCTTTATTCACACCTTTCAAATCCTTAAAACTTGAGTTAGTTAAAACCAGTAGAGTGTTCCAACTCGCATCTTTCTACCATGCAATGGCTTCAGCTTGCTTTCAATATCTAGATATTTTTATCAGAGGACGGAAGTTTCAAAGCACCTGAAGAGCCAAGTGGCTATGCTGTCATTCTAAAACATTATCAATTCTCATCCCAATCCTCAATATTTGGATCATCGTTTCGACAATCATTTGAGTAAAGGCACGTTTCGGTCTTTCTATCGGCTTTTTAATAGATTTCCAAAGTGATAGAAACTCCGTCCATAGTTCGACGAAAGAATGCCTATGTGTTTTGGTACCTTCCTTAAAGAGTTGAACTAGGCTTTTACATGATTTCTGGTTAACTTTTTGAACCTTAGGAAGCGACTAGTTATTAACTCGATACAATAATTCAAACAGCTGGAAATGTACCTTTTAATCTGAAGGATCTTAAGTTTATTTTTCCGATACCATTACTTATGTTCCCACTTAAGTGTTAAATTTTCACCACAGTATTACTCCAGCTGCAGCAAAGCGTTAACGTTGATTCAATGTGAACTCGTTGTCCGCGTAAAACTCCATAAAATCGCTAATGAATGCTAACACCATTAGCTATGACCGGCGAGTAGTAAGTGCACATATGTACATGAATACATTATGCTCATGCATTGAAATGTCAGTCAGTCGGTCGGTCAGACACACTGTCTGTGTCCGAACGTCACCGTCGTAATATGCCCACAACTGATGGATGGATGCGAGTTTTGCGAGACAACTCACAAGTAGTTAGATACAAGTAGACACTTGAAAATCAGCTAAACACTATTCAAGCTACTCACACGAGTCAAACAATTCGTAACGCATGCGCCAAGCGTGAGATTAAGTGTCCGCCAATTCGCGTGGACGAGCGTAGCGGCGACCAACTTAACGCGCATGCGTCACCTTCACTGCAACACTGTGCTTAGAGTCACCTTCATATGTAGCTGTTAATAGTTTCAAACGTATGCGCCCCGATTTATGATGATTACTATTTAACCTCAATAATTTTTTTGTGTGTGAAGTACTCGTAGAGGCCCTTAAGTGCGAAAATGTCAAAACAAAAGTAAAAATACTTAGAAAATATTGGCCGCAAATCAGTGAATTACACAATAGTTGGTGATTGTTAGTTTAAACCGTAAGCGTATTATGGCTTTGGTTAAGTTGTAGGGATCTGTGAGACCTTATACCAAATAAGGAGAGATATTAGGTATCTTAAATGTTTTGAAAAAATAATTTCCTTTGATAATTCAATTAACTTTCTTTCTGAGAAACAATGACACTTTTCGGGATAAAGTCTTGAAATATGACTCTCTCTAGGTGCTACAAAGTCTTACCCTGGACTAATGAGTTCGATTGGAGACTTTATTCTTGGCTTTGAATTTGTAGGGATTTTTACTCATTCTTCCCTCAAGTTTGTTTCAAGTTTCTGCTTTGTTAATGTCAATTCTTTAGCCTTAGAATGAAAATACTTCGAGCACCTATTTTAAATTGCTCCTTACCTTATCGGAACTGCGACAAAATTTGTCCAAACCTTATCTGCTTTCTACCGTCGAGAAGATCTCATAATGAATTAAGGACACTCCCTCGAGTAAACTTCATTTCTTCCTAATCAGTGAAGTGTTTCTATCACACGGTAATGCTAGAATGACTTCGTTGAGAAAAAAAACTTGAAGTAACTTCTCTAAGCAAAAATATGTCCGGATCCTGGATCAAGAGAATACTCTCTGTACTGCTTTCAAAATATGTGCTTATATAGAATGGTTCTGTAGACAAAACTCATTACTCTTTATGTTTATCAAATCTCATATAAAATAGATTCCACAGCTCCATCACGGGTTATGTTGCTTTAATAGCTTATAAGTATCGACTTCAACGACTTGAGCCATGACTCAGGAACATTGGATCATTGGTCGGTCGATGCTCGCTGCAATTGTGTCGATAACTCATTTGCGTATTTATAGGTACTTAGCTCGTTCACTATCTCGTAACCTCTATATGCAAATAAATATATTTATAGTCTTATTATTTATGTATTGTTTATACGTGTACGTTGCAAAAATAAATATCACCTAATTGATGTTCGTTAGCTTAAGTAAATTAAGATTTATGACTCTGCAATTTGTTGTCATGCGATTGTTGTTGAGCGATACGAGTATGTGTCTACACAATTCAAGAAATGGGTTAATGCATGAACTGTGTATATACTTTATGATTTAATAGAGTTATTAAGACAAATGTGTGGGTGCAATTGTTTATTATTTTTTGAGTTATGAGCCATGAAATTCTTTATTATTAAGTTGTACAGCTTACTGTTTCAACATCTCATTGATGTTGAGAACCAGACTTTAGAACAGGGTAATAAACGGAAATTATTTAGTTGTCTAATGAATTTTAATACATTAATTTTATGGGTCTTATGGGTCGACAGTGATTAGCAAAGATTTCCTCGGCAAAATTTCGACAAATTGCACGAAGTTTGTTAGGTAAATGATCAAAAACATAGTTAATACTCAGAGTCATAACCTCAAAATCATCATAGAAATAGTTAAATAAAATATTGAGAAACGGTATCAATTATTAAATGGTATTATGAGAACTTCTCTGAGGTTGAATCCTCGGGAAAGTATAACCCGTTGGATAGTTCTGTAAGTTTTGTTGGATAAATCAAAGAATGTCACCAGATAGGGAACAGAAAACCAGAGAAACGTTAAAATATGGAAACAATATCTGGTCCATAAATATTGTTCCACGAATGGGTTTCGATATTTCGGTGAAGCGGTAGGTAATTAGATTGAAAAGGTCGACCTATTAGAATTTTCTGTTACATATGGACGATTCGAACCACCAAGCTCGAAGTTAAACCAGTTGGCTCTAGCGGTCGAAAGTTTTGAAGAGGAAATGACGTGAAAATATTCTGATCTGTTGGTCGATAGAGTAATGATTAGTACAAAGAGCGAAGAAGAACCCTCATTAAAACCAGACTCATTTTAATTTACACTATTTTTAAGCTAATGAAGTATGCTTAGTTAAAAGCTTACCGATGCGAAAAGTCTGCCTATCGAAAAGAGACAAAATCTTTGTACAAATATATACATTCAACCGCCATAAGCTATATATTTCCCTAGTATCAGTAATAAATCAAATTCTCTTGACATCGTAACCCAAAAATTCGAAGGCTTAATCGGAAATCACAATCGAGCCGTCTGGACGATCGTGAGATAAGTTCGTCTAGCGATTTTGTTTACAAAACGAAATTGCATTTTTAATTGAATTACATGAGAGCTCAACCCGTCGCTAAGCATTTTGAGCAAACTAATACAGTTATATTGGAAGAATTTTTCAGAACCGATGGACTCACACGCCGAGTTTCAGATAGAAAACTTCAAAAGCTTAATGAACAAATGAGTGATTAGTTGTTTTGTTGGTTGAGAGATTGGCTGCGCGTCAACCCGGTAGCCCGAGTGCCTGTCTACTCCTCTAATCGACTGGCTGGCTCTGTGCCTGGGTGGGCAGATGGATAAGCGAGCGAAATTTGTGTGCCAATAGCACAAATAGTGTCAGCTGCTAATTAAGCTCATTGCAACTGTTGTTCACTTTATGGTTGCTGTTGTTTTTGTTGTGCCTATCACAGTGCAACAGATGCGCTTGGACGGACGTTTCTGTTTTTTGGTTTCTTTCGCCTGCCAGCTCCGAGCAAAGTTCAACACGTAGTGATGGACACCGCTGTGTTTACATTTGTTGTTGGTTTTATAGTTGTTGGAGGTGTATGCTTGTCATTGCACTTTTGTTAATTTTTTGCTAAGTACTTGTAGGTAGTGCTAAATAAGGCTGAAAAAAATAAAGAAAATAAGCGAGACCAACAAATAGCCAGTGCGCATAATTGTGCAGCTCACAAGCTGCCAATTCACATTGACCCAAATCGTTGAAAATGAAATCATTCGGCACTCAATCAATCTTCTCGTAGAGTACACGGCAAATTGTTGCATTAGAATGAAAATAAACAAAGAGTTAAAGAGCATAGCGTGTGTGGAGAAGGGTTGTGAGGGGGTCCGAGTTCTCGATATGTCACAACTTGATATTCAATAGCGACCATCATAATACAGCCACCACTATGGAAGGCATGGGCTGCAGATGAAGTCAATGTTTCTTTTAGTGGCCACACCTCTGCAGGTAATGGCAAAGCTTGGAAGGTATTTCTGTCAAGATGACGTTCTATAAGCTTTAGGAGATGATTAAAAACTTATAGAAACCTCCATATGTCGGATGACATTTAAAATGAAAAACGAGACCAATCAACAGATAAGCTCGCACCACTTTTGGATATACAGATGCTATCGACCAAAGTCCGTTCCGGTGTATTCTCGAATGTTAAGGATGTTGAGAACTTTTCTCACTTCGTTGGGTTCCAATCGAGTTTGGCATCTAAAGGATTAAAGGACTGCAGCACCGTTCCTCGTTTTATAAAAGAATAAATTAAGTATCCAACCTAAAGTGTCCCTAAGAAGACTTAAGTTCAAGAGAATCGTTTCGAGGTAAAGAGATCCACTCTCACTTCTAAAAAGGGGAATAAGAACATTTGGTTTTTAGGACTCAGCCAATGACGTTTACACAGATACTGTGGTCCTCTGAGACTCCACTTCGTTTTAAAGACAGTACAACCAGGGGATCTAGTTGAAAAACTTTATCAAGATAGTACTATGAGACGGTCTCTCTACGTATAGAGAATCTATTAGTCTCGAGATCAGTCTACTCGACTCGTCTAAGGTTTGATAAATGATAGATCGGTAGAAGTTAAATTTTGCTATTAAAGATGGGCCGTCTTGATGAAGGCTTGACTGATATACTTTGATGGCATCAACAACCTCAAAGACTATAGGTAAATTTCTGAATATTATGATCAAGTTATGAATCTGATGAAGCGCGCAGACTCCATGATCTAATCTAATCGGTATTAGTAGGACGAGAAGATATGGGCAATCAATTCAAGTATATCTTAAAAAGTTTTCCTCATAAAATTCTGACCAAAGATGCAGACTCCGTAATTGGGGGTAACACCGAAATTCAGATCTTTGTCTCATCCAAAATAAATCTTTGAAGACTGAAGCATCTGAACAACTTGGTATGGAGTTGAACTATTAAGTTTGAGGCTGCTGACTCAAGACTCTCTCTAGGGTTATACTAAAAGTCATACGAGTTCTACCAGAAATATCGAAGAATGCTCAAAGGATCGCGGCTTTGAACGAACTCGAATCTACCGAACCCAAAAAAATAATCCAACTCAGCTCCCCTCTTTAATATTCCTCCACTGTGCAAATGTTATTATTGCCTTCTGCTTCTTCTTTGTGCACATATGTATGCAATAGATGAGATATTTATTTAGTGCACTCACAAGCCAAAAACAACAACAACAAGTAAGGAAGGCTAAGTTCGGGGGCAACCGAACATTTTATACTCTCGCAATTTATTTATTTAACTTTATTAATATTATATAATACACAATTTGACACACATATTCGTCATATATATTGTATAAAGTCCATTGAAAGTTGGAAACCATAATATTAGGATAGAAGCACCGAGGTCCTCATTTTCGATATATGGGGCCTTGACAACCTATGGTCCGATTTCGGTGATTTTTAGAATGGGGCTGCCACACTATTAACATAGTATTTTTGCAAAGTTCTGCGCCGATATCTTCACTGGGACTTACTTTATATATTGTAAAGTAAACGATTCAGATTGTCTTCAAAGTTGTGGTATATAGGAAGTAGACATGGTTGTGAAGCGATTTGGCCTATTTTCACAACATATCATTGGGATGTAAGGAAACTATTACAAACCAAGTTTCATTGAAATCGGTCGAGTAGTTCCTGAGATATGGTTTTTGACCCATAAGTGGGCGACGCCACGCCCATTTTCCATTTTGTAAAAAAATCTGAGTGCAGCTTCCATCTGCCATTTCTTATGTGAAATTTAGTGTTTCTGACGTTTTTCGTTAGTGAGTTAACCCACTTTTAGTAATTTTCAACCTAACTTTTGTATTGGAGGTGGGCGTGGTTATTATCCGATTTCTGTCATTTTTGGACTGTATAAGGAAATGGCTAAAAAAAACGACTGCAGAAAGTTTGGTTTCTATAGCTCTATTGGTTTGCGAGATATGTACAAAAAACTGAGTAGGGGGCGGGGCCACGCCCACTTCCCCAAAAAATTACATCCAAATATGCCCCTTCATAGTACGATCCTTCATACCAAATTTTATTTCCATAGCTTTATTTATGGCTTAGTTATGGCACTTTATGTGTTTTCGGTTTTCGCCATTTTGTGGGCGTGGCAGTGGTCCGATTTTGCTCATTTTCGAAAGCAACCTTCCTATGGTGCCAAGAAATAAGTGTGCCAAGTTTCATCAAGATATCTTAATTTTTACTCAAGTTACAGCTTGCACAGACGGACGGACGGACGGACAGACAGACATTCGGATTTGAACTCCACTCTTCACCCTGATCACTTTGGTATATATAACCCTATATCTAACTCGTTTAGTTTTGGGTGTTACAAACAACCGTTATGTGAACAAAACTATAATACTCTCTTTAGCAACATTTGTTGCGAGAGTATAAAAACAACGAAATGCACACAAAATTAAATTGTTCGCAACCAAAGTATTTATAAATACATACTAACGTACGAATATAAACTTCTGCTGCTTTTGCGCTAGACTGAGCACTCGAGCTCTAGCTAACGCTAGATGCCGGTCAACGCGTGCATGATCTGTATGCAGCTTGCCAATCAGCTTTTGCCTCCCCCAGCGGCGAGCAGTGAGCACAGCTGTGCAGGCGATCAGCTGGTCAAACCACGAGATCTGGCTGCTATCTATTTGTTTGGCTTTGTGTGTGTTTGTATATATGTGATCAGTTGGCGTTGTGTGTTGTCAGCTCGTCTGCGGTGTCTGCTGGGGGGAATTCCGACCTTTGCTCAGCCATGCACTAAATCAAATGCATGCAATGTGAGTGTGTGTGTGTGTGTGTATTGTTGTTGTTGCGTATGTAATTCACGAGATAGTCTAAATAAATCATTGCTGTAATTTTTGCACATACGTCTCGGCCAGCCAGCCAGCCAACCGCGTAACCAGCGTCTTTGGGCGTGATAGACTGACTACTTAGAGAATTTTAAGTGGCTGTTCGCCTTAATAAATAATGCAGCACAATTTTTTGAATGATTTGTTGTCAAAATGTAATGAGGGCATGCTCGAGCCATGTACAAGTGCTTAAGTGTTTGTGTGTGTTGGTGTGTTTACTTGTCTACGAACACTTTCAAATATTTCTATTACTGCGTGGTGCGATCAAGAATGCAATGAAAAGTAGAAGTAATGGAATTTTACAAGTATGTATGTGAGCGTCAAAAAAAATTTAAGTGATCTACTTCGGAGGTCGGTCGACAAAAATCCTCTTAGCTATATCCTCCGCGCGGGTGTCGACTGGGCAATGGGTGGCGCTGCTTGCACTGTCGTGGACTCAAGCTGCCGCTTGGTTGGCTAAGGCATGACAGTGGTGGCAGGCGTCAGCCAGCGAAGGCTGGCATAATTCTCCATTCATTTCCCTGAGGTGGACTGCTTTTAACGCTTCCCCAGAGGGAGATGGATGGGGGAAGATGTCGGCCATTGCTATTGAGGTGCCTGGCGGTAGGTTTAAAACGCTAGGGGTAGAGGACCCCGAAATCAAAAAACTCACAATGGAATCAAAATCAAAAAACTCACAATGGAGAGCAAGAAAAAGGAAGAAAAGCGGGCTGGGATATCAGCCCAAACGTCGGTGGGAGATGAGGCTGCTACCACCGGCGGGCACAGCGAAAGCTGTGTCGCCAGCGGCCACACCTCCACTGCAACGGGAGCAGGTTGCAGTGGTTGCAGTACTACTGCCAAACCAACCTTGCAGCGCACTGGTGCCACAGTCCTAGAAGACTCGGACCAAGAAAGCGCCGCAAGCATAAACGCGGAAAAAGAAGAGGAGCTGCTTCGCTCTCCTGAGCTGTCGACCGTGGGTACCAACTCTGGTAACAAGAGAGGGCCCCGGAAGAAGCCTAACAAGGAGGGGATGAAAGCCAAAGCTAGATATAAGGCGGCGGTCGGAATATGTAACCGACTCGAGGGCAAGTCCAACCTGAAGGAAGACGAGGTGCAACGGTTGGCTTGGGCCAGAGAGGAGGTGAAGACCGGTCGTGCTCATTTCGCAACACGGAACTGGTGCAATGCCTCGGATCCAGCATTTGCTAATCGGATTGAGGAGCAAATAGCTGAAAAGAGGCAGCGTTCGACGGAGAGCGAACCAAAGGCACCAGCGAAAAGAGGAAGTGCAAGGACGTTGCTGAGAAGCAACAAGTCAGGCACGCGGATGACAGACCAATGACATCCAAAGCAGCGGCGGCGGCCAGTGAGATTGCAAAACGACATCTGATCGTGGCACTCATTGACCGTAGTAACCCGCTGGGGCAGATGTCACAGGAGCGGTGGAAAATAGTGGAAATGAAGCTATTGGAAGCCCTCTTCGCAAGGATGGATGCTGAGCCAAGCGCACCCATGCCCACATTTGATGGAGCTGGGTGGCTTAGTGGGGTTAAAATCCTAAAATGTAAGGATGACCCGTCGCTTACATGGGTAAAGGAAGCAGTAAGAACGCTTCCTAGCCTATGGGAGAATGGGAGACTGGAGGTGGTGGACCGCAATGATATTCCATCGGTGCCCAAGGCGAAGGTTGTTATACCTCGCGTAGTGGACCCGGAATATGCTTTGCGGCTGCTACAACGGCAGAATCCGGACGTGCCGACCAGCGACTGGAGGGTGTTGAGCGTGGCAAAATCTTCAAATGAAGATGGAGGCCAAAGCTACATCCTCCAGATCAATAAGGCGGCGGACGACATTCTGTACGCAAGGTTCGGGAAGATGGCGTGGGGCGTTGGAAGCGTGTTCCTTCGCCTCAAGAAGCGCCACCCCGCAGACGGCAACGTAAACACGCTCGAGAAAGGTGAAGTGGAGAAGGATCTCGGTTTAGAAGAGATCTTGGCGACTTCACTGGTCCTACAGGAGGTGGAGAAGGCACCTACCCAGCACTCTGGAAATGCAGAGCCGAGAGCTGAGGGTAATACAGGTGAACCTCCACAAAAGAAGGATCGCCTCCGCCGAGCTCCTTCTCAACTTAGAGAAGGGCGGCTACGATGTGGCTTTAGTCCAAGAACCATGGATTGCATCGGGTAACGTGGTTGCTGGGCTAAAGTCACAAAACTTCACCACATATACCCCGAGCGTTATTAACAAGGTAAGAACAGTAATATTAGTGAACAAAAATTTGTATTCCCATATTGATCTTAACCTCTCCACAGACGATCTGACTGTTGTGACGGTAAAGGATGTCAAGGATGAGCCTATACTCCTTGCATCCTGTTACCTGCCACATGATGACGAGGCACCCACGGCGGAAGTTCACAGGCTGGTAGCGGCATCCCGAAGAAGGAAGCAGGCGCTAGTAGTGGGAGCCGATGCCAACGCCCACCACACGATCTGGGGCAACACCGATATTAATCAAAGAGGTGAGTCCCTACTCAACTTCGTTTTACAAAGTAGTCTAGTGATAGCTAATCGAGGAGAGGAGCCTACGTATATAGGACCCACCTCAAGTAACGTCTTAGACATAACACTCTATACCGGTAGATGTGCAATGGTAGAGAATTGGAGAGTGCTAAGTACACCGTCATTCTCTGACCACAGGTACATCTACTTCTCTATAAAATCTGTACCGAAAATTAAGGTACACGTTAGGAGAAATCCCAGAAATACAAACTGGGATCTCTATGTTCAAATACTAGAGCACAAAAGACTAAGACCTTGCGTGTTCAATTCTCATGAAGAAGTAGAGGCAGGCGTGAATCTATTCACAAATGCTCTCAATAAAGCATTTCATTCCGCGTGTCCTACTCTACGATTAAAGCGCAAAACGAAGCCCCCTTGGTGGAACAAGGAGCTCGGATTGCATAGACGCATGGTACGTGATATGTTCAACTGTGCCAAACAAGCAGAAAGTGAGGACTGTTGGAACGAGTACAAGGATCTTTAAGGGACTACAAAAGTTGGTGCGCAGGACCAAACGTCAGTCCTGGAAAAACTTTGTAGCAGCTTGGAAAAGACCAACGAGGTAGCGAGACTCAGGAGGCTATTATCCAAAAGCCCTGCCCCGCTTGGTCTAATTCGCAGGGGTGACGGGGAGTGGACGGATAACTGCAAGGATTCATTAGAAGACCTGTTCAATGTGCACTTCCCGGGCTGCAAGAACATGGCTAGTCCCATTAACGAAGGGAAACTGGCTGTAAGTGTACCCGAAAATATCATAACAGAACGGAGGATAGAATGGGCAATCCAGTCCTTCGACGCATTTAAATCACCCGGTACGGATGGAATTATTCCGGCCATGCTGCAAAAGGCTCAATGGTTGGTTGTTCCGTGGCTAAAAATGATTTTCAGGGGGTGCTTGAGGTTCAGCTATGTGCCGCATTCATGGAGAGAGGCTAGGGTTGTGTTTATACCAAAGGCAGGTAAAAACAACCCAACCTACTCGAAAGAATTTAGACCCATAAGCTTAACTTCCTTCCTTTTGAAAACGCTAGAGAAAATATTGGATGCGCATATCAGGGATGCAGCGCCTCGCGGCAGCTTGTCTAAAGCGCAACATGCTTATACAAAAGGCAGATCCGACTGCACTCCATTCGCTGGTATTCAGCATCGAAAAAGCCTTGGAATATAAGGAATATGCCCTCGGAGCTTTCCTGGACATCTCCGGAGCTTTTAACAACGTGTCAACGGAAGCCATTCTGAACAGTATCGAGTCAATAGGCGTTGATACCGCAATACAACGGTGGGTCAAAAGCCTCTTGACTTCAAGAAGGATAATAGCGGAATGGAACGATGCCAGAATGACCAAGGAGGTCCGCAGGGGTACCCCACAAGGTGGGGTGTTATCTCCGCTCCTATGGACATTGGTGGTGAATAAATTATTAAAGAAGCTGGACGGCAAAGCCCCTAAGATAGTAGCATATGCGGACGACATTGCCATCTTAATAACGGGCAGGTGTCTTCACACTATCAGCAACATTATGACAACCACTCTCAGTACTGTACTGAACTGGGCAACTCATGCAGGCTTGGGGTTGAATGCGGAGAAAACTGACTTGCTTGTTTTTACGAGGAAGTACAAAATTCCCACATGGAGACACCCCTCGCTAAATGGGACAGAACTGCCTCTCAAGGACCGCACCAAGTACCTGGGGGTAATCTTGGACAGCAAACTGCTGTGGAAGTACAATGTAGAGGAGAGAGTAAGAAAGGCCAGCAATGCTTTATATGCGTGCAGGCAGATGCTCGGTACTACCTGGGGGCTTTCTCCCTCTCTTATGCACTGGTGCTACACAGCAGTGGTAAGACCGATTCTGCTCTACGGTGCTCTAGTGTGGTGGACAGGCGCACGGAAATCAACATATCGAAAGCCAATGGAAAGGGTTCAGCGGCTTGCGGCTCTCTGCATAACGGGAGCACTAATAACCACCCCAACGGCGGCTCTTGAAATATTACTAAACCTGCCGCCAATAGATCTCTTCGCTGAAAACAGCGCGGCTAAATCGGCGGGGCGCCTTCTGGCAGCAGGAGAATTTAGGTGTAGAACCTTCGGGCATAGCTCAGTGGGTAATGGTAGTTTGGCGGACACCGACTACCTGACCCCATTTTTCAAATGGGAAAGAAGGTTCAAAGTAAACCTAGAAAGGGATGGCTGGCGTAAGGGCATAGCACCTGCACGCAGCAATTTAAACATATTTACGGACGGCTCGAAAATGGAGGATGGAGTAGGCGCGGGGATATACTGCCCGGAGTTAGGTGTAAGGCAACCATTTAAACTACCGGATCACTGCAGTATATTTCAAGCGGAGGTGTTTGCAATTGGAAAAGCCGCTGAGCTATCCTTAAGTGCACCAATAGGATACTCTAAAGTAAACATATACGTAGACAGTCAGGCGGCAATCAAGGCAATATCCTCCTTCAGCATATCGGCCAAAAGTGTCTTGAGTGGTAGGACAGCAGTGGATAATGTCGCCAGAAACAGGCGTCTTCAATTCTACTGGGTGCCAGGCCACAAGGGCATAGAGGGTAACGAGATAGTGGACGGGATTGCCAAACGAGGCGTAGGACTGTCATCCGAAAACATGATGAACGTAGATAAACCCATACACTGTCTATATGATGATCTAGACAGAAGCTTGGTAAAAAAGTACAAAGCGCGCTGGAAGAATATACCGGGATGCAAAACCTCAAAAGTTATGTGCAAGACGGTAGATAAGAAGTACACGAAATTTCTATTGACGCTCAATAGAGGCAAATGTAGGAATTTGGTCGGCATACTCACTGGTCACTGTCTTGTGGCGGCGCACGCCTACAAGATGGGGCTGATAGATCGCGAGGATTGCAGGAAATGTCAAGAGCAAGGCACCAGAGAAACAATGGAGCACCTCTTCTGTGAATGTCCTGCATTATCAAGAAAACGGCTTCAGCATTTGGGGGCTACACATTATGCTAATCTGGAAGAGATTTCGTTGGTGAAGCCACAAAGCCTTTTAAAATTCGCAACAAGCGCAGGCATCCTAAAGGATGATTACTTCTCATTATAAGTGACGGCACTCCATCTGGTATCACAAAGGACCAAAAATGTTCTATGTGTGGCTTTTAAGCCTACCAGAATTACCTAACCTAACCTAACCTACTTCGGAGGTCAGCAATGTTGTTCGTGTAAAAAGTTTATAATTTTTTCACTAGTTGATCACAGAAATTATTTCGTAAAATGTACGTAACATTGGGTGAGGATCAGTGATCTCCGTTATTGGTGATTAATAGTTTACTGGGAAGGTGATTCTTGATTTGAACTATAAAGAAAATACCTTCGCTCTATCAGCTTTGAACCCTGAGAGACTGACGGCATGTTTTCGCGAAAGAAAACAATCTTTAAGCATCGTTAGTCTACTCATAAAGCACAAAACCTTCTAGGAAGAAGTAAATATTAATTAAAAAGCTAAATGGTAACCAGCTCCATCAGTATCGTTTACAGACGGATTGCAGCTTGGTGGAGAATACCTGATTTTCATGTCAGGTAAATGCAAAATTGAAAAGTGTACTTGTTCAGAATTGTCTCTTCTTTATATATATTTAAAGTTTCTGTAGATATTCCTGAAGTTCCTACCATTTTTATTGTATGTTTTTTTTATAGTAGTGGGAAGCATCGAAAGCCGGAGTGCGGAACTTTAATTCGCTAAATGTAAACTACTCCTACGGGATCACCGGATAAGGTATTACTTCGTGGGTGTGACAAGACATTTTAAGTCTCCTCTATGGCGCGTACTGACTGACGTCTAATCTGTTGGAAATGTCTCAGTTCTGGAATGATTAAAGCTTCCGCTCAGCTAACATCTTTCCATTTTTTGGAAGACTGACACATAAGTGCAGTAAAATTTTCCACCGTTAAGCTACCACCTAAGGTTGTTTTCAACTTTTCCCTTATGTTTGAAAAGCGTGGACAATGAAAAAATACGTGTTCCGAGTCTTCTACAGATTCTGCACATATTGGACAATACGGACTAACGTCACAACGGAATTTGTACAGGTAGCTTCTGAAGCACCCGGGACCACTTAATATTTGGGTCAGGTGGAAATCCAGGTCCCCATGTTCCCTATATGTCCACGAATGGATGTCCGGTTCACCGTCCTTTGGTTGAGGTTTCCCACCGTTGCTGCCACTTTGTGATGCTAATTTATCTGTATTCTAGCTTTTTAGTCTCAGAAGGGGCGCTGATAGTTTATACAGTCGAGCTAGTTCATCACCCCGGATGTCAATAGGCGGCATACTGGCTAAAACTTCAGCAGCATCACTGGATATGGTTCGGAAAGCACTAATTACTCGGATTGCCGACAGTCTATGTACTGCGTTAATTGGTCTAGCAAACGCTTTAATGTCGAATGCCTGAGTCCATATCGGAGCCTATTGTATGTAAGTCAGCTCAAATGTCTATTACATAAGTTACCAAGGTCCCTATGGCCAATAGCTGACAGATCAGCGCGGCATCTGGAGCGAACGAAACTGCAGCCTTTTTCATTCATGAGGATTAGAAGATGTTGCTTTCTTGAGTTAGACCACAATATTATGATCTTATAATATTGTTAGATTGCGTTAAGGTTGTTATGGGGAATAATTCCTGAAGCGATTATAAAGATTGAAACCTATGTAGGTGTAAACTTTTAAAGAACGAAAGTCGTCTGAGTGCTTTCAGATGAATGTGAGACCAATTTGATTTGACGGAAGATAATTTGGTAAATCACTCTTACTTATTTTTCAGGAATCCTATATTAAGTGACTGTCAAGTCTTAGCAACTAAAGATATACGGTATATTTGCAGACAGTTGAGTTAAGTAGATTAGGTTAGGTTTGTCTGGTGGCTAGCAGGCCCCGCCGCTTATCGTTTAAATTGCAACGAGTAGATAGTTATGGCTCTTAGCGATAGCACATGGAGTATCTGGAGTATCGTCACGTATTTTCTGAGTATTAGTCATCGGTTAGGATGCCAGCATTTGACGTGAAATTTAACAGATTGAGTTATGAAAGAGTCTTTGAAAAACTTGTTCACTTTAGCTTCTCGTTACTCGCAAACTTTAAATTTCTCATATCTATCATTCAAATCTAAAGAGTTTGAGATGGTATCGGTCATTCTCGTTGAATCACATAAAATATCTATTGTGCTCTTATTATGAATTTCGCTAATCTATTATTGTCCCCTTACTCCTTTACATTTTCGTTGAGCTTTCTAAAAGCCTTTGTAACTAAACTAATAAATCCGATTCTGAATCCTGAATATAGAGTTCCAAAATAGAGGTAAAGTAGATAGAGAGTATTTTATATAACTCAAAAATCGTGAATACATAAATTCTTCGAAGGGTAGCGAAAGGTTCGAAGGGTCTTCCCGTAGTAACCGCTATTATTGCACGCACTGAGATCCTTTAGCAATCGCGTACGCGAGCGGTCATTTTCCAACTCTGAAACAACGTTTCATACAGCTTCTTGACCAATAACTAATTCAGTTTACAGTCCGAACTCAAGAGCTTATGTACTCAAGATGTTATATAAGATTCCGACATGATTCTCAAAAAATTCGATCGATAAATAGGGTGCAAACTATAAAACAATGGTTCAAGGAAGAGTTAATTTTTTTGGAGCAATTGCAATAAAGCAGACAGTGGACTGTGCTACAGAGAGGAAAAAATATTCCATGTACGAGGACAGAACACAAATACGAAATTGAAATCTGGAAAATAAATAATATGAAACGCGCTCAAGGCTTATGACTCAGTGTCGGCATTTAATATCCAAACTGAAGTCGTTACTTGATTTAGATTTGATTTTACTCGATTTTAAGCTTATTTACATATTATTATTGTTGTTCTAAAAAATCATAATTCTGAATTATATTTATCGCGCTACAAAAATTTCAATCTATAATCATATGCATAAAATTGAGGCACTACTTGCTTGCCTTCACCAATTTCAAATTCTCCTCACGAGTCTGCAAGTGGGCAATCAGCTGTCGAATCTCATATTTCAAGCGCGCTTTTCGGTAAAAAAACAAAAATCAAACGAAAACTACAAAAATCAGACGAAACGACAGTGAATGTCTCGCATATGTTTCATTGATTTATAAACATAGCTCTAGATCCAGATCCAATGTGCACTACACAAAAACACTCGCGCCGCTTATCGATTAAATTGATCGATGTAGAACAACAATAACAAAAACCGAAAATCGAAAAAAAATCACAAAATTAAAATCATAATCGTACGGCAAATAAATATAAATATGAAGTGAGAAAATAAATAAAAGAGTGGAAAATTAAATGTGTAGTTGAAGTCAATGGACTGCGACGGCGACGGCAGTGGATTTGCTTCATAAAAATTCATAAAGCATAACATTCACTTCGCCACATTGCGGCTGATTATTGAAATTATAACGCAAACGCCCCGGCAACAACAACAACAACAGCAAACATATACACTGCAACGCAACGACAGCCACAGCCATTGTTATGGACACAGTTGGTGAAAAAAGTCGGCGGACAGCAGTCAACGGTCAGTTAAACGTTTAAAGGAGCCAAAAGATGTGCCGAAAAAATAAAAGCAGCAACAGCAACAACAACAAAAAACAGAAAGCGCGCACAGACAACAAGCGCCGAAAAGCCAAAAATGATTAATGCTCGTCATTTCATCACTTGCCACTTTCTGGTTGATTTACGCGCGCGCTCAAGACAACGGCCACATTTGCATGCATCCAAGTAAGTGTGTGCGTGTGTTTGTTGTAATTGGCGGTGCCATATGCGCTGCATGCACCATAAGTGGCCATTAGTCAACGATCAATTGACTTTGGTCGGTACGGCGTTCAGTGGACTTGGCTCGCTTGCGCGCCTCGTGTGTGTATGTGTGTGTGTTTGTATTGGTGCATGCCGCCAGCTTCTTCTCAAACTCATAAATAATATTCGAAAATACATGTGTTTGTGGATGTATATGTAGCTTTTCTTATAAACATATCGCTACAAAAACAAAAACAACAATCACAACAACAATAATAATAACAATAAATGTGTAACTTCATCCACTTGGCAGTTGGTCATTGCTACAACAACAAAATCAATAACAATAAAAATAACAAAAACAATTGCAACAACAACAACAATAAAAAAAACAACAACAAAAGTCAATGTATCGCTTTATCCATTTGGCAGTTGGTCATTGCTACAACAACAAAAGGCAATAAAAACAACAACCTCAAGTACATTTCTCCATCCATTTAGCAGTTGGTCATCGCTACAACAAACACAACTAAACAGCAACAACTCCAGCAACAACAAAAATTTCAATACAACAACAACATCAAATTGTCGCTCCAACCATTTGGCATTGCTCATTTTCGTTTAACCATAAATGGTTAGGCTTTTATGCCTCAGTCAATGGCTTTAACGCTAAATCTGTCACTGACGCAGCATCCGTATTGTACGCTGCGACTGGCGACGTCTGTGTAACGCCGTGAATCATCAACGAATTCATCGGTCAATTTATTGAACTTATGAATAAACATGTAATCTACATGCATGTTGTTGTTGTTGCTGTTACAAATACACCAAAAAACACATACAAAAGTGCACGCAATCAGCAATAAGTCCGTAATGCATTAAGCGCTTACGCGCTGACAAGATATCAAATTACATTCATCCAATAAAACGCAAGCAAACGCAGACACCCAGCAAAGCGTTGAGTGCGTTTCTGATTCACTAAGTGCTTTCTGCGTATCTTTTGAGCCTTTTATCCACTTAATCCTGCCGCTGGTTGGGACACTCTTCACAGCAGTTAATGTGCGGTGGCTGTTGAAATGACATAAACGAAGCGTTGAGCCTCCGTTTGCATTCAAAAGCTCCAATCATTCATTGGTTCGAGTGTCAGCTGTGTCGTGCTACGCTGCTGCCGAGCTGAGGAAACTAACTTTTCGGTTCGTTGTCTCGTAAATCAAAATGCATTTGAGCGATATATTGACTTATTAAGGTTTTATGATTCAACGAGAAAGCGTTTCCTCTAAAAATGTAGGGTAAAATATAGGAATTTCCATGCCATCAATGATTTACACTCTCTCGTAGTAGCAGACGAAATTAGGAAATATTAATATATTTCTACAATCAAGTAACAGTCAAAGAATATTTGCGACTAAATTAGCGTGAAAAAGGTCCAGATCGGAAGCAGAACCGACAATCTACATCAAAAAAATTCGAGATCCATCAAAAACATTGTCAAATCCCTTAACTGTAATAACTTTTTTCCAGCATTATAGTACCTGGCGAACCCTTTGGTGACCGCTAATAAACTAGCACGAAGGAGGTCTAGGCCGGAAGCTGATCCGATATCTTACACTAAAAATAATTAGACTTGTCTTGTGTACCCATCGAGAACAGCGCCACTGGAATCAACTTTACCGAAATCACACTCAAACCATTCCCTGGGATGATAATACCTGTTGAATTACTTCGTACTCCAAATTATAGACATACTACTACATTCTCCAGTATTAAAATTTATTAATGTTTTCATGAATACAAAGCAATGACGCAACAAGGTGAAGCATCATCCACAATTCAAGCAATTTCCAGCAGACGATGGGTTGGCCCCAGTTCCAATCAAGAGGTTACAAAGATTTTTCGAATTTATCATTTAACATTTTTTCGAGGGATTTTGTAGAAGTATCAGGCTATGCGACGGCTAAAAAAGTGAAGTTGAACGCAGATATCAGGACAGCGAATAAGACTAATAAAACAGCAAATATTGGCAATGTTGTCTGCGCTGTTTAGAGAGAGTTGATATCTGCAATTCATTCTTGTAGTTATCGAGAACTTTTCTTTCCTTGCCGATCAGTAAGAAGTATTTTTCCGTACTAGGAAAGGTGTATTGGAAAAGTTTTGGTTCAATAAGAACTATGAGAAACGTTGCTAATAACTTACCGATCCAAAGAGCGTAGGATCGCCGAAATGACAGCCTATGGTCGGATGAAAATTGAACGTAGCTGACCACCTGCTGCTAACTAATATAAGCGGCAGTATTCAGTTTGCCAAGATTCTATTTCTAGGGTGGGTCGTATCGATTTATATATAATATAGAATAGTTGGGACAACCGAAAAATAGCAGTACAAGCCCTCAATGGTTTTAATGAAGGATCTGATGGAGATGACAGAGCAAGATGGTGGGAGAACTCCTCTGGGTTGGATAGTATTACTGAATAATTTCGTAGTTTCATTATATGCTTTGATCTACAGAGAACTTGAGAATCTAGGAAACCACTGAGGGTGAGATTATAATGTCTATCAAGAAGAAAAGGAATATTAAGAACTTACTGGTGGTTTAAATTCTAGACTTTTAGGCCTTTCTTTCGAAAGCGCACAATTTCATGAACAGGTTCATTATATTATTTATATTAAGTAATAATAATAATATTTTTTTTGTTAAACAATTACAAGCCCCACTTCCCTCCCTCTTTGAGCCTCCCATAATGATAATTTGAATATGGTAACTCATATAAGTAAGTCATAAAAGACGCAATCGTTTATGAAACGACAAATTAAATAATAATAAAAATGTGAATACAAATCAACAAGAAAAAAACCCAATTTCACGCTTAACAAATAATTATTTTATTACAAAGGTATTTATTATTTATGATCTATGCATAAATTGAAAATCATTAACTACGAAATCAAATTATACGCAATAAAAGAGATAAGAAAATAACAAAAAAAAAAAACGAAAAAAACCGAAACGACTGCATGGCGCCAACGAATTATGCCGAATCACTATATACTAGGCGTTGTTGTTGTTGTAATAGCTTATTTAATTTGAATTTTGTTATTTTTTTAATATTTTATTTTTTTTTTCGAATTTAATTTGTTAGTTTTCAATGGTTATTTATTTTCGACTTTTTGTTTATTTTTTTCATCAATGATATGTGTTTTTTGTAGTTGTAGTTTACGGTAGATATGTGTGTGTGTGTATGTGTGATGGTGTATCTTCAACTAAATAAGAAATTATTTGTAAATCTCCTGCCTTCAACTCAGCCCAAAAAGTGAAACGTAAGCGCAAACAAAAATAACACTCAGCAACAACAGCCACAACAACAATAAATACAATTGCAAAAATACGGCAACTATAAAAATTACAATAACACCGTGAAACCGCAAACAAACAAATACAACAACTAGCTTAAAATGTATGTGTCTATATGCATATATGTATTTATGTGTGTGTCTACTTGATGAAATACCGAATCGAACGTCAACTTATGTGGTCCACCGGCGGATCAAGCAACCGACATGACAAGCTGAATGAGCCCATGAACAAATCGACATGCATACTCACAGACTCGCGTGCTTGAAGAGGCTGAGTCGGCGCTTGAACAAGCAATTTAACTATAACTGTATATATATATATATATATGTATATAGATGTGTGTGGCATGTAAATAAATATTTATGCATGTCTGCTTGTATGAAGCCATTGAAGCCACTGAAACGTATTGACTGACTGACTGACTGACTGACTGACGGCTGGGATTGCTCCAGCTGCATTTGAGGGACGAAGCTGCGAATCAACGAGCGATTGAACAAATAAACGTTCGAATGCACAATCGACAGTTTTACAAAGACCACAGAGAGCTTGTTGAAAGAAGTAAGCAACAACAAAAACAAAAATAAATATAAATACAACAACAAAAGTAATACAACAACAAACACAGAAATAATAACAACAACAACAGATTGCAATATAATAATAACCGCAAAAAAAAAACGTATATTCAGTCAAAGGTAAGCATCACCAGGGAAGCCAAAGCAACAAACCGCAAGCGGTTAACGAATTGGCAACCAAACTAAAACAACATATTCTCCACCCTATAGAGACGGTTGTGCCGGAATAATTGTGAGTGTGAGTGTGCTGCAACCAAAGCATTAAAGCCAACAAATGGCAATGGATGTTGCTAGTGATAGGCAAAACAAGCAATTTTTCATATCCGTTGCCATAAATAGGCATAAACACGAAGCTAGCGAATATTTGCCGTTAAAACGCAAAATTATAAAATCCCGAATTTTCGGGATTTTGAATTCGGGATTTCGGGATTCAGTCATTTAAAGTCAAATTAAAAAGAAATTGTATTAATATCAATAAAGTAGTTCCTAAGTTATATATAAAGTAGTACCGAAAATTTTCGGGATCCCGAAAATGATTTTTTTTGCTGAGATAAAATTCCAAAAAATTATCAGACTCCATTATTTAAAAATTAAAAAAAAAAATCATAATAATATTAAATTTATTCCTAAGCACTTACATGTAGGCACGTCCTGAAAATTGTCGGGATCCCGAAATTTAAAATTTTTTTCTCGAAATAAAATTCCATAAAAATTACAAAATTGTATGTCTTTAACCTAAATCGAGACATTCTAAACTTACGGGATTATACATTCGGTATCTGGGGATTCAGTAATTTATAAAAAATTATTTCGAAATTTCGCCATTTGTAAATTTTTAAAAATTAATCCGATTATTAATAAATTTATACTAAAATAGATGATATAAAATTTTAGGGATCCCGAAATCTACAACTTTTAGCCGACATAAATTTCCATAAAAACTACAGGCATGTGTGTCACTCATATTCACTCAGCGCCTTCATGCTTATGCAAGTTAATAAGTACGCGCGGTTGTTGTATGAGCTGTAAGCATTGGTTTGTGGCAACACTGAGATCGCGACAGTCTCGCGTTTGTCATAATATTTACATATTTACTTCCATAGATACGCGCATTTGCGGCTTAAGTTGACAATCGATGACGTTGTTATTGTTATTTGTTGTTATAACTTTTATTATTATTACTGTTGTTGTTGTTTTTATTGCAGTATTGCGGTTGCTTTGGCAAAGTGCAGTGGGTTATTTAGGAAAAAATTGTGTCAATTATTAATTTTTAATTTCATTAGATTAGATTTGACGCACTTATATAGATTTGGACTATTTTCATAACATATCATTGGGAAGCCAAGAAGATATTATGAACCGAATTTCATTGAAATTGGTGGAGTAGTTTCGGAGATATGGTTTTTGTTATGGTGGGCGTAACCACGCCCATTTAAAATGTTGTATACCATTTTGAGTGCAGCTCTTCTGTACCATCGTTATAATGAAATTTAAGATTTTTGGTGTGTTTCCTTACTGAATTAAAGCACTTTTAGTCATTTTCAACCTAACCTTTGTATGGGAGGTGGGCATGGTTATAATCCGATTTCCTCCATTTTTGGACTGTATAAGGTAGTAGCTTAAAAAACGACTCCTGGGAGTTTCATTGATATAGCTTTAGTAGTTTACGAGATATGTACAAAAAAATCAGTAGGGCCGGGGTCACGTCCACTTTCCCAAAAATCTTACATCCAAATATGCCCCTTACTAGTGCGATCCTTCGTTCCAAATTTCTCTTTCATAGCTTAATTTATGGCTTAGTTATAGCTCTTTATGTGTTTTCGGTTTTCGCCATTTTGTGGACGTGGCAGTGGGACGTTTTAGGACTTACAAACAACCGTTATGTGAACAAAACTATAATACTCTCTTAGCAACATTTGGTGAGAGAGTTTAAATACGGGTTTCGCTCAAAAAGTCAGAGTTGCCACCTTTTTGAACATTTTAATATCAGTCAACCAATGTTATGTCAAAGACTATAAACGTAAAAAAAAACTTTTTAAAGTATTGGAAATATTTTGTTTAAAGCTGCCATATTACAAAGAAATTACACAATTTAATATCTAAACCATAAAAAGCCTATCACTAGGAAAACAAGGTTAGAAAACGTTTCTAAGACATTTTTTTGTAAGTATTTATAAAACAAATATCTAAGCAACAGCAACAACAAATATCTAAGTAAAGCAGTAAATATGCTAGAAAACCAACAAAGGAAATTTATTATTTGAGGTCTTTAATGTAGTTCTGATTTTCCTATTTACTACCGGGTCTCTAAACTTGTATTCATCTAATAATAGTTTTTCTATGAGCTCAAAACCACAGAAACCACATGTCTATATGTATATTTATTGACTTCTTAGAACCAATAGTAATTTCGACAGCCGGTTAGTTTTTCCAATAGAGTGACTCATATCTTTTATCGAACTGTGGTTAAAAATTCAACAGAATCGATCGGTTTAGAAACCTCATTGAAACTACCTTCGCCTGTTTATTCGATAATAAATATAAATAGCAGAAGTGCTCAGTTCGAATGAATCGTTTTCCCGAGAATAATCAGCGTGACATTAGAAGTGGAATATGTATATTTTATTTTTAGGATCGAGAAAATGGAAACGACATTATTAATACTATAACAACGAATCCCAATCCCTAACTCTATTATTTAGGAGTTTTAACTTGCATTGAGTGTAGAGTAAGTTTGGAGAAAAATATATTGAATATAATCAAAGAAACTTTCAGACACTCACTCGAATATAGCAAGAAAATAACTCAAGCATTCTGAAACATGGATACAGTACAGATCAATTACAGCTGATTATCTCATAGATTCTAATGCCAAGAGAGAGAGAGAGAGAGAGAGAGAGAGAGAGAGTAAGATGACAGACTGTCATTAAACCGAAAAAAATCGGAAAACTTTTTCTTAATAACAATATTGTGGACTTCGATTGTAAATATAATTTAAAAGAAAAAAGTCAGTATGTGGTACAACAGCACAATATTTAACCTCAAGAAAATGTCTTAGATTTAGCTTTAGAGGATATATAGACGTAGAGTATTTAATCATGAAACTTTTTCTAAAACACCAATTTAATACTTTGGACTTAAATTATTTCTACAGAAATTACTGATCTGACTCTTATTGGACATCGTATATTCAAAATAAATCAATAAAAATTCAAAAACCAAAGTTAATAATTTTTAGCAGAAAAACAAATCTTAAAAGTGAGAATTTTACATTTTAATTAATGTAAAAAAAAAATTATTCCATTTCTCAATCACTCCCAACCCACTGTGCACTGCTACAGTACGACTATGGTTAACGCCGTTCGTCTATGCCGATGGATGGACGTTGAAAATGTTATTGGTTACACGATGTTATGGCAATGTTTTGAGCAACATGACATTAAAGCGGAAAAAATTAGGCTTAAACAATGGCTTAAGCGACGCGCATGCGCGCGCTGCGCAGCCAACGAACCAACGAATGGCAGGCAATGTGACCAAATGGGATGATTAAAATAGGTTTCACGCTTAACAACGCTTGTGCCTTTATGTGTTAAGGTGTGTGTGTGTGTGTTTGCAGTTTGCGTGCATAACGTAACTTTTAATTAGTGGTAAAACCCTAACTCAAATGGAATTGTCAAAGGTCACATGGTCACATGGGTCTGAACAGTGTGGGATAAATGTTAATTATTTGGGAAGGAGACAACAAATGAACAACAGCAACAAAAAAGGGTTACGAGCTGCAACAAACAGCAATATTTGCCTAAATAAATTAAATATTTGAAGAAATAAAATGTAATTGAATAAAAGACTTAATATAGTTATTAGGGTTGCCAATTTAAAAGAATATTTTTGCAAGGTTTTAAAAAAATATCTATTAGACAAAAAATAGTGTTTTGCATTTCATATGTATAAAACGAATTTAAAACAAATAAAATAAATTTTTTGGGTTGCCACTCATTTATTAAGAAAATAATAACTATTATAATTTCTTATAAGATGAAAAAATAGTTTTTGATATTTAATCTAAAACTAATTTAGCGAAATTATAGAATTTTTTTTAGGGTTGCCACCTATTTCCTTAAAAATATAAATTTTTATTTTTAATATCTGCTTAGCAGATATCTAAGAATACCGTAAATTATAAAATATTTTGCATTATTCAAAATGTTGTGAAAAAATTATAACAATAGGAACATTGTAAAAGTCAACATATATATATATATATTTGGCGTAGGAACCGCTTTAAGCGATTATAGCCGAATCCAAGTCAACATATATGTATACACAATTCACCAATTTATTGATTTTATTTGTAATGACATTAAACAGGGTTGCCAAAACCACTAATTAATAAAAATTATTAGTAAATAACTTATTTTGATCCGCACTTGCAGATGACTTATCATTTCTATATATTCTATAAAATAGGCTATATGAACATTATTAAAAACTGAAAACAAAACCGTAATATGATTGCCAACATCCAATAAATTAAAAAAATAGATATTTTTTATGAGTACACATTTATATTTCGACAATAATAATACAATAATGAGACAGGCGATTTCTGTTTGAAAATATTTTTTTTGAGTAGAGTTGCCATAAATGTATAATATCTAAACATATTTTGCTAAAAATTTACTTTCTTTGGTATGACAATTAATTAGTTAAAATTAAAAAAAAAATTGAGTTAATTAGAATTGCCACAAAATTATTTAAAATTTTTTTGGAAAATTATAAAAAAAAGAATTTTCTAACAGTGTTACCAACCTCGCAAAATATAAAAGAAATATAATTTTGCTAACGAAGGTTATCAAAACAGCCTAATCTACAACTGATGTGTGTTCCTTCGAATCTATTGAAATATAAGGCAGAGTTGCCATCCATGAATAATTATATTTAATATGTTTTGGGTAAAATGTATAATATTAAAATAAAGAAAATAATGGAATAAAAAAATTAAAGAAACTTGTTAAACCTTACAGCAACTTTATTTTGCATGGTTGCCACCTTATTTATAGCTTTTTAATTTTTTTTTTAAATAAATATATGGTTTCAATTAATTTTGTTAAATAACTTAAGGGAATAAGGAATTTAAATTAGATTTAAAAATATACAGAATTTATTTAAACAATTATTTTTATCTAATTAGCATAAAACAAATAATAACTTAAAACAATGACAGCAACTGAACTCACGCTTCATATTATTTTTATATTTATATCAATTTTGCTTGAGCGAATTGATATTATTTTCTAGGAATAAAATATTCCAATAACTAATTTGTTTATGCTATAAATATGTATTAGATTTGAAAGCTGTCGCAATCTCTTAAAGTTAAAACCAACAACCACAACAACATATTTTATACGGAGAAAGTTGTTTTGATTATGGACACAAATTAATAAGCATAAATGCTCATTTAAATAAAAACACAACAAAAACAATATTTGCCTGCATGAAACAATTATTTCTAATTTTGTCAAGTATTTATATACATATGTATGTACAATCCAGCCCCAATGATCAATGTCACAACTAATTTTACTTGAATTACAATTGTTTAAAAATAGCACAAAATGAAATCGAAACGACCCAGTTTCACGCACACACTACTAAACAAATATAATTACATATACATATGCATGTAAATACACAGAAAATACAAATAACTGTAGAGCTATAGTCACATAGTTGATCTCGAAATTATAATTGACACACGCGACTGAGCTGTGCATTTGTAATTTATACGTAAAAATATTAATAAATGTATTAATATGGTTGTGGAAATTCACAAATCTTTCAATATATTTTTCTATAAATATACCGAGCGCTTAATAACGGTAAAAAAAGTTCATTAAATGACACATGACAGAATGCAATGAGCTTTCTAACGTAGTATGTCCGATCAGCTGCCACCTGAAACATTCACTTTTTCGTTCGTCTGAACTCGGTACTTCGATAAGATTATACATACATATACATATACAGTTGAACTTCCCTAACTCGAATCACCTTAATCCACCAAAAAAAGTTAGAGACTGCCTAGTTAAGGAAGGTAATTTGTTTGAAATTTGACTTCTGTTGCCAATTCTAGAGTTCGAGTGATGGAGAAGTGCAACTGTAATATATCCAAGTTAGAAGTTCGTATGTGGTTTTAAGAGCATCAATTGATGACCCATTAATACCTAACTTGTCGAAATTGGTCACATTATAAAGAGTTTTGAATATTATAGTGTTTTGAACAAAAGAGTTATAGGAATTGAGATGTTCCTTAAATTGGATGAAAGTCGTTTGGTGTAGGTATAATTCATTCAATGTCAGCAACGTTTTCTGAGAATTGTTTCTCGAACTTCTAGAACCGATTCGTTGATAAAAAAAATTCGTCGTTAAAATATAGATGAATACAACGAAATTGTGTATTTTGAAAAAAATATTCTTAAGAAATTTATTAATCTTATTATAATTAATTTTACTTCGTTAAAATGTTTAGGAAGTTCTCAGAATTCACCTAATATTGCACTTTTAAGAAATAAACAATAAATTTAGGAAAGGAAATTATATTTTTGTTGTTATCTATATGTATATAAATTTCATGTTATTTGTACGGGATTGGCGCCTAAACTACTGAACCAATTTTAATGAAATTTTGCACACGACTGCAACTTAAGAGATATAAAGTTTATATTTAAAATTTTAGGCGCAATGTCCATCCGTCTGTCCATTCGGTCAAGTGATAATTTGAATTGAAATCTTGATATCTCGATAAAACTTCGTACACGTTACAATTAGCAATATGAGATTGTATTGTAGATAGACAAAACCGGACAAATGCAAAAAATAAAAAAAAACAAGTAAGGAGATGCTAAGTTCGGGTGCAACCGAACATTTTATACTCTTGCAATTTTTTGAAGAAACTTACAAACATACAAAATTTACCCATAAATTCGGCATAAAGTTGAATAGAATAACGAAAATCGTAATATATACTATATGAGGGCTGAGGCAATTCTTTCATTTTCACCAGCAGGGTACACTATATCCATCTGGGGCCTTGAAAAGTTATAGTACATTTTCGACAATCTTCTCACAAGTGAAGTCAGAGATGATATGTACTATTTGTGTAAAGTTTTATTCCACTATCTTCATTGATTCCTTATGTATATATTATAAAGTGAAGGAATAAGATGGAGTTCAAATTTGAGTTATAAGGAAAGTAGTCTTGGTTGTGAACCGATTTCGCCCATTTTTTATCCGTGTTATCAGGGTGTAAAGAAAATATTATATACCGAATTTCATTGAAATCTGTCGAGTAGTTCCTGAGATATGGTTTTTGACCCATATGTGAACGATGCCACGCCCATTTTTCATTTTGTAAAAAAATCTGAGTGCAGCTTCCTTCTACTATTATATCTGTGAAATTTTGTGTTTCTGTCGTTTTTCGTTAGTGAGTTAACCCACTTTTAGTAATTTTCAACCTAACATTTGTATGGGAGGTGGGCGTGGTTATTATCCGATTTCAACTAACGGGTGATTTTTTTGAGGTTAGGATTTTCATGCATTAGTATTTGACAGATCACGTGGGATTTCAGACATGGTGTCAAAGAGAAAGATGCTCAGTATGCTTTGACATTTCATCATGAATAGACTTACTAACGAGCAACGCTTGCAAATCATTGAATTTTATTACCAAAATCAGTGTTCGACAAATTTTTTTTATCGACAAATTTTGTTCAGCGATGAGGCTCATTTCTGGTTGAATGGCTACGTAAATAAGCAAAATTGCCGCATTTGGGGTGAAGAGCAACCAGAAGCCGTTCAAGAACTGCCCATGCATCCCGAAAAATGCACTGTTTGGTGTGGTTTGTACGCTGGTGGAATCATTGGACCGTATTTTTTCAAAGATGCTGTTGGACGCAACGTTACGGTGAATGGCGATCGCTATCGTTCGATGCTAACAAACTTTTTGTTGCCAAAAATGGAAGAACTGAACTTGGCTGACATGTGGTTTCAACAAGATGGCGCTACATGCCACACAGCTCGCGATTCTATGGCCATTTTGAGGGAAAACTTCGGAGAACAATTCATCTCAAGAAATGGACCCGTAAGTTGGCCACCAAGATCATGCGATTTAACGCCTTTAGACTATTTTTTGTGGGGCTACGTCAAGTCTAAAGTCTACAGAAATAAGCCAGCAACTATTCCAGCTTTGGAAGACAACATTTCCGAAGAAATTCGGGCTATTCCGGCCGAAATGCTCGAAAAAGTTGCCCAAAATTGGACTTTCCGAATGGACCACCTAAGACGCAGCCGCGGTCAACATTTAAATGAAATTATCTTCAAAAAGTAAATGTCATGAACCAATCTAACGTTTCAAATAAAGAACCGATGAGATTTTGCAAATTTTATGCGTTTTTTTTTTTAAAAAAAGTTATCAAGCTCTTAAAAAATCACCCTTTATTTTCATGGTGTGTGGTGGCGTACGTAAGATAACCGACTGCAGAAAGTTTGGTTTATATAGCTTTATTGGTTTGCGAGTTATATATAAATAACCTATTTGTGGGCGGGTGCTCGCCCACTTCCCCCAAAAAAAACTACACCCAAATATGCCCCATCCTAATGCGATCCCTTATTCCAAATTTTACTTTTACAACTTTATTTATGGCTTAGTTATGACACTTTATGTGTTTTTGGTTTTGAAATATTATCATTGGAAGTGGTGGAATAGACTTGTAACCGAATACAAAATGTATTAATCTGCAAATAGTTAACCAGAAGAGAATTTAACATACATTATACCTTATCCACAGCGATGTGTGACCCGGCCACTAGTGTCTTTATATATTTTCATTTGAACTTTGGTTTCACACTAGCTAGTTATCCTTTTGTAGACACGAAAAACAAAAATTAAAAGACGAACTCAAAACAAATCTCTCCTAAATGTTAAAAATTGCATACAAAAACAGGTTTCTTTTAAAAAAATGAACTTTCAAAAATGTTTTAGCTTATAAATTTTTATATGAAACGTGCCTAAATAACAGTAAATTGTTTAGACATGCAAGTGGGAATTCCAACGAATAGAAATGATACCGTAGAGCACAGCAGGCAAAAAAAAAATAAACAATTAAAAAGAATAAACAAAAAAAATTCGTTAAAAATAAAAAAAATAAATAAAAATTAATAATAAAAATTAAATTTAAAATAAAAAATAAATTATAAAACAAAATAAAAAAAAAAATATGTATAAATATAAAAATAAAATATTTATTTAAAAAGTCAACGTTTTATTAATGTTTTTTGGCACATTTCTCAAATGACACAGCAAATTTCAGTTAAAACCAAATATAGCTAAGCAAAATGCAAAAACAACACTTGGAAATAAAGATGAAATAGCAAAAATACGAAAATAAAAACAACAAAAACATAAATAAATATTGAAAGCAAATTTAAGGGAGACCACCAAATAAAGACAAATAAACGCCGGAAAACACACACACAAACACTAGCAATAACAGTACATTAAGCATAAATTTGTTTATTTATTAACTCGCCAAAAACAGAGTCACTGAAGAAGTGTTGAGAAAGAATGCCAGATTTCAGGCGGCGATAAGAGAATTTATCGAGTCCAAGTTGCACTTAGTGATTGAATATTAATTTATTATGCCATTTCGCAACGATTAAGTACAACAACAACACTAAAATATAAGCTGATAAACAATATTTGTTTCTTTTGTTAAAAAAATTAACTCAAGCGAAGTGAAATATTCTAATTAAACGTAACATATTAACACCGACAACAACATAACTGGTTACAGGTTGTCAAGCACAAAATAAAAATAAAAACAAAAACAACAAGTAAGGAAGGGCTAAGTTCGGGTGTAACCGAACATTTTATACTCTCGCAATTTATTTATTTGACTTTATTTATATTATATAATACACAATTTGACCCACATATTCGTCATA
This sequence comes from Zeugodacus tau, assembly GCA_031772095.1. Taxonomy (NCBI): domain Eukaryota; kingdom Metazoa; phylum Arthropoda; class Insecta; order Diptera; family Tephritidae; genus Zeugodacus; species Zeugodacus tau. The sequence continues at coordinate 25,952,926 of CM062652.1, forward strand.
TATATTGTATAAAGTCCATTGAAAGTTGGAAACCATAATATTAGGTTAGAAGCACCGAGGTCCTCGTGTTCGATATATGGGGCCTTGACAACCTATGGTCCGATTTCGGCGATTTTTAGAATGATGCTGCCAAACTATTAACATAGCATTTGTGCAAAGTTCTGCACCGATATCTTCACTAGTACTTACTTTATATATTGTAAAGTAAGCGATCCAGATAGTCTTCAAAGTTCTGGTATATAGGAAGTAGGCGTGGTTGTGAAGCGATTTGGCCTATTTTCACAACATATCATTGGGATGTAAGGAAACTATTACAAACCAAGTTTCATTGAAATCGGTCGAGTAGTTCCTGAGATATGGTTTTTGACCCATAAGTGGGCGACGCCACGCCCATTTTCCCTTTTGTAAAAAATCTGAGTGCAGTTTCCTTCTGCCATTTGTTATGTGAAATTTAGTGTTTCTGACGTTTTTCGTTAGTGAGTTAACCCACTTTTAGTAATTTTCAACCTAACTTTTGTATGGGAGGTGGGCGTGGTTATGATCCGATTTCTTTCATTTTTGGACTGTATTAGGAAGTGGCTAAAAAAAACGACTGCAGAAAGTTTGGATTATATAGCTTTTTTGGTTTGCGAGATATGTATAAAAAACTTAGTAGGGGGCGGGGCCACGCCCACTTCCCCAAAAAAATGACATCCAGATATGCCCCTTGATAGTGCGATCCTTCATACCAAATTTTATTTCCATAGCTTTATTTATGGCTTAGTTATGGCACTTTATGTGTTTTCGGTTTTCGCCATTTTGTGGGCGTGGCAGTGGTCCGATTTTGCTCATTTTCGAAAGCAACCTTCCTATGGTGCCAAGAAATAAGTGTGCCAAGTTTCATCAAGATATCTTAATTTTTACTCAAGTTACAGCTTGCACAGACGGACGGACGGACGGACGGACGGACGGACGGACAGACAGACATTCGGATTTGAACTCCACTCTTCACCCTGATCACTTTGGTATATATAACCCTATATCTAACTCGTTTAGTTTTGGGTGTTACAAACAACCGTTATGTGAACAAAACTATAATACTCTCTTTAGCAACATTTGTTGCGAGAGTATAAAAAAAGAACAGTTGAAAACGATTTTTTGTAAACATTTCTACATAAATAAAGGCGCATAAAAATAAATTATTAGCCGCCGTTCGCAGGAATTGCGCAAAGTCTTTAATCGATTACTTGATTATTTCGACGCTTGGCGTCGCCGGATTTTTTGGGAAATCCGCAAATAAATATTTTGAATTTCTATGGCAGATAATAAATTTTGCCCAGAGCTATCTATGCGCTTGCTAAACAATTCTTTTTTTCTTGTGTTCAATAACAATATTGATATATTGATATATCTGCGGATGGGCTACTCCGTTCACATTCCAGCTTTAGGGTGGGTCGGAAAAGGAAGTTTTTTTTAGTGAAATTTTGGAAAATATTTTAAAGAGCAAAATGAGAGTCATCTATATAAAAACAGTGTTTATACGAATCAGACAATATAAATTAATTTGGAAAAAAGTGGGGGTGGCGTGTGATCATATCACAAACTTTAAACAAAATTTTGACTATATAAAATTAAAATTCTTAACGCTTCTATCAGATTTGAACCCTAGTTTTGGTGAAATAACCTGCTGATACCAAAAATTAACTTGAGGAGTATTATTCATGCTCTACGCCAGGTAAATTCGACATAATTCGTTAGTAATCCAAAGTCCGAAGGGGTCATATGGGAACCGAAGACGCAGTCCCGTATTAATTACGGACTGTGGAATCGGCAAAATTTCTCAAAATTATTTGGAGAATGTTTTATGATTGTGGATGACAGATAAAAAAGTTTTTAGTTCTTCGCCTTTTATTTATCTTTTTCTTTCTTGCTGATCTACGATCTTGTTCTCGTTTTTATCAATTTCACATTATAGATTGGAGGCCGGAGCCAACGCTCTTCATATATTTTTATCAATTTCCCAAAATGAAAACCGTTAAATAGAATATGTGAGTGATTTTCAAACAAAAATATGTTTATATGTTCTTTATAAGAAGTTAAGTCAAGGGAGTGTTTTGAAAAATCGTTTTTAGTTACGTCCACAATTCACAGTTCCTTAAAAATTTTATAAAGAAAACATTTCAAAACTAAGGTACGAGACCCTTGTCATTATATAGCTCAATATAAAAACATCAAATATTGTAGCAGTCAGAGAGAAATCAAAAATAGAACTTTAAATAAAAAGTTATGATCTAAGGATGAAGACTTGGGAAAGCCAAATACTAGCTTTGAAGAGACACATTCTTTGTTAGGAATAATTTATATATAATATAATCAAATGTTATATAACCGATTCATATTATTTACCAAAAACAAAAATAGTTGAGCATTCGATCGTTGATCTGGTAAGGATTATCTTCACACGAAGGTGACTTAATAGTCAGTTGAGAGGCCTTTTTAAACATTTCATGGTATATGATATTAAACGTATGTATGTATAGACAAATTAATAAATGTACTTACAATTTAATGATAGTGATGATGGAATCCAAAGTATCTGCTTTTAAAAAATGTGCGATTGTCTCATAAACATTATTTCGAATCTGAAAATAAGAAATGTATATTATTAATATTTTTTTAATGATTTGTTAATATATTCACAATTTTAATTTACTTTATAAATATATATTTGAACATTTGAATTTATAAAAATTATAATCTATGCTAAACGATCCACCCTAATGTGTATGTCTGTGCATGTGTATGCATGAACGCACGCATGTTTCTGCATATTGTTTTAGTTAATCAAAAGTAATTTTTTCTCAACGTGAGTTGTCAAAAAAAACGGAGGAATATAAATAAAATAAGAAATCAATAAATATGGAATTTTTACCGGTATTTTGACGTAAATGGTTAACAAACAAAAAATATGGAATTTAAGAAAGTGTGGAATGTTGAATGGCAACATTTGAAATATGTTAATATGTATAAACATATTTAGTTTTATTTGTACATCTGGGAACAAAGCTTGCTAGTTGTCATATTAAAGGGAATTGGGGAGTTACAGAGAAGATTGTAAAAATATTGGTAAACATTTTGAAGTACATACTGGGAGATTTGTAAGTGTGTGATGAAAGAAGCTAAATTTATTGTAATAACTAAAGCAAAATTGTCACAAAAGCAATCCCGAACAAGTAAGGAAGGGCTAAGTTCGGGTGTAACCGAACATTTTATACTCTCGCAATTTATTTATTTAACTTAATTAATATTATATAATACACAATTTGACCCACATATTCGTCATATAATTGTATAAAGTCCATTGAAAGTTGGAAATCCTAATATTAGGTTAGAAGCACCAAGGTCCTCATGTTCGATATATGGGGCCTTGAAAACCTATGGTCCGATTGCGGCGATTTTTAGAAATGGGCTGCCACACTATCTTCACTAGTGCTTACTTTATATATTGTAAAGTAAACAATTCAGATCGTCTTCAAAGTTCTGGTATATAGGAAGTAGGCGTGGTTGTGAAGCGATTTGGCCTATTTTCACAACATATCATTGGGATGTAAGGAAACTATTACAAACCAAGTTTCATTGAAATCGGTCGAGTAGTTCCCGAGATATGGTTTTTGACCCATAAGTGGGCGATGCCACGCCCATTTTTCATTTTGTAAAAAAATCTGAGTGTAGCTTCCATCTGCCATTTCTTATGTAAAAATTAGTGTTTCTGACGTTTTTAGTTAGTGAGTTAACCCACTCTTAGTCATTTTCAACCGAACCTTTGTATGGGAGGTGGGCGTGGTTATTATCCGATTTCTTTTATTTTTGGACTTTATTAAGATGTGGCTAAAAAAACGACTACAGAAAGTTTGGTTTATATAGCTTCATTGGTTTGCGAGATATATATAAATAACCGATTTGGAGGCGGAGCCACGTCCACTTCCCCAAAAAATTACATCCAAATATGCCCCTTCTTAGTGCGATCCTTTATTCCATATTTTACTGTTATAACTTTATTTATGGCTTAGTTATGACACTTTATGTGACTTTTGTTTTCGCCATTTTGTGGGCGTGGCAGTGGACCGATTTTGCCCATTTTGCCCCTCACCTCAACCCTCTCACGGTCCCAATGAACATGTGTTCCAAGTTTCATTAAGATATCTCAATTTTTACTCAAGTTATCGCTTGCACAGACGGACGGACGGACGGACGGACGGACAGACAGATATTCAGTTTGAACTCCACTCGTCATCCTGATCATTTATATATATATAACCCCATATCTAACTCTTTTATTTCTGGGTGACACAAACGACCGTTATGTGAACAAAACTATAATACTCTGTGCAACATGTTGCGAGAGTATAAAAAAATATGAATCCCGAAATTTCGGGTATTATTCATAATCCCGAAACTCTATTTCAAATTTTCGATTTGTCTATTTTCTAGGCACAGTATATATACATATATATACATATACATTACCAGATACTGCGGAACTCACTAAAAAACACATATAAATCGAAGAAATCGTAAATCGAAGTCTGAACTTTTAGGATCCCGATTTAGGAATCCCGAAAATTCTTGTTAAAAATTTCAACGTGGAATTAAAAATTCGGAATTCACGCTCATTATATAAATGTATACCAGTATGTGCTGATAATGTTATAATATTTTCACCCGCATGAAATTAATGGGGACTTCCTTACAAAGTCATGTTTTTATTTTTGTTTCTGCAAAAGTTTAATTTATTATTAATAAAGCTTCATCACCATATTCTATAAAATAATCTCTTAAATATACATGTTTCTTAAGATTTATCGCTCTATTCTTGGAAAGCGCCATTCAGTGTAATCTAAGTACATACGTACTCGTTCATACATATTTATGTAGTGTATATAATAAGCTTTAAACATTCTTAGAAATCGCTCTATTTATAATATTTTTGTTTTTGTAAAATTTTGCACCAAATATTGATGTATCACTGTTTGTTCAACTTATTTTCTTAGTCGATTTGAATTTTAGTTGCTGGCAATTCCAACTCATCCATCAGTTTTAATCCCACTATGCGTAGTTCGTTTGGGGTATTTCCGCTTTGGACGTTCCATCAAAATTAAGTGCAAAAATAGAAGTATTTTATCATTTATATTTACAAATATTAATTAGTATGACTTTCCTCTATGGGTTATTAGTTGGCGCTAGGTTTTTTCATTGAAGTAATTTCCGTCGGCCAAGTTTATCCTCAAGCTAGTTCTTGTTAAATAAAGAAATATTACTCATCCATGACCAGGCTTTTGAGGAATTCACAATCTTCATCATGCATCTCTTGATTTAAATGGCCAGATATCCTTCGTCTATTGACATTCCTTAGCAGACCATTGAAGCCTAAGAGTAAATCCGGCCAAGATCGCTCTATCGGAAATTATCAGGGCGAAAAAAGAAGTTTGAATACAAATCTTAATTAAACAATACCTGAGAACAGCATATAATTCAAATAAATCGGTTGCGGTCTGCGGTTTATTTTAGTTTCTATTGTGAAGCGGAAAATATTTCCTTAACAAACTGAAATTCTGTACTGGATAGTATTTTGAGAAGACGTTCCTTAGAAAATATATCGATTTTATAATTTTTTTTTATAATCGCCATTTGGTTCAAACCCTGCTGTATACTCCATACCTTTATCGGATCTAGATCTTTATATGCCACTAGACTACCTAAACTATAAGAACTTTACAAGCAGGGATAGCATATCTGGTTCGAAACTCTTTAAAAGAAAAGTTATAAATTATGTTAGGTCTGGAGCTGAAAATATCCCGCATAACATATTATCGTACATACAGAAGAGCAGAACGACTTTATATTGTGTCTCGGACAGTGTGTGATAATTATAATAAAAAATTTCCAAGTTTCAAGAGTTGGGGTTGTCGAACGATAAAACTTGCTTTAGACTTTGGAGCCGAACAATATCTTCAAATACTCAGATTTGAAAACGAAATGAATTTCATTTATAGAGATAAGTTGGGATGGTCATCGAAGTCCACCAAAATACTTTAAAGCGAAAGAGCGCCGAATAGCTACCAACTTTTTCCGGGACTAATGGGCTAATGTTTGATCTTGCATCCGTTAAATTTTATTGAGACACGTGGTCCAAAGCCAACAACTAGAATGCAAGGTTGCAACTGGGATTTTTTTCAGTTACACTTAACTCTCTCACAGTGGTAAAAAGCTAGTATCTAAGCGCCTTCTCCAGGGCTTTCACCGTTCATATCGAATATAATTGAAATAATCATATAAAATATACAAATTATTGTTATTTTAATAATAACATCGAAGTAGCTATTTATAGTAACATACAAAAACAGAAAACAACAACACACAACAGTACAAACTCACAAAGCAAAAGGTGAAAATATTCAAATTAAGAACAAGCCTACTTCTGCTTGCCGCCAATTGCCAGCAGCCATGCTCGCCACTAGCTGTGACTTGTGACTTGCGACTTACTATGTCGTATGCATATTTATATATGTATACTAGCGACCCGCCCTGGCTTCGCACGGGTGCAATGCTGATACTAAATTAAATACACTACAGAAAAACTATGAACGTTGTATATAAAAACATAGCGGCCCGCTCCGACTTTGCGCGGGCATAAAATATATATGCCTATGTTACTCAATGAAAACATGATTAAAATCGATCTAGTATTTTTGATTCATTCATTACTGCCCTTGGCCTGCACGCATTAAATTTGGAGTAAAACAATTCCTCTTTCCCTATACTTACTATGAAGATTTCCTGCTATCTTTGGAATATCTAAATTCATACAATTTTAATTTTTATACTTATTTATTTATTTTTTTTAATTATTTTCTTTTTACATTTTTACCTAGGTATTTATTTTATTTTTACAACAATTAATATTTACAGGATGTCTTTATACACAACGTTCACAGCTTTCTTGTCATTAGACAATACAAACATGTTTTCTCTTGAGGTCTTGTACCGACATACAGTTGGCCATGTGAAAAACAGTCAACGCTCAAATCTAATCCTGCAACGTTGAAGGTTTGACCTTGCGATTTATTAATGGTCATTGCAAAAGATGTCTTTACCGGAAACTGTAAACGTTTAAATTGGAAGGGTAAATCCGATGGTATCAGAGGGATTCGGGGAATCAATACATCTTCTCCGGTACCACATCCTGTGAGTATTGTGCACTCTATTATGAAAGTTTTCAGTGATTTTATCAGCAAACGCGTGCCATTGCAAAGTTTAGGTGGATTCAGGTTTCTTAATAAAATAACAGGACAACCTACTTTCAACACCATTTTGTGAGGAGGTAGTCCAGACGGGTTCAAAGAGTTTAGAAACTCTGTAGGAAAATGAACAGCTTCTTCCAAATCGAGAACAGTATCCACCGATATTTTCGTCGGCGCATCAATCTTTGAAAGAATCAAGTTATTTACCTTATCTACTTGTTCATTAGTTGGTGACAGAATCGCTCTTTCTTTAAACCAAGATATTGTCTTGTAACTTATGTCATCAATGTCAGGATAGACTTTGTTGACATGTTGTCTATCAAAACACAAAGGTTTTCAAGGTTAATCATTCCCTCACTTTGTGTTAATTCTCCATTTCCAACTTTTAGCAGCATCTCTGGAAATAGCCAGTTCTCACGTGAAGATGACGAAACCCTCATATTAGTTTTAAGCTCTAATTTATTGACATGTGTCCAAAGGTTTGATCTTTTTAGGGAAGCATTTATTTCGTCAGCACGTGTTCCTCGAGTCACAACTGGTAGGATTTGTCGAAAATCTCCTGAAAACAGTATTGTACATCCACCCATAGGTGATTTTTTGTTACGCAAATCGCGCATTGTCCTATCCAGTGCTTCCACAGACGACTTGTTTGACATGGTAGCTTCGTCCCAGACTATTAATGAGCAGTCACGCATAAATTTTCCTGTATTGCTCTGTTTAGAAACACTACAGACGCTGATATTGTCATCGGTGGCGATTTTCAGCGGGAGCTTGAATGTAGAGTGCGCGGTTCGACCTCCTTCTAAAAGCGTAGCGGCAATGCCGGATGACGCAACAGCTAACGCAATTTTTCCGGTAGATCTCACTTTTTTTAAAAGCAGATTGATTAAAAATGTTTTTCCTGTACCTCCTGGGGCATCAAGGAAAAACAATTTCCCTTCATTGTTATCAATTGTTGATAGTAATGCAGTGAATACTTTTTTCTGATCGATGTTTAATCGTGGCTCATCTTGAGCTATATTTTGTAAAAGTCTTGTTTGATCGTATGATATTTCTCTTGTGTATTCGGCACTGTTAGTTAAATCTGAGTTAGTAGTATTAGCTGGCATCGGCAGCCCAAAATCCTTGATCGATTTACCCGAAAGTAATTGCAGTACTTTATTCAATTCAAATAATGCTTCGTCAAATATGTGTTTATCATATTGTATATCATCTGAGTTTAACTCTCGCCGTCGTCGATTCAGAATATCACTGGCCATGTTTTCTTTAAATTTATTCCATAGATTAACAGAATCAGTTACTTGACAAAACGCTACTATGACAGCAAATAAATATCTTAATGATATAGCTGAACTACAAACAGCTGCTTCTGATAATGTATTTTCCCAGTGAGAATCATCTTCCAAGAGCCCCATAGTTTTGCATTCTGCTTGATAAGTATTGTAAGCATAAACGTAGTAATAGTAAAGTGCTGGTATTTGGTGACACACATCTTGTATTCGTACGAACAATAGTATTGTTACTACATGTGTGTCTCGGGTATAAATAAGCCATTTTTTCACGTAAAAAGTAAACAATAAAAATGGTTAATGTGGGTTATCCCTAAAAGATAAACATATACCATCGCGGACTTTTTTGTAGACCTTTTTATGGTGTACAATACTGTAGTACATTATTAATTTGATCTAACTCGTAGGGTTTAGGCAGCGTTTTTCTAAATTGCTAAATAAGCACAGAAAAATACGTTAATTTACGACATCATGTTAGAAACCTCTAAAATTAGCAATGTTGCCTTAGTATATGAAGCATGTATTATACATATAAACCTTCCTCTTGAATCACTCTATCTATTGGAAAAAACCGCATCAAAATCCGTTGCGTAGTTTTAAAGATTTAAGCGCACATAGGGATATAGGGACAGAAAATGCGACTTTATTTTATACTATGTAGTGATAAGTATCCATGTATGTATGTATGTATATATGATTGTGTGTATGTATATTTATTTTGTGGTGTTGTGTCGATGGCGACTGGTCAAATGTGTTTCTTCACTATCGAACGGCTACCGGTTTACACGGTCGTTACGCTTCATTATGCCATCGATCGTCAGCTAAATGGAAAATAATGCACGCACACTCAAACATACACCCATGTATAGAGGCAGTTATCGACAGATTGTATCAAGGTGCTCGTATCTTTTAGTCGCGTGTGCGAGCCGCAACTAAATTGCTTGGCAACTGCAGGCCGTTGGCTGCTGGCGGATGGTCACAGCCGCAGCTGATGGCTACATTTAATCGCACCGCACCATCGCTGTTTAGCAGCATCAGCGCACAACGATGCTGGCGACAAAATACAACTGTTTAACTGTAGGCAGCAGCTCAGGTGTTACAACACACACACACGCACTCATATATGGTTGCATTGAAGTGTCTTCGTGTGTGCGTGTGTTGTTGCATTTGGTCAACATTTTTAGGCATTTTATGGCTTTGGCATTTAATTGGTGCATTCGAATTGGTTTTCATGCGGTTTCATGACTTTGGAGTAGCCGAATAATCAAAGTTGTGCGATAATTATCATACAATGTTGCAAAAAGAAATACATATACAAATGTATATATGTATATATATGTACAATGTACATATGTATGTGTATAAGTGATATATGTTTGAATGTGTAAGTTAGTTTGCAGGGTATAATATTTTGATGACAAATGTTTTGGCAGACAAATTTAATTAAAAATTGCAATGCTGTTTGAAAAAGAAAAAATTAAATGGGGTTAAGCATATGTATGTGTATCTGCACATAAAAAACTTAGTAAAAGTTGTTGATGACAAATTCCAGTTTTGAAATATTAAAGAAATATTTTAAATAATACGAAAATTTCGATTCTTGTCGAGTTTTTTAGCTTTGTACCTATTTACTTAAGTTTATTTAAAACATAATAATTCCCTTCTATATTTTTATTAATTTATTAAAATGAAGTTAAACTAAAATTCATTAATATCAGTTTAAGTCTAATCTTCATTAAAAAAGGAATTTAGCAAATATCTAATTAATATTAAATAATTAATTACCTACTACATTTATTATTAATTAATTAATGATTATATTTTATTTCATTAATTATAAATAAATTTTGGTACAAACTTCATCTAAACTTGAAAAAGTTAAGTAGTTAATTAGAAGTTAAATTAAAGTAATTAATTACTCAATAGATTTCTTTTTTAAAAATTAATAATTACATTTTAATTTTTAAATTTAAGTTAAATAATCTGATTTAGAAAAACCTTAAGTAATTAATTAACTAGGTAATTAACTACTGTAATTAATGTTATGTAATTATTTAAGTTAATTTGAGGTAATTAATTACTTACTATATTTTTTTAAATTTATTTTTAAGTTTTAATTTGAAAAAAATTAACTACTTTAAATTAAATTTTTTTACTAAAATGGTACAAGTAAAAAAAAAATAATTAATAATAAAAATAAAATAAAATTACAATCTTATTAATAAAAATACTTTGATATAAAATGTAATTAAAGAAAGTAATATAAGGTAATAAGAACAAGTAAGGAAGGGCTAAGTTCGGGTGTAACCGAACATTTTATACTCTCGCAATTTATTTATTTAACTTTATTTATATTATATAATACACAATTTGACCCACATATTCGTCATATATATTGTATAAAGTCCATTGAAAGTTGGAAACCCTAAAATTAGGTTAGAAGCACCGAGGTCCTCGTGTTCGATATATGGGGCCTTAAAAACCTATGGTCCGATTTCGGCGATTTTTAGAATGGGGCTGCCACACTATTAACATAGTATTTGTGTAAAGTTCTGCATCGATATCTTCACTAGTACTTACTTTATATATTGTAAAGTAAACGATTCAGATTGTCTTCAAAGTTCTGGTATATAGGAAGTAGGTGTGGTTGTGAAGCGATTTGGCCTATTTTCACAACATATCATTGGGGTGTAAGGAAACTATTACAAACCAAGTTTCATTGAAATCGGTCGAGTAGTTCCTGAGATATGGTTTTTGACCCATAAGTGGGCGACGCCACGCCCATTTTCCATTTTGTAAAAAAATCTGAGTGCAGCTTTTATCTGCCATTTCTTATGTGAAATTTAGTGTTTCTGACGTTTTTCGTTAGTGAGTTAACCCACTTTTAGTCATTTTCAACCTAACCTTTGTATGGGAGGTGGGCGTGGTTTTTATCCGATTTGTTTCATTTTTGGACTGTATAAGGAAACGGCTAAAAAAACGACTGCAGAAAGTTTGGTTTATATAGCTTCATTGGTTTGCAAGATATATTAAAAAAACCTATTTGGGGGCGGGGTCACGCCCACTTTTCCAAAAAAAATACTTTCAAATGTGCCCCTCTCTAATGCGATCCTATGTTCCAAATTTTATTTTCATAACTTTATTTATGGCTTAGTTATAGCTCTTTATGTGTTTTTGGTTATCGCCATTTTGTGGGCCTGGCAGTGGTCCGATTCCGCCCATTTTCGAACATAACCTTCTTAAGGTGCCAAGGAATACGTGTTCCAAGTTTCATCTCAAGTTTTAAGATATCTCAATTTTTACTCAAGTTACAGCTTGCACGGACGGACAGACGGACGGACAGACAGACATCCGGATTTGAACTTTACTCGTCACCCTGATCACTTTGGTATATATAACCCTATATCTAACTCGTTTAGTTTAAGGACTTACAAACAACCGTTATGTGGACAAAACTATAATACTCTCTTTAGCAACTTTTGTTGCGAGAGTATAAAAACTAGAGGAAATAAAAAGTTTATTCTGAAAATTTTATTAATTAAATTAATTAAATTTGTAATTATTATGTAATTAATTACATGTAATAATGAATTGTAATGTACAAACAATAATAATTAATTAGATTTAGTTATGTAATTATAGTCTAATTAATTAAATATAAGTAAATAATTGTAATGAAATTATCTTATCTTAATTTATTACATTTAATAGTATTTAATTACACTCTCAATGTAATTAATTTTTTAATTAAAGTGTATTACTAATTAAACAGCTACAAATCAAAAACATTTCATTACAAATTAATGAATTACAAATCAAAAAATCAAAACACATAATTTATTGTATTTATAAATAAAAAGTAATAACAATTTGCGCTAATGTAAACAATGTCTGCGGTAATCGCTGATTATTAATGCCTTTTCATTGGCCTTTCGAAAAGCCATAAATTCAATTAACGAAACAATTCAATTTACTCGACTCGATTTCTTTGTTTTGTTGTTGTTTTGTGTGTTTCTACTTTTTTCATATTTGTTTTGCTTTAAATTTCCACTCAGTAAAACAATTACAATATTCATTCGAGCATGAAATAAAAACAAATTGAATTACATGTTGCCATTTGGCATGTAAGTGCTCGTAATTTATGTGTACAATATTAACAAAGGAGAGCTTATCGCATCGACAACGTACGCGTATGTATGTGGAGATCACGTGTAAGTACTTGTATATATATATATTTACATACATATACATATGTATAAGAGTTTGTATGTATAGAAGTACTAACTATATATGTATATTACAATTTGATCGCTGTAAGGTGCTTGATTTGTGTTTATAAATAAAATATAGAATTTATTAAGAATTTAATTAAAGAAAAATTAATTAAAATATTTATAATTAGAAATAAATTTAAGGAAATAAACGAGAAATTTCAAATTAGTACAAATAAATTACTGAAAAAAGAAATGCGTGATATAAATATTTAAGCTAAAAATATAAAATAATTTACAAGTTAATTAAAATATCACTAAAAATAATTTATTAATTAATAAAGCATTAAATATAACCTAAGCCATTTTCTAGAGATCCCACTATAAACAAACTGCCAGTAACTCATTGATGAATTAAACGGTACTCCAGGTAGATCATGAAGTTTTCGAAAAGTAATCAAAATCGATTCTTCGATTACCTCTCGAACACTGCTTAGAATGTTGATTCGATAAAGAGTACCCAAAAATATCACCAATGGACAAGATGGTCTAATAAGTTTTACTAAGACTTACTTACTTTTACTGTTTTGTAAGTCTGACTAAGATCTGTTCATTTATAATGAATAAAGGAAAATACAACGCTCTGAAAGGCAGTAACGCCCTTAGGAAACTAACCAATGATCATAAAACTTGTTTCAGATAATTGATGGAGAATTATTTTTAGGAAACTATTCGATAAATAGCCATCGAGTTTTGTAGGGATCATTTATCGGTCGATTCTAAATTATTCCAACTCCAAGTTGAAAATAAAAACACATTCATGGATTCATAATAATAGAAATGTAGGTAGTACCCATAGTTCATAGGGTATTGACTGACCCTAAGCTTTATGGAAAATATGAGTTGTGGTTCGAAATTATAAACTTAATTCCGAGTTGAAAATGTTCTGAGATAGCTTTATTTAATGTTTCTACTCTGGATGTGATAAAAAAGTAAAGGGCGTATTTAAATGTAATTTTTTTGGGAAGGTGAGCGTGGCCCCGCCTCTTACTAAGTTTTTTGTATATATCTCGTAAACTACTAAAGCTATATCAACTCTCTAGGGTCGTTTCTTTTAGCCATTTCCTTTGACAGTCTAAAAATAGAGGAAATCGGTTTATAACCACGCCTACCTCACATACAAAGATTATGTTGAAAACTACTAAAAATGTTTTAATTCAGTAAGGAAAAGCACCTGAAACTTTAAATTTCATGGTGAAGATGACACACAAGCGCTGCATTCAAATTTCTTTGAAATGGGCGTGGCTCCGCCCACTTATGTGTCAAATAGCACAGTTTGAAAATGGGCCTAATATGGCGTGATTGTAGTTCCCATATACATACCCTAATTTTGAAGCCCACTTATACTATACTCGTATATAGTGATTCTCGATATTCTAGTGGAATATAATGATATGCGAGAGTATAAAATGTTCGGTTACACCCGAACTTAGCTCTCCTTACTTGTTTTTTTTTTAATTCTCTGTGAACAAATTTTTAAACCATAACTAAATTAAATTTTATACAAAAAAGTACATAAATCTTCCGCCCTGATAAAGAAATATTGTCAAAAACGAGCGAACCACTCAGCCAACGTATCAGAAGTTAGAGTTTTCAAACTCGAGCATCGAATATAGATGTTACAGAATTTAATGGTAGGGGTCATCATTTGAACTCCACCTACAGCATCAGTATCCCTTCCAGTATCAGTATACTTTGTCGAACTATCAACACTTTCGTGACGTCTCTTCAAATATACATTCCAATGTGAATTAACAAACCCAATATTAATTATTTTTGAAATAATATCTATATTGATTTAAAGTTCTGCTGTTTTTTTTTGTTTTTTGGCGAATGGATGATGTTTTTATATTCGATCCGACATATATAATATAATATATATATAAGTCCACCACTTCGATAATTCCTTATTAACTTTTGACAAGTTCTTTTCTTTTCGTCTCATCTTTGACTAATTTTTTTTAGAATCTTAAAAGAAATATTGTACATTAGGACTCTTCAAAGCAGGGTCTACAACAACAATAAAAGTATCTCAACCATCACTTCCTATTACCTATCAGTTAGACGACTCAATGTGAGGCCCGGAAGCTTAAGTGAATACTTTATTGGCTGAGACGTTGCTTGAAGTGTTTGATATAAAAAAATAATAATCGGCTATACATACAGCCTTATATATGTTTATATATTATATTTCTATATATATATCAATTGTTTTCGTCTTGAAACATAAAACTTTACACGCATTTTTTTGCACATCGCATATAATTAACAGTACATGCACAATTACCTATGTACCACGTATATGGGCATGTACATATGTATCTACACCTCAGCGCCAAAGCGAGCGAACAACAACATTTTGTAGCTACAAATAAATAAATTTAACTCGGTCTACTTAATATGCAATGCGTCGCTTGAGAATCTATTGTGTTAGAAATAATTACACGCGACACATGCGTCAAAACTTACAAATATATAATATTACACACACAAACACGAGCGCTCTTATGTATATACATATACATATATGTAAAGACGTTCGAATATATGTATATAAATAATACATTAGTAGCTGCTCGTGGCGACCATATCCACAAAACAAATTAGTAAAACCTTATAAATCGAACAAAACTACTAAATTGTAAGTAAGTATAAATTATACAAAAACAAAAGCAAAAACAAAATAACAACGACAAGAAAAAAGTGGCAATAATAGCGGAAAATACTGATAAATCAAAGCTTGAAAAGTTCCGACAACGTAACGATTTACAGCTATTTGCTATTCATACGTTTCGTAGAAGTGATTTGTAAAAACAATAACAATATGTAAGGAGAAAAAGGTACTACACCCGCTCTGGTACCAATAAGTGTCGAATAATGAATGAGTCGGGTATAAAAAAATTATATTGTATATATTATAGAACGGATTAAGTGAGGAATTTTAAATGCGCCATTGTTGATTATTTATAGTTTCAACCAATTTATTTGTACATACATATATAAAAAATGCATATGATTTTAAAACGCCACTTAATTTGTCTAATGACGCGACGTGAATAAGATTTCATTTGGCATTGAACACTTTGACCAGATTAGTAATTCCGAGAACCAAAGATCTGCTGGTGTACTAGCTACAGCCTTTAGTGGACCGCAGTGTTACTATATTTCAAACTCAAAAGATGGGTTCCGAGACCCATAGATCTTCCAGTAGACTATCTACAGCCTTTTAGACTCAGTCAAACTCAAGGAAACTCGTTGATTACCACAGCAACGACCTGAGTTTCTCATATACCTAAGGATGAACGAACTTTGAGCGAGAAATCAAAACGGAACACCATTAAACAATTCCTTACGCTATTACGACATTACCTTTGAATACAAAGTCTTCTTGAGAAGCAATAGTCTAGTACGAAATCTCAACCATGGGGCTGCGAACACCCTAAATCTTCAATGGAACTGCTGGTCCTTCTTTGGTAAGCACATTATAGTCATCCGTGTGATACTCGATTTTTTGTTGATCGTATAAAGTTCTCGTCCTTTCTAAATTAGTGGAACACAGCAAAGTAACAACGGGCCATAAATCCATAATTTTGTCGAGCTCGTCAGAATCTACCACATAGAAAGTAATCTTGGTTCTTCTAGCAGAACGAAAAATATGAGAGCTCTGTACGGCATATTGAATTTATCTAGAGAGTACGTTGAAGATGTAGTATGTTATCTTGGACAACGGACCTGATAATTCCGAAATATTGTCTTTGAATGGCAGAGCCTGGGAACACTAGTGATAGCACTGGTATTATCTCTGTTCTTTGTATAATTTTTACGAAACCAACTAGGCTAACACAAATTCTTGATGTAGGATACAGGTTCTCATTTAGACGAAAAACGGATCCATATAATCTTGATGTGAAGAATAAGGACACAGCCTTTGTATCTTTGAGCTCATGGTTCTCGATAAAGACTTACGTCAACTGCGATTATCACTTATCAAACTTAAACCCTCAAGTTGTTTTTCTACATAAAAAACATAAACATAATTGATGTTTGGATTCTAGTTCTCAGACTGACACCAAATCTTACTGCTGCAATTTCATTTCCTTTGAGTATAACTGACTACTGTATTCGAGTAGGATTCAGCTCAGTTTAAAGAGTTTCTTAGTTTCAAAGTTACTTAAGCTCACTGAACTCTCCAGTGTTTGATGCCCAATCTTTCAAAACTTTGTTAAGAACACTTAGCCTCATACTTTTCAGTCTGCAAATTCTTATCCTTAGCAACAGAGCGGCGCTTCAGGAGAATCTACCACCTACAAGCGTCTTTGCTCATTTACTTCTCACCACCTCTCTCCATTACCTAGTAGGCCTTCAGTGCATACTTTATGAACTAATCTATACAATTATGGGCAGACCAAAGTTTTACGATATACAAACATTTGCTTTGTAATAACAATACATATCAGCTGACTATTGAGTAAAGAAATTCGCGTCCAACGCGATAGACTCAAGAAACTGTGTAAAGGGTGCAGAAGAAGGCAGAACACATTAAAGCACATTGCGAGCGAAGTTGATAGTATCTGATATAGAGGAAAAGAACATTACATAAGTTAAGTTGTATGGATATTTGTAATTTTGTGTGTATGTAAGTGCATATATTAGTGATAATAAAACCAGCATAAAGAATCTGAATGTCAGCGCTTTGTCGGCGAAAGCCTTGGCGGGTAAGAGCGCTTTAACAGATGAACTTGAAAAGTTGTGTATATTTGTGTGGGTATGTATGTGACGACTTTAAGTGGATTAAAACATTATTTTATTTATTATTTATTTAAACGAGATTAGGTAGGAAATTTGAGTCAAGAAGTTTACAAGAAATAAGTGAGTGGAATTTATTTTACTAGAGAATTATAATACATAATTAAAGACCGGGAGAGGTATAGTTTGGATTGGATGGATTAAAGTTAAAAAATACTTTATTATATATGTAAACGCGAAGAATAGGAAAGAATTTAGCGAATTTACTTGGGTTTTGTTATAAGACCCCGATTCCACTGATTAAAGCAGTACAACATTGTAAGTAAGAATTTGGTCGAATATAGACTCACAGGGAGTATCGTTGAGTAGATTTACCAATTATATAGAGTAAAAATTTTTTATAACAGAGTTGCCATCTATGAAAAATTAAAGTGATGTAAAGGATTTTTTTGATGAAATATTAGCTAGTAGATATCGATTATTTTGTAATTTATAAATATTTTTTCAAAATTCATTAAATTTCGAAATTAATAAATAAAATCAACGAAAATCAACACTTTAATCGAACAACTTGCCTAACCATGATTGCCACTGTGCCAATTGAATTAAAATATTTTTTGAAAATTCCCAAAAACAAAAATACTGAGGTTTTCTTAGTGAACTGCTCAAATATTTGCAAATATTTACTGATGGAAAATAGGGAATAGAAAAAAATTTTTGAGCATATTAGTGCACAGTGTTGCCACTTTTTAATAATTTTGTTAAAAATTTAAGTTAAAAAGTGAAGAATTTTTACTAAATTTGAGACTGAAATCTAACCAAAAATTTGGTTTAGTAATTTTTTCAACATAGGGTTGCCATACCATTTTTAAAAATTGATATTCATAAAATGTTAAAATTAATGTATCCAATATTATCGAATACATAATAGCCCGCAAGGATATATGGTAGGTTCCTTCGAAAAAAACATCAGAACTATTTTTGAGCAGTGTTGCCACCAAGTAGGAACAAAAAAAAATTATTAAAAATACCCTAATAAAGAACTTCAGTAGTGTTGCCATAGAATTTCTGAAGATGAAACACTAGAAAAGTTTAAAAATAAATTTTAGAAAATAACCTATTGCATGCAGATTATATAGTTCTTTGTTAAGAAATTGTAACCAATGTTGCCACCATTTAAAAATTTAAAATTAAACAATTGCTTTTCACAACATTGATTCATTAATAAATATTATATCTATAAAAATTATAAAATATAATATAAATTATTTTCACATAGGGCTGCCACAGTTTTTTTTAAGAAAAAAATCTGGTAAATAATAAAACAAACTTTTTGAATATTTTTTTTAATATTTATTTTGCTTATATTCCGATTTTCATAATTTTTATTGCACAATATTCGAAATATTGAACGGTTAACCTCCTTTTTTAAGGTCATCCAAACTTTAAGGTAAATAAATTTAATAATTTCAAACATGCTGTTATATACATATTTTTACTTATATGTATTGAGATGTACATATGTATATTTATATACACTTATGTAATACATATATTGTATGTAAATTTGTTATGTTATTACTTCTAATCAACATGGTACTTGTAACATGAGCATAAAAGCAATAAAATGTGGCAATTCATGGCGTGTTATCGCAACGTCGGTGTCGATTTGCCTTTACGGGAAAGCTCTCTAGGAAGCTGAACTGAACTGCCAGACGACCATCACAAACACACATACACACAACACACACACACATGCATATGAGTTGGTGTGTTTGACTGTTATTGCTTATGAGACCCAAGCAAACGATTGCCAAAGTGCCGTTTGTGCAATGTTTGTTTGTGTTGTTGTTGGTATATGGCCTGCGGCGTACATATCGACATATGAATTATAGTATTTCATTCACCATTTATCTGTGAGCCTACAATAAACTGCAAATCAACGCGAGTGTGTGAGAATACGAATTAAAAACAAAAAAAAAAAACAAAAAAAACAAAAAAAACAGAAAAATATGAGCAAAAAGAATTCTTATCATAAATTAGGCACTTGTGGGCCTCGCCTTCTTGAGCTCTTCGTACATTTTTTCTTTGACACACACACACATGTATATGCATGCGTTGTTTATAAGTTAATTTAGACACTTATTTTGTTGTTGTTGTTTAGGTATTTACAGTTGGTGTGATAAGTGCGCGCGCGACAAAAACTCGTAGACTCACCGTCACCGCCTTATAAGTGTGCGAGTGCCCGCAATTGGCTTGGTGGGGCAAATGTAGTTTCGTTTGATTGTTTTTGTTGTCTTTTGGCTATAAATTGCCACAAGTTAGTTTAGTCAGCGTTACAAGAGTCGATTCAATCTATTCCTCAGATACATAAAAACAAATATACTAACGGTACTCAAATATTATTTGGAGTTGATTAGGACCGCCTTGGACTTACTCAACCGGAACAAAGATTTTCTAGCGCAAAATCTCTTTCCAGTTAATAGCTCTAAAAAGGGGCTGAGTGAGTAACTGTTGTTGATTTTTGAGACAAATGTACGGAACTTGTAGAACCTCGGATGTATGTGATCTAATTTAGGATCTGCTGATCGTCTTTGGATCAAAATAATAAATAAAGTTTGAGATGAGATGAGATGAGATGAGATGAGATGATATGAGATGAGATGAGATGAGATGAGATGAGATGAGATGATATGAGATGAGATGAGATGAGATGAGATGAGATGAGATGAGATGAGATGAGATGAGATGAGATGAGATGAGATGAGATGAGATGAGATGAGATGAGATGAGATGAGATGAGATGAGATGAGATGAGATGAGATGAGATGAGATGAGATGAGATGAGATGAGATGAGATGAGATGAGATGAGATGAGATGAGATGAGATGAGATGAGATGAGATGAGATGAGATGAGATGAGATGAGATGAGATGAGATGAGATGAGATGAGATGAGATGAGATAAGATGAGATGAGATTGAGATGAGATTGAGATGAGATGAGATGAGATGAGATGGGATGAAATAAAATGAGATCAAGTTAGGATCTACTGATCCTTTGATTAACCATGCCACAGAACACAATTGTGTTCCAAGAGCGGCAAGCAGAAACGCAATGGCCTCTAACGTGGTGGTAAAGGTTCTAAGCGACGAAATGAAACTATAGTAGGTGAAATGAAATGAATGATATGAGATGAGACGCGTTCAGATGAGATAATATATGTAGGTCAGATATGACGAAGACGAGATAAAATTAAATGAGACGGGATGCGATGGAATATTATGAGATGAGATGCTATCAAAGTTATTTTTGAAATCAGTTTGGTGTTGGCCATGATGGCACAATATTTTGGTTCACCGAACCCAGGAAAGACTTTGAGCGGCCTTTGTGTGGTTAAGATATGTCTTTGATACAATTTATTGTAAGAAAATAACAACGAGATATTTTAAATAATCAGTAATTCTGAGGTTATACCAAGGTATTCCAGTAAAATGCAAAATTATTGCTTTCTGAAGAAAAAGTTTCAAGGCCCTTGAAATTCAAAGCCACATTGTAGACAGTCTGTATCTGTAAAGCGTCTTTTTAAAGCGAAATATTAGATCTATTTGAATATTTAAAGTTGGCTAACTCCATTTTTGTTTATTTTAGACTTTTTTTACTATGACTATATGTCTTGGCTACTCGTCTTGTCTCTGCTGCATCGTAAAATGCTTGCGGTTTACGTGTGATTTTTTATTACTTTTTTATAACGTTATTCCCCGTTTTTTATTATATTTTTTTTGTTTTCATTTTTATATTTTTTTATAAATACAAATCGACACTTTCCAGTATAAGTGTATATATAATATAAGTAGAAAGGTTCATTAAACGAGTGCTTTAACTGGTCTCATGTCTATCTATGAGCGTATGTATGTATGTGGTGAACATTTTATGGGCTCCATAAAAATCATTTAATTGTGCCACAAAACACGGAATTTCATATACAACAACAGCAGCAACCACAACGATATTATACACACATCTTGAGCGTTACCTACACAGAAGCTCTAAATTTCTTTCTTGATTACTCTAATACGAAATTCAAAGTGAAGTTTAGTGGTGTTCACCATTCGCCACTAGATTTTGCGGTGAAATTTATTAGTCGAACACATTCATCTGACACTTGCTTAACTCGCAAAGCATGTCATTAAAATATTGATCATTTCGCTGCAGTTGGGAGACATATCTACACATATAGATATGTATTTATATATATGTAAATAGGTATTTACGAATTTGCTGTTGTTACTCGGTTCGATTTATGTTGCAGCGAATTGTGGAATTTGGGTTTTATACAAGCGATAAAAATTAATTATGCTGATGTTTGAATTAAAAGTTTAAATTAATATTCGGAGATACATACACATATATACTTATCTATATACATACTATACATATATATATATATATACTTCATGTATAGTTGAAATGTGACTAATGACATAAAGCATTTTAATTTACTTTTTTATTATTTTTTCGCGTGGAATGGGTTTGATTGACATTAATTTCTAATGTCTCAAGAAGAATGTACATAAATTTAGTAAAATTGCTATAAATAAAACAAAAATAATAATAAACACGAAATAAAGTGGGTGTTCATCTTGTGATGATGGAACGAATTTTTTCGAAGAATAAATTATTAAAATAAAATAAAAAAATAAAATAAAATACTATAAATTTACTTAATTTAAAAAATAAGAAATCATACAAAATGTTATAAAAATTAGTTTTATTAAATTAATCTAAATTCATCTAATTTTATTTAAATTATTGAAATTATTTTTTAATTATTTTTCAATATTTACTAATATAATGTTTAATAAAATTTAAAATAAATAGAAAAATTCAAATTCATTCACATTAATTTATATTTATTTTTCAATTATAAAAAAAATGATTTAGATTTAAATTTTTTTTTTTTCAAAATTCGGAATTTCGTATGAAATCCATCACAGTAAAGTGGATTCAATAGCACATGAATATTTCTATAGAAATAAAAGAACATACAAAATATAACACAAAACACTGCATTGTTGGAATTATCAAGGATCTCATGCGGAAGCTGTTATTGCTACAAAACAATAGTTATTTATTATTGATTTTTGATTTGTTTACTTTCATAATAATACACTATCTTTATCTCATTTAACTGATTCTTTTAACAGCATTTCAACAATAAATAAGACAATCTCATCCTCAAAATTTTCAAAACACCATCTTTCTTGGAACACACCTACTATATTATCCTCTTTTATACTCACTCTCATTAAAATAAATTCTCATTATACTCTTATCAGCAAACGAGTACTTAAAAAGAAACCCAAATCGCTCTAGTACGATATGGATTGCATTGATTTACGAAACAAAAGATATTAACACCCTTGCAATTATTGGGATATACCGAAAAGCAGAGCAGAATGCGCAGAGATTACCGTTATAAACAAGTGCAAATATTTTATTAAGTTTATCAGCACTCTGGACTATGGGACTGAAAGCGATTATGATGAAACTGATAATGTACACCTTTTGTACAACGAAACATGCAGACATATCTACTTTGGTACAGCAGCAGACAACTTATCATAAACAATATTATTTCTTACCCTAATAGCATGAACTGCTGAGATTACTTAAGGATATCACAATTAAGTGGTGAACTGATTGAGTAGAAGTAACTTTAACATTAATGGACTATATTATTTCAATCTTATAGTAAGACTAGATTATTTCTATTCACAAGGACATTTCATAGACCTCACTTATTTGAATGCTGATTTCAAAATGCTTATAAATTGAAATAGAATTTATCGTATCATTTTAGTAAAACACTGCTGATTTCATTGATAAAAATCCAGGTCCGTGTCGGTCATGTCGAACCGACTGTCGTGCTTAATTTTGGAATATGTGGATCAGTGAAAGATGATGGAAAATCTCATTAAACGATTTTTTTATTTCGAAACTTTACAAAATCATACATAAGGTTATACGGTTTCGAAAGATATTTGTATGGTTGAAGGTGCTGAGCAAAGTTACACTTTAAAGGCGAATGCTTGAAAGACTTTAGGTTTGAAGGATCTGAATCTATATGAGTCTTGAAATATTCTAGGTTTGAATGTACTGAATTCTTTAGGAGCTTCGTTAGTTTTCATCAATATTTAGATACACTATAGATATGTCTTCTACTGTCAGAAATGTGTGGGTAGAACTGCGCTAATGGAGCAGTGGAGCTCGGAGTATTCGAATATCACACTATCAACCCTTGAATCAGGCTCTCAGACTACTGTAGTATTTTTTAAACCAAGGTGGTTGCCATTTATGTGGCTTTGTGAGACTTTGACACCGTGCTCGGAGCAACATTGAACTATACAACCTCAGACCGGATCTTCGAGAGCTCCGAGTTATGTCCTGATAAGATCCATTTAATAATAACGGAATCGCTAAATACGGTTACACTGAATCGGGAAAAGAAGCGAAGAATAGTCCAATTTCGGGATATCTTAGGGGTATTTCGAAACTAATTTTGGGACAAAAATTTCAAAATATACCGAGAAAAATTATTTTGTAAGTAAAATAAAAACAATTTGTAAAAAAAATATTTACTTCAAAATGGCTAAACCTGCTACTCTAGTGTCCTTAATTCGCTGCCAACGGTTGTACGCGTATTCGCTTAGATAGCTCGCATTCATAATGCCAGGCACACCTGCTGCCTCGAATGCGTGTCTGTGTTGTATCTGTGTGTGTGTGTCTGCGTACGCCTCTAACAAAGCAACAGATTGCAATTTTTTTTTATTCTTTATACAAACATATTTACAATCGCATACATACATACAAACATTAATTTTTATTAGTTAAATTTCACAAAGAAAGCACATGTGACACTAATAATGTGTGGGTATGTATCTGAGTGTGATGGTGTGTACCTTTGTGTCTGAAGTGAGTAAGTAGATTGCTCTTGTTAATTGCCTTGTATTTACTCACATGATATACATGCATATATAGTTTATGTGTGTTGTTGTTGTTTTTGTTATATTGTCGTAGCTGCATACTCGTATATTTATTATCTTTGTGCGAAATAATAAATAAAACAACAACAACAACAAAGCATCGTATTACGTAGCTGCAGGTAAATGACGCATAATGAAGGCATTTACGGTGCGATCGAGCGAGCGAGCGAGTGAAAAAAATACAGAACAACAACAACAAATAACAAGTAAAACATCAACGAAAATTTGTTTAATAAATTGACAAGTCATTGTACGGCGACACATGCAGACACGTCTATTGGTGGGGTCTTCCTGCGGCACACTACTCAGAGGTATGTATGTGCATACACCTGCAGCTAGATACATATGTATGTATATAGCAGATTTTATTAAACAATGAATAATATTGTTCGCTCAGTGAATCTCACACACACAGAGAGACACATATACATACATATGTACAGTTATTTGCATATAATCAAAGTTAGTGACTTGTTTACGACCTCCTGTGAGAATGACACACTGTTTTTCACGTAGTTTTTTTAACACTTTTTATAGAAAAACAACAACACAAATATTTTAAGGGAATAACAACAATATCAACAACATCAACATCATCAAGAAAAAAATACCAAGTCACAGACGTCAATGGAAAAGTGCTGCATTTGCTGCAGAATTTCTTAATACAAGCAAGCACTAAGTAAACTTAATTAAATAATGCAGAGAGAGTGTGGGGTGAGAGGTAATGCTGAGGTTAAACACTGCAGGTACTCGTATGAAAACAATGAAAGGTAAAGAATTTAATCATTTACCAGGTGAATCAGACATAAAAGTGGCCAATTTTAAAAATTGGTTGGTATGTGGAGGTACTAGTAAAAGATACCGTTAGATGAGAGGCTAGCTTAACTTTAGACTTTTAGAGTGCTGAATTTCGAATGGAGTTTAGAAAACAGTCAAATGGAAAATGGTTTTTAATACTAAATTCCAGACATTTAATTTAAAGTTTCTAAATTTTTTGATAATTTCTCGGACCAAAATGATCTATCAATGAACAGCACTACAGCTGACTCGAACTAATTGCCCCGGGTTTCATTATTTTCAGGGTTTCAAAACCAAAAAAAAAATGCGGGGATCCAATATAGGAGATTTTATGGGTTCTAATAAAAAGTTTTTTTGAATGGAGTTAAGACTAGACTTTTCAATCAAAATTACTTGCTCGCCAATAAGGGTTGCCACCTCTGAGAACGAAACATTTTGGAAATATTTATAAAACCAGTAAATAAAAGTTAAAATTTGAGTATTTTTCAAAATGAAATTATTTTCAGTTTTTCTTAAAATTTTTTTTTAGAGTTGCCACCTTTTAACAAAAAAATAATAACTGAGGAGAGATCACACAGAATAATTATGTAGGTGTATGTTTTTGAAATGAAGTGAAATCTTAAGTATTTTGATTAAAAAAAGATTATGTTAGGGTTGCCACCTATAAATATAAGTACATGTATGTACATGAAGCAAATAAAATTGTTTTAAAATGTCAAACGATTTTATAGGCTCTCTCTAATAATAATCTAAGTTATCAAGTAAAATAATTTAGTTAAAACAAAATCATTTGCAAAGAGTTGCCATCTATTTAAACATACATATGTACATATTTATAAATCATTGAACTTGCCAATGTAATATATATGGATTGGATTTGTTAGCATTAGGATATAGACTATAGCAAAGATCTTAAAGCATATATTTCTTAAGGGTTGCCATATTATTAAAATAATATGTTGTATATAAAATGTTTGAAATAAAGTTTTTGTAAAATGTCAGAATATTATAAAATACTTCGGCATAATGAGAGTATGAATTTTTATTTGAAAGTGGAGAGCTATATATTTATTTGGATAGTAGAGTTACCACTAGATAAAATATGAAATGTACATCTGATAAATTTGGTTAATTATTTGTAAATAGAGCTATCAAACAACAAAATATTAACAATTAAGAATATAAATATTTTTCTAATTGAAAATATTCAATAAAAAATAAACTAAAGTTTTTTTATTCGAAAATTCTTTTGCACAGGGTTGCCATCTATTATAAACAAAAATGTAATGTTAATAACAGCGCTGCCACACTACAAAATATTAATAATTAAAATAATTAAAAAAGGGAAACAGATTTTTTTTGAAAAAATTTTGTGTAGGGTTGCCAACATTAAAAAAATAAATATTGTGATTTTTATTATACCTAGTAGAGTAAGAAATAAAAGCAATTTAAACATTTCTTTTTTATTTTTCTATTTAAAATTGATACAAATTTTGTTTAAAATTTCATTAACAGTGTTTTTAGGAACCGGAAGCATTGCTTTCTAAACAACATGACTAACATACAAGATAATTTAATTTTTATAACTGTATTGATAACTGTATGCAAATAAGTTTATATGTATTTGGTTATATATCATTTTGCGCTGACTCAAATTACACATTAATCAACTCACTATTCTACCGCAATATTTCGCCACAAGTGAAATTTCGAACGCAATTCACAGAATGATACATCGCAGCCGATATATGTATATATATGTATATACAATTTGTGGCCACGCGCTTTTTGAACTTTGTAGCCAAGCGTTGCTGGCCTAACGAAATTTGCGAAAACTGATGAAATCGCAGTGCTACCCAATCGAGTGGGTAATCAGATATGAGTGCTTGTACTTTAGACCACTCTGCCAAGCTATGACGCACCACACACTCACGCCAGTGGGTTGTAAAATGTAATCAGATAATTTATATCATGACTATCGATTCATTTATCTGTTTAGTGTTTGCTTATTTCTATATACGCGTTTGCTTTGTGCCGACTCATTCAGCGAGAGACCCACTGACCGATTTAACCCTTCTCACACACGCTTTGCACCAAGCAATCGCACCTGCAAACAAATACAACGATAAGATAATGGAAATGCGGAGCACAATTGTCTGGGGTCTGTTTGGGAGAAGACGCTCCCCGCCGCTAATTGTGGGGCATCTTTTTATGAGATTACCAGATCATAATTTAGTTTTAGTTTTAGTTTATTTTTGTTGTTTTTGCTATTTTTTATTTTTGCTCAGTGCAAACTTTGCAAATACGTAGGTTTGTTTGTATGTATGTGGAAAGCAAATAGACGGACACACAAGCGCGCAAACACCCAGCCTATGACGCAAGGCCAATGACGAGGCCAGCTGCTTGGGAAGCCACCAACACCGAGGCGGAAGCGTTTACTGGGCCAAAATGATAGTGCGCACAAATACACAAACAAACAAAAAATATATATAAATTTACAGTAACAACATTTCTACGTCACAGTCCAGAGTTCTGGCGAAGTTATCAGCAAGCGCTTGTATGTATGTATGTATGTACGTATCTATATTTATTTATGGATGTGCACCCTTTCTATTACACCGTTGAGCACTTAATGACACATACAATGCAAACAATGGCACGACACTTGGTAACTGATGCTACTACGTCAATGAAGGGCACACATTCATATCTTTTCTAGCACATCTGTGAGTGTCAGCATGACTAGGCGCACAAAGGATAAAGAAACCTACGCTTTTTGACATTGTCGGTTGGCACTTGACACCACTGCGTCATATATAGCCATATGTAACAACAGCTATATGGAAATATACAGTTATAATAGTTCATTTGGCGCATGTAGCCGGATGTAATATCAGTTTTATATAGAAAGCATGTGCTGAAATGCGGAAGTCATTGTGACTTTGACGAATTTCATTGACTTGAATATATGAATGAATGTTTATACAAATTCTTGCATGTGTACTTTTATTATTCGCATTATTATTTTAATTATTATCGATTTTTCTAATATATAACTTTCGATAACATTTTTTGAATCTATAATTTTTGAAAAGTATATGATTTGATAACTGCTAATTATCGATTTTTCCTCAAATATTAAAAATTATTTTGTTTTTTAATAGTATTTTTTAGTAACTAAGTTTTTCTTTTTATTCAAAAAAATTCAGTGTCAATCGATTTTTATCGATAAATTCTAGTTTTCGATTTTTCCCACAAATGAAAATAGTCAATGTTAGTCGTTATTTTCAGTTTTAGATTTGTATTAACATATCGAAAGGTAAATTTCTTTTTCAATCGATTTTTTTCGATAAGTTTTGGATTTCGTTTTTCATTTGCTTTTTATTTATTTTATTTTTACTAAGCTTCTGATTTCTTTCTGCTTATAAATACTAGTCAATATGAATCGATATGATTGTGTATCGAAAAAACATTTTCATTTTTGATAAATATTTGGCGATGGTGTTCAGCTTACGATTTTTCTTGGCTTATCGAAAAGTAGTTAGCCTCTTTTAGTGTTTTTTTTTTTAATTATTTATTAATTATTATTTATTAATTCAACATTTTATTGATGTTTACTAACCCACACTTCACCAAATATATTTTTTATCATAATTCAAAGAAGAAACAGGGCGTATACGTAACATTTAGAAGTATTATGAGATATTGGTTAAAATTTATATATTTGCACTTATTTACATAAATTAGTGGTTATAATATCATAAATGCTTCCGTATATAGGGCATTTAATCAATAAGTTCAAAATTTCGAGTTTAAGTTGATCTTTATAGTATCGTTTTATAATAGTGAGGCCACTAGTCGTATACGTAACATTTATTATAGATAATTTCATAATAATACTAGCAGACCCGGCCACACGTTGTAGTGGCTAAGGTATACATTAAATTAAGTTGGTCCAATCTTGGCTTCGGCGACGATATTGATTACTCGAGGTCGATTTATGTTACGCAGCATGATGACAACTCACACTACTTTTAATTGCAAAGTGAGTGGTGATAGTACAGGCAATTTTAAATAGTTTGGGATAATTGACTACGTAACATTTATTATAGATAATTTCATAATAATACTAGCAGACCCGGCCACACGTTGTAGTGGCTAAGGTATACATTAAATTAAGTTGGTCCAATCTTGGCTTCGGCGACGATATTGATTACTCGAGGTCGATTTATGTTACGCAGCATGATGACAACTCACACTACTTTTAATTGCAAAGTGAGTGGTGATAGTACAGGCAATTTTAAATAGTTTGGGATAATTGACTACGTCTTCCTGGTTTGTAGCTGTGTCAACTCTCCTGGACCGAAATTCTAAATTGTCGCATTAAGATCATCGATATCTTTGTTTTTTTTACCACCAATATAGGTCATTCAATCAGTCATTTATGGTTATCATATTGAGGTTTCATGTCAGAAAAACTTCACTTTCAAGTCAATGAAGTGACAAAAATCTGTTGGAAATGCTATTAATCCATCGAGGTGTCAACTGCGACCCTATCATTTCCAACTGCTTCTACAATCGCAATTTGATATTGTTGCAAAAACACTCATATGTTAGTTGTTAATTGGCGATACTTTATGTGTCGCCACAAATTAAATGGCTTTAGGCATGCGATTAGCCCGTCAGTAACAGTTGATCCAGAAATAATTGGAAGAGTCTGGCGTAAATCACCTGTTAACAGAATCCTGGCTCCACCAAAAACGTTTATCGACAATCAAGATCTTTTAAAGTCCTGTGCAGTACCTCCAGCGACTTCATGAATATTTGGAAAATCTTCGTTATAGCGCTAATTTTGGCGATTTTGCCGACTGGTGTTTCGTTCATTTGCAATTTAGGAGTAATTTCAAGGCCGAATGTGCCGTTTGCCTACTAACAGGTGCCTATTCCCGTTAACCTCGGAAACCTTGGTGAAAATGAGTGAAATTGGTTCTGGAATTACATCAGCCCTCATATATGTACTATATATGATGATTTTCTATTGGACTTTATGCCGAATATATAGGTCATATTGTGTGTTATCTTAATAAAAATATAGCAATAAATTGCGAGAGTGTAAAATGTTCGGTTGGACGTGAACTTAGCCTTTCCTTATTTTTTACAAATTGTTTTGGGCTATCGACACAACTTTATACAATTGAACAATAACAAAAATATTTTAACAAAGCAACAATGACAACCTTCAAAATATTATTTTTTTGTTTTCTCTTTTTATATTTTTCTTGTCAACTCGAATAAAATTCTCTTATTGATATCTTCCTCGCAATTTTTCCATATTTACTCACTTTCTAATCTTTTTCTGGCCTTCCACGAATATTTCAAGACTAAAATTAGCCAGATCGGTTTGAACTTCAACAACCAATAACTTCCCGATTTTAGAAAATTTTTAATTTTCTTCGCGGAAAGTTAAAAAAAAATTTAGGGGTGAACCACCCTTAACATTTAGGAGGATGAAAAATATATGTTGTCCGATTCTCCACCCTAGCCGATATGCACGCTAAGATTCACGAAAATCGGTCGAGCGGTTTCAGAGGAGTTCAATAACGTACACCGTGACACGAGAATTTTATATATTAGATTTATTTTCAAAAAGATTGCAGCAGAAAATAATTCGATTTCCACCGAATAAGTTAAGAATATATCCTTATCAATGGCTATACCATTCTCATATTATCCCAGCGAGGCACCTACTAGGTTTGAGCCATATTAAAACGACTAAGGGAATAATAAAAAAATTATTTTGACATGCGATTAATGTTTCCAACTTATTATTATTTATTCTAGAATACCCAACTGACAGTTCAGCTATATCTAAAGGATGTCACTTTAAGGCTCTGATTTTTAATTGTTCCACCTAAGCGCCATCTATTGTGGACTTTTTTCGATAATTTAATATATTGTATATGGTTTGAAAAGTATATATTCAGCTACCAAGAATGAATTATTGCTCGAAATAATCAAAATTAAACGTCCAAAACTGTGTCACTCCACTTAGAGCTTAGCGTCAAACTCACGCCCTCACTCGTAACAAGCCAAAAAATATAAACGAAATACACAACGAGATCGAAATAAATCTTCATTCGGCAATCCACTTTCACTTGCTGACAGCGAGAACTTTTTGGCACTGCAACAGCCTGCCAGTTGAGTCACTTGCTGGCCGAACTTTGTGAAACGCTGACAGCCGCCGCTCAGTGTGGAGTGCTGACATATTTTCACTTTACGCAAATTGTTTTCTACAAAAACTAACTGTTGTTGTGCACTAAATAACCGGCAAACTCCAAAATGTCCAACTAAAAGTGGCTAAGTGATGGTCAAAACACTAATGCCCTGCTGAGATGTATGGTCACTTCCGGTGTCTGCGGCTTTTGGAGTGAGTGTCTGTGCGTGTGTTAGTGTTTCTTTTTCACATATTTATGCTTTTACTTTGACCATTGAACAGTTTTAGCTGCCCAAGCCTCATCACACTTGCTAAGTAAGCCATAAATATTTATGTATGTGTGTGTGGCTGTGGCTGTGACTGCGTGTGACCACCATTAGGCAATAAATACTCGCCCGTCAATATGTTGAAAAGTCCATAAATCATTTGGATTTCGTACATTTCGATACGAGTGCGTGTGCTGTGGCTTACAGCAAGCCATTGAGGAGTGTGTGGCCACCTTGCCGTTACTCAGCTCAACGCAGCTGTAACTTTTAGTTATATTTGTATTTATGTGTGCATGTGTGCGTGTGTGTTATGTGCAATGGTTGGCCATTAAGCCGATCGCCTTTTAATCAATGAATTATTAGCGTTTTCATCGTCTTTACAGTTAAATTTGTTAACCCCACCGATGATAGATTCACCGTTTTAACGGTTATGAAATATTGTGAGTAGTTGTTGTTGTTACACTGATTAATAGCATTTATATGTTATGTAAGTAAATAATTATGGTAATTTTTAATATTAAAAAAATATATATATTATTTTATTATTTCATCTTTTGAATTAAATTTTTTGATATATTTCTATTTACATTTACAAATGTCTATAGAATGGATTTTATTTAATTTATTTAAAATCTATTTTAATTAATTATTATTATTTAGGCTTTATTTAATATATTTATATTTTTTTATCATTTTATTCTTTAATATGTATATTTAAAATTATTAAATGTAAATTAATGTTTTTATACTCTCGCAACAAAGTTGCTAAAAAGAGTATTATAGTTTTGTTCACATAACGGTTGTTTGTAACACCCAAAACTAAACGAGTTAGATATAGGGTTATATATACCAAAGTGATCAGGATGAAGAGTGGATTTCAATGTCTGTCTGTCCGTCCGTCGGTCCGTCTATGCAAGCTGTAACTTGAGTAAAAATTAAGATATCTTGATGAAACTTGGAACACTTGTTTCTTGGCACCATAGGAAGGTTGCTTTCGAAGATGAGCAAAATCAGACCACTGCCACGCCCACAAAATGGCGAAAACCGAAAACACATAAAGTGCCATAAATAAAGCTATGGATATAAAATGTGGTACAAAAGATTGTTCTGGGAAGGCCATATTTGGATGTAATTTTTTTGGGAAAGTGGGCATGGCCCCGCCCCCTAATAAGTTTTTTGTACATATCTCGTAAACTACTAAAGCTATATCAACGGAATTCTCAGGAGTCGTTTTTCTCAGGCACTTCCTTATATAGTCCAAAAATGGAGGATATCGGATTATATCCACGCCCTCCTCCCAAGATTAAGTTGAAAACGACTAAAAATGCTTTAATTCAGTAAGGGAAAACGCCAGAAACCTTAAATTTCATTATAAAGAAGGTACAATTATAAAGAAGGTACTCAAATTGGTATACAAATTTTTAAGTGGGTGTGTCTCAATGAAATTTGGTTTGTAATGTTTTCCTTGCATCTCAATAATATGTTGTGAAAATAGGCCAAATCGCTTCACAACCACGCCTACTTCCTATATACCAGAACTTTGGAGTCGGTCTGAATCGTTTACTTTACAATATATAAAGTAAGCACTAGTGAAAATATCGGTGCAGAACTTTGCACAAATACTATGTTTATAGTGTGGCAGCCCCATTCTAAAAATCGCCGAAATCGGACCTTAGGTAATTAGGCCTCATATATCGAACATGAGGACCTCGGTGCTTCTAACCTAATATTATGGTTTCCAACTTTCAATGGACTTTATACCATATATATGACGACTAAGTGGGTCAAATTGTGTATTATATAATATTAAATAAATAAATTGCGAGAGTATAAAATGTTCGGTCACAACCGAACTTAGCCCTTCCTTACTTGTTTCAATAATTTATTTTATTTTAAAAATATGACTTCGTTAAAATATAGTTATTTTTAATAGTTTTTGAAGTTTTTTAATTTATATTTTATATATAATGTATTTAAAAAATTTTCAAATATATATTGTGTCAATCATTCTTTAATAGTTGTAAGTAGTTATAATTATTTAACTTTTTATTTAATTAATTATCTTACATTTTTATTTTCTTTTAATTTCCAATTTATTTTTAATAAATTTAATTATAATATTAATTATTTTTTAATATTTCTTATTGTAACATTATTTTAATTTTTTTTTATAAATTGTTTTAATATTTTCATATTTATTTAAATATTTTTTATTTTATTTATTATTATAAATTCATGAAAGTAGTTAAAATTTTCATTAATTTATTTTTTAATTTTTTTCAATTATTAATTTTATTTTTTTATTATCATTTTTAAATTATCAAATTCAAAAAAATTGTTTTTTTTTTATTGTATATACATTTTTTTAATTATTTAAAATGTTTATTAATTATTCAATTGATTTAAATTTTTCAAATATTTTTTTCAAGTAATTCATATAATTCATATTTTTTTTATTATTTATGCGTAGAGCATTTTGACCATTTGTGACACAACCACGCGTGTAGCTGCAGTTCAAGCGCTGAAAAATCAGGTGTCTTGATTGTGCCAGCAACCGTCGTTCATCTCTCTTCATGCTGTTGCAACACACAGTCTGCGCACATCTCTGTGATGTCTGCTCTCAGTTCTCCGACCTTCCGTCAACAACGCAAGCAGTGCAGTCGTATTACGAAGATAAATACAAACAGAAGACATACATTTATGAATTTATAAAATCTGCAACAAATTGTTGCTGAAGATTTGTATTTGCCTGAACTGCAACTGCAATCTATATGCTGTCAAATAGGTTCCAGCACTTGCAACGATTTTGTCAAAAAATGACCTCTAAGCAATCGGACCAAATATTCGTCCCAAAAAGAGAAAGGGAGCACCGGATCGTTGAGGCTGATTTTTTGATGATCTGTCATCATGCAATGGGCTTTTGTAAAGTTTACCCAACTAAATTTTTGAACTCTAAACTCAGTGACATGGTTTTCGAGATAATCAAAGCACATAGATCTTGAAGACAGCTCTGTAAAACTATCAAAGCTATGATCAAGAACTTTTTTGACAGAATACATGTAAAAGTGTAGAGACAAGTCCATAAGCCAATACAAGCAGATGTCTTGCAACTGAAATGCAGTGATCCACAGAGACAGCTGAGCTGTTGAGGTAGACCCAGCGGCTGGGCCAACAGAGCGAACCACACGAAATGGACTGCAATGGGAGCTTAATAGACGACAGTCAAGCCAGCCGGCGATTTGTGGCGAACATTGGACAACATATAATAACAAAAACAACATAATAAAGAATAATAAAAAGCGGCAAACAAACGCCAGACCTCGCTCTAGAGTACATACATACATACATACGAGTACCACAACAGGTGCGTGCGTATAAATAAAGTCAAAGACAACAACTATGTGCGCGTAAACAGCACAGCCAGCCAGTCAGCCAGCTGGCCAGGTGAGCGGCCCGACGGCCTCCGTCAAGCGCAAACAGCCGGTCAACGAGTCAAGTAACTAGCAGATGTTTATGGATGTGTGTGTCTGCATGCTAGTCAAGCGTGCCGAACTTAATACGAGCTACTAAATATAAAGGTATGCGACCCAACAATCGGCTCGGCGCGAGTGTAGCAAACTGATTAAGCAACAACAACAAAATAAAAAATTATACAACAACAACAACCAATGCGAAAAAATTAGAGAGTGCGAAAAAAAGCATAAAAATTGTGTGCGCAAGAAAATTAATAGTAATCGAAATAAACAGCGTCAACAAATCACAAGAAATAAGGAAAATCCGCATAGACAGCGACAAATGGATTTGCAAGCGTACGAGGAGAGAAGAGCGGAGAGAGTAGCGGCGGCAGCAGAAGAAGCAGGTGTAATGCTAGGAAAAATAAAATGAAAGCAAATAAGTCAGCCAAAAGAGACTTAAGAACACGACTGTGGCTTAGACTGAAGCGTTTGCAGACTGTTGCTAGTGATGCTGCTGCTGCTGTTGCTACCACTGTTGTTGTTTTTGCTGCTGCTGCTGATGCTGTTGTCTGGTGACGGTGACAGGCGTTCGAAACTGGTATGGTTGCATTTTTGTGTATACACGTTATTATTATTTACCCACAATCAGTTATTAAATATTTCGAATTGTTCAGCGCCAACAGACGGACAAACAAATGAACAGACAGACAAATGCAATCATGAAATTAAAGAAAAATATAGCAATAAACATTTTTGGATATAAAAAAGTATAAAGGTAGAAGTATAAAATCAAGAAAAATATAAGGTAATGCTAAACTTAAGAAAAATTGAAAACTAATGTTAAAAATAAAAAAATAATTAAATTTAAAAATAAAAATATAAAAATAAAAATAAATAAATAAAAGAATTAAAATTTAAATTTAACAAGAAAAAACATTAACTTCGGCTGTACCGAAGCTAATATAGCCTTCACCGGTGCATTTCTTATAGTAACTATGTGTTTAAGCAAATCTAAAGACGTAAGAAAAAGTAAGTAAAAAAAAGAAAACATTTTACTAATACTTTTTAGCCGGATTGTTTGCTAAAAACATTAAGGTTATATAGTTAACCGATCTGAACAATTTCTTCGGAGATTATATTATTACCATAAGCAGTAATCCATGTCAAATTTCGTGAAGATACCACGTCAAATGCGAAAATTTTCATTACAAGCCCTTGATTCCGATCGTTCGGTTTGTATGGCAGCTATATGCTATAGTAAACCGATCTGAACAACTTTTTCGGATATTAAATTTCTATGAACAATATAACTCATACCAAATTTCGTGAAGATATGTAGTAAAATGCGGAAGTGTTCCAAACAAGCCCTTGATTCCGATCGTTCAGTTTGTATGGCAGCTATAGATATAGTAGTCCGATATCGGCAGTTCCGACAAATGAGCAGCTTCTTGAAGAGAAAATAACATCTGCAAAATTTCAAAACGATATCTTAACAAGTAAGGAAGGGCTAAGTTCGGGTGTAACCGAACATTTTATACTCTCGCAATTTATTTATTTAACTTTATTTATATTATATAATACACAATTTGACCCACACATTCGTCATATATATTGTATAAAGTCCATTGCATTGAAAGTTGGAAAACATAATTTTAGGTTAGAAGCACAGAGGTCCTCGTGTTCGATATATGGGGCCTTAGAAACCTATGGTCCGATTTCGGCGATTTTTATAATGGGGCTGCCACACTATTAACATAGTATTTGTGCAAAGTTCTGCGCCGATATCTTCACTAGTACTTACTTTATATATTGTAAAGTAAACGATTCCGATTGTCTTCAAAGTTCTGGTATATAGGAAGTAGGCGTGGTTGTGAAGCGATTTGGCCTATTTTCACAACATATCATTGGAATGTAAGGAAACTATTACAAACCAAGTTTCATTGAAATCGGTCGAGTAGTTCCTGAGATATGGTTTTTGACCTATAAGTGGGCGACGCCACGCCCATTTTCCATTTTGTAAAAAAATCTGAGTGTAGCTTCCATTTGCCATTTCTTATGTGAAATTTAGTGTTTCTGACGTTTTTCGTTATTGAGTTAATCCACTTTTAGTAATTTTCAACCTAACTTTTGTATGGGAGGTGGGCGTGGTTATGATCCGATTTCTTCATTTTTGGACTGTATTAGGAAGTGGCTAAAAAAAGCGACTGCAGAAAGTTTGGTTTATATAGCTCTATTGGTTTGCGAGATATGTATAAAAAACTTAGTAGGGGGCGGGGCCACGCCCACTTCCCCAAAAAGATTACATCCAAATATGCCCCTTCATAGTGCGATCCTTCGTACCAAATTTTATTTCCATAGCTTTATTTATGGCTTAGTTATGGCACTTTATGTGTTTTCGGTTTCGCCATTTTGTGGCGTGGCAGTGGTCCGATTTTGCTAATTTTCGAAAGCAACCTTCCTATGGTGCCAAGAAATAAGTGTGCCAAGTTTTATCAAGATATCTTAATTTTTACTCAAGTTACAGCTTGCACAGTCGGACGGACGGACGGACGGACAGACATACATTCGGATTTGAACTCCACTCTTCACCCTGATCACTTTGGTATATATAACCCTATATCTAACTCGTTTAGTTTTGGGTTTAGTTTGGGTCTCTTTAGCAACATTTGTTGCGAGAGTATAAAAAGAAAACATTTTACTAATACTTTTCAGCCGGGTTGTTTGCTAGAAACATTAAGGTTGTATAGTTAACCGATC
This sequence comes from Zeugodacus tau, assembly GCA_031772095.1. Lineage (NCBI taxonomy): Eukaryota > Metazoa > Arthropoda > Insecta > Diptera > Tephritidae > Zeugodacus > Zeugodacus tau. The sequence goes on from CM062652.1 coordinate 25,991,047, forward strand.
TGAAAAATTTTTTCGGAGATTCAATTATTTCTATCAACAATAACTCACACCAACTTTCGTGAAGATATGTAGTAAAATGCGGAAGTGTTCCATACAAGCCCTTGATTCCGATCGTTCAGTTTGTATGGCAGCTATATGATATAGTGATCCGATATCGTTCCGACAAATGAGCAGCTTCTTGAAGAGAAAATAACATCTGCAAAATTTCAAAACGATATCTTAAAAACTGAAGGACTAGTTCGTATATTTACAGACAGACGGACGGACAGACAGACAGACATTCATGGCTAAATCACTCAGTTCAACATGCTGATCATTTATATATATACTTTATAGGGCTTCCGACGCTTCCTTCTGGGTGTTACAAACTTAATATACCCTGTTCAGGGTATAAAAATAAAAAATATAAATAAAAAATTAAAATAACTATTTCATAAAGAAAAAATATAAAATGAAAAAAATGTATATTATAAAAAATTAAAAATAAATATGCATTAATATAAAAATTTAAAATATAAAAATTTTAAAATAAAAAATTAATAAATAAAAGAATTATAAAAAAATTAAAAAATGTCAATGAATAATAATTAATATATATAAAAAAATTATAACAATAAAAGACACAAAAAAAAATTTAAATAAAAACAAAATAAATTAAACAAAAATTATTTGTTATTGTAATATTTAATTTCATTTGACGTTTAAGATTTCAATTCCAATAAAAATACCGAAATTTCAATTTGCGGTTAATTTTACGGCGTCAACGAAAGGCATATGAGCGCTTCTGAGAAAAAAGTAAAAATACAGAAATAAAAAATATAAGCGAAATTACCAAATTAATTAACTGCAGTTAAGTCAGGAATGTCATCAATTTTTCGCCAGAAATTCACTTATTTATGCAAATATCGATAATTGAATGTGAACTCTGCTAAATACATATGTGGCAACGGTTGGACAGTGGAATAAAAAAAATATTGAATGCGTGTGAATATTTTAGCAAAGAAAATATTATACTCTGTGCAGTATGTTGCCAGAGAATAAAAAGTTGATTTTTTACAAATTTATTTGCAAATAGCGGTACGTTATTTCCTCACATTTCCAACAATATTATTGATATTTATGAACACATAAATATTGAGTGGTTAACTCAGTGGTTTTATGTATTTTATTATATGCACTCACGCACCCAAGAGTATTTAGAATTTCGACAATCGGGATAAAATATGCACACATATTTTTATGTATGTATGTAAATATATTATACTACTGGACTGGTCTTAACGTGGGCACTCACATAAACATTTGGAAATTACTTAATTTCGTGTATTGTAAACAAAATGAAAACATTAACTTAATGCTGTTGTTTTAAGTTTTATCTCTCTGCTCCATGATTATTTGCTTGAATCGCATATTTACGGAAATTTTCCCACACGATTTATACGATTACTCGTACTTATGTACATAGTATATAGTTTTTTTTATTTGTAGGTACATATGTACTCTATAGTTTTTGGAAATTGCTTTGAAAAATGTTTAGGCGCCTCTTTAAACTACAGAAGCATTACACAGCAAATTTTTCGTACAGTTTTCCTTGAAAATCAGCATGTACTCGGAAATGAAGATATAACTTAATTTTTCATTTTATTTTGGGTGTGTGGAAAATATTGCAAATACAAAACGTATATAAACATGTAGTTTATGAAGAACTCGATGTAATCTTGAATATTTATTACAAATAAAACCTAAAATGATTTAATGGATGATAACTTCGTGAATTCGAGAAAAAGTTTAGGTCAGCACTCATGTAAAAACCAAATTGCTCTAGAATTGTGTACCATTCATGGTTCCACTGCCACGATTGTATCATTGATTTTATTTTTAGAAGTAATTTAGATCTTATGAACGTTAAAATTCAATCAGATCTAAGCGATAGAACTCTTATGAGCTCGATGAAGCTAAAACTGACAAATCTCAGCATATTGTCGGGATCGCTGAGATCCTTCGACAAGTAAAATCTATATAAACAAATTTTAATCATCTAGCTTCTAAAAAATGGAGGCATCGTTCATTTAATTTGACTAAAGGACGTCACAAAATATTTAATTCAGTGAATATCGTTTTCGGCTTCAGACGTAAGCTTGGAACAAAAATTACGATTGACTTAGTCCGTACTAGTTCGTAGCTTCCATAAATGTTTTGGCAATAACCCGCAATGATATTGCTCTAGTAGCACCAAAAAAAGTGTTTTCAACATCTTCAGATGGGACATTTACAGGTTATGCAGATTTTGTGGATAATATGTCTAAAATTCATAAAACAAAGATAAGTATCACCAGGTCCGAAAGTTTAATTCGAATAATGACAGTAATTGACCGGTCGTAAATTCGTTCCGTTTCGAAATCGACGTGATAATCTTCGGAACAATGATCGGAACTTTCTGACTATCCGATGAACACAAGAGCACCGCCTACCGGACTCATGGAAATAGTTCGACCCTGGATATGAGAAGAAATTTGCAGCTCCTGATCCTACTGGTATTTTTTATTGTTTATAAAGAACGCGTGTTTCATTTCTTCTAAGTAAAGTAATGATACCAAGTAATCTGGTTGTACGTTGACAACGAAAATATGTACCCTCACTATAAGTTAAATTTCTCGGGGATCTTATGTGAGGAGTACAATATATTGGCAGCAGCTGAAGAAAACGGGTTTCATTGCTGGAAGTATTGGTCACAGCTTGTGAAACGAAGAGAGACTTTTGACATTTTTGGTTTAAAATGACCATACCCTTATGGGTTAAGGAAGCAGAGAGAGTATTGTATATTCATTTTTTTCGGGATTAATGGCTGAAGGGTTTAAAGAGGAAAGAATAATTTTAATTAATAATTTTAAATTATACTTGTCTCCGTTTTTATCCCTCAATGGGTTAAATTACACTTATATCTGAAAATAAATAGTTTTCATGTCTTAAAGGTTTTAGAAAGAAAGAAAACGCTTATATACGAAAATAATATAGTTTATATATCGTCCCCTCAATATAACAATAGCGTATACTTTTTTTTGAGTTTTGAGAAAATCGAGTTTAAGGTTTTTGTCAAATCAGAAATGAAGGAAATTTTTGAACATGAAATTATACACCATTTTTCCAATGACATTTTGACCCACTTTGTGGAAGTAGAATTTGACGAAATTTTGACCAGACATAGAATCAATGATGGAGATTCTAAATATGCAATAAAAAAATAATGGCGTATGAGCACATACGCTATTGTTATAGGGGACGATATCAAGGTGGAAGGAAAAGGAAAAAAAATTATAAATTAAAATTAAAAAAAAATATATTGTTCTAGGCACTAAAATCGATAAAATTGATTTCGAATATTTTTAATATTCTTATTATTACATTTAAACCTCTTGAACCACCCTATATAGCATACAGAAAAAATCTATTTAACATTAAAGCGCCATATAATTTCACTGATAGCAATTTATGAAATATTAATCTCTAATTAAAAAAAAAAATACAAAAAAATGTGAATGACTACAACAACAACGACAAGCACAACAACAGTGTTTTATATCCAAGTGGCATTGGCAATTTGTGACGCTGTTAATTCTATTGGCTACTCTTTTTGGCATTATAAAATTCGCACTTCTATTTATCAGAAAGCTTCTACAAATGTGCACACACAAACACACACAAGCACAGATTCACACATACAAGCACACGCTGTCAAGTAAAATCGTTTCGAGCGTAGCAAAGTGTGTCTAACAAATGTTCGAACGCCTTTTGCTTTGGCCATGCAATTTACGTGCAAATCCACACATGCTCCGGTGTTTACATTACGACACAAACATACAAACAGACAGACAGACACCCATATGTATGTATGTATGTATGTAAGCAGATACTTATACATACTAAACATGGAGAGGCAATTAAAATATTTCACTTTTTTATGGACGATAAACAACTAAGCAGAAATGCCAATATGTAGACTCGACGCGAAAGACCAATAGTGCGCGGCTAAATACAGTCAAATGTAAAAACAACAACAACAACAATAAATAGAATAGCGCATATAGTAGTAATCGGCATAGCGACAATAATGTTAGCAATAACAACAACAACAGCAATGCCAATAGTAAGCAGCAATTATTTGTTGTACAACAAACAATCATAACATATCAAGTATGAAATTATATAGTGGCACAATTGTTGTTGGGCAAAAGCGTTCACAATAATAACAACAACAGCAACAACAATAAAAAATAAACCAACAACATTGTATGAGTGCTGAATAAATATTAATGAGAGTATTCCTTAGCGCACCGGGAGGCGTTTTGGGGCGCGCTGGGCACCTATGGAGGCTAAGCACTTATGCATATATACACTTATGGAAATTTGTTTGAATCTGCATGTGTGTGTGTGTGTGTGCGGCAGCATAATACGGCCAATTTGCAATTACAATTAAAGGGGACGGATAAGGTAGTACTTAATTTGGACGGAGCCAAATTTTTCAGACCATCGACAATATTTAAGAAGTAAATTTATGGTAATTATTTCGAAATATCTGTAAATATCATCCCCACATTTTAATAGACAAATTCAATATTTTCTCTCAGTTTTTTCAGACAACTCTAATATCTTATAAAGTATGTGTTCATTAGTAGGAAGTGCTTAAAAGCTTAATTAGTTAGAGCCATTACGACCAATCTCTTCAGAGCCCCTGAATCATAGTTGTCATCTTTACACATACATTTTTACAACAATATACGGCTGAGGGATAGGGCCAGATTCTTTTACATGTGGTCCAAGCTGCTCATGACTTCCGGTCTTAGACCAAGTATCCTCTGGGTAACCAACAGACATCCGTTTGAGGGCGAGCTGAAGTGAGAGGGCGAAGCCCGCTTATGCCGTTGTGCGTATGGACCCATCACATAAAAAACCTCCCCAAATGAAAATAAAACAAGAAAAAATGTTAACTTCGGCTGTACCGAAGCTAATATACCCTTCACAGGTGCATTTCTTTTAGTAACTATGTGTTTATGCAAATCTTAAGACGTAAGAAAAAGTAAGTAAAAAAAGAAAACATTTTACTAATACTTTTTAGCCGGGTTGTTTGTTGGAAACATTAAGGTTATATAGTTAACCGATCTGAACAATTCCTTCGGAGATTATATTATTACCTTAAGCAGTAATCCATGTCAAATTTCGTGAAGATACCATGTCAAATGCTATAGTGAACCGATCTGAACAATTTTTTCGGAGATTAAATTATTTCTATGAACAATAACTCACACCAAATTTCGTGAAGATATGTAGTAAAATTCGGAAGTTTTCCATACAAGCCCTTGATTCCGATCGTTCAGTTTGTATGGCAGCTATATGATATATTGGTCCGATATCGGTAGTTCCGACAAATGAACAGCTTCTTGAAGAGAAAATAACATCTGCAAAATTTCAAAACGATATCTTAAAAACTGAAGGGCTAGTTCGTATATATACAGACAGACGGACGGACAGACAGACAGACGTTCATGGCTAAATCACTCAGTTCAACATACTGATCATTTATATACATACTTTATAGGGCCTCCGACACTTCCTTCTGGGTGTTACAAACTTCGAGACAAACTTAATATATCCCGTTCAGGGTATAACAACAACCTCGGATGGGAGATCACAATTTTGATGATGACCAGACTACATTGACATGGTCCAGCGAATATAAAGGCTAGCTAGGTCATGTTGTTCGAATGGACGAATTCACACCACCTTTGAAAGTGTTCGATGCTGTCACCGCCGATGGAAGTCAAGAAAGGGGAAGACCTCCTTTTCGTTTGAAAGACCAGCCAAAAGGAAAGATGAATGGCCTGCTGTTGTAAACTCGATTATAAATAACCACATAAGCGGTGTCTATGCCTGCTAGTTATAGAAATTGCCTAAAAGAGAACGAAATGAAATAATCTGATTCTTCTTGAATGTATCGCGTTTGCGAGATCTAGACAAAGATTTCTTGCAGCTCACTTTTTCGAACAACCGCGCGAATTATCGGATATAGAAGTGAGAAATCCCTGCAATTTTACAGTACTAGGTACAGGGCACTTTGTCGAGTATTAATATTTAATCTATTAGGAGGTGATCCGGACTTCATAAAGTGCCGTCGCTTATAGTCAAAGTGTGTTGCCCACTGCTTGGGTTACAACCTAACCTAACATAATCGCCTGCCCGGGCAGACAGATGTTAGTTGTGCGGTGTTACTAAGAACAGTTAGTTGGAAAAATAAAAAAATTTATGAGAATAAACTTAAGCTAAATATTAAATAATAATTATGTAGAAATACATACATATCTTCAGAAATAAACATATATATAAATATATAGTATATAGTTGTTGTACTCACCAGCTTTTTTAATCGTAACGTAGCATAGTAGTAATCAGTTGCGTTGCGTATAAACGGTAGCATTGCGAGGTGGAGCAGTTTTAACTGTTTTGGCATTTGTTGTGGTTGTTTTTTATATATATTATTTTTTCTTAATTTTTATAACAATTATTATTATTTGTATACTTTTTGTCGTCTATAATACTTGTTTGCGGTTGAATTCAGTTGTAACACAACGAACAACGGTACGCACGACGCGCATAATTACTCACACGCACACAAATACATATGAGGAAATATATATGTATGTACTGACATTATTCAGATCAAGCGCGCGCGTATATATAGCGGCTGCGCTCCAATAAAGCTGAATGCATATAAATGCTTTAGAATAAAGCTAGTCACACACACACACTCATATATAGTATAAAGCTCACATATATACATATACTATATAGAAACACTTGTTTGTGCTCAAGCATTGAGCAACAGTAGCAAACGCGCTACCAGCTATTGAATGCCGCCGGCGGCATAGATACATACATGTATCTATATCTGTCTGTCTGTCTGCTGTTTGCCGCTTCTATATGTTTGTAGGTGTGTTCGATTCGCACACACTACCACTACTGAACGACAACACAACTGGCGTACGGCAAATTAATTATGCTCAGCATGTGGATTGATATCTGCTACAGTTTGAATTGGCTACGCGGCAGTCACCACCGTCACAATCGCCACCGTCGCGGCAGACACGCGGGCAATCCCAAGTTTTGTATGCGCCACTGGCGTGCGCTTTCCGCCCGGCGCTGCTTGACGCTAGCTAACTCTATATAGCTGACCGGCTGGCTGGTTGGCTGACTGACCGGCTTGTGGGTTGCCTGTTGTCTGTTGTCTTGGCCTCTGTGTTGTTGTGTTGTGTTGCTTGAGCCGTCCGTTCGCGAAACGCGTTGTAAAGCGCTACTTGACGCGCGCTCTTTTCATAGGCGCTTCAGCTTGTGTGTCTGTCCACGCGTTGTTTACACGTATAATTTGTGTTTTGCGAGTGCGTAGATAACTATCGGATGTGCTACATGCATATAAATGTACGTGTTTAATGTAGCTACTGGCGCGGCCGTCTCTAAGCGCCCGGGCGCATACTTTGCTGACCCCACTATGTATGGATCTGGAATAGAGAATAAGTATAATAATAATTATTGGAATTGTATTCATCATAATTGCGGTAATAATATAATGGTATTAAGTTAAATGCTTCTTTTGAGCAATAGAGTTGTTTGCGAAATTTGTTTTTTATACCCTCACAATATACTTGCACGAGTATAATAGTTTTGTTTATATTTGAATACGGTAGATTTAGATTTTGTTATTTAATATCGAATAATAACCACGCCCATCTCTCATATGAAGGGTATTTTGAAATCTTCTAAAGACATAATATTTATATAGAATAAAGGGTTTTTCAAAAGGGACGCTACAAAAGTAGACCGATAGGGACAGCAAACAACGCAATCTTTTTCTCGCTCTTTTGACATTTCTCTTCAGTAAGGTTTGCCATTTCATCATTGAAAGATATACGATCCAACAACGAGTCGAAATTATTAAAATTTACTACCGAAATTCGGAGTCAGTGGCCTCAACTTTAAGAGCGCTACGTCCAATTTATGGTCGTCATAATCGTCCTATCTGACCACTCAATGATAACCGAATATTTTTGGCCCGAATTGGATGAAATGGACTTGGACAATATGTGGCTCCAACAGGATGGCCCCATAAGCCACGCAGTGAATGTCACAATCGATTTATTGAAAACCAAGTTTGGCGAACGTGTTATCTTACGAAAATTGGGTTCAGCGTCTAGACTTCTGCAAGCCTGCCGGTGGTGGCAATGCAGAAGAAATCGAATTCCATACATAATGGCATCGATGGTACTTTCACAGGAATAAAGAATAAAGAAAACTCATTTAGAACTTAATTTTAATCAAATTTTATTTAATGAAAGACATGGCAAATGAAAGATAAGGCAGCTCTGATCGAAAGAATTCCAGAGATTGGTATCCATTCCCAAACCCGCGAGCGATTTCCTAATAAAACTAACCGTTAAAATGTCCCTCAGCATATGTGATGTAGTCTCAACATTGTTTGTTCCCCCAGGCACTAATTTTCTGAATATACTAATTTCCGTTAATCCGGTTGGCTTTGTGGTAATTACCGTCATATCCCTTCCTTAATTATATGTTTAACCTCATACTAACCGTTTTACGAGGAAATCTGTAAATATTTTTTAGCAAATAACCTTGTCTTCATTTAGTAGTTATATTGAAAGTAATTATGATTGCAAATATTCAAGAGAAAAAGGGTTTCTGTTTGGCAGAAAAACGTAACCTTATCGTTAAAGCTTAAGGTTGTGCCTCTTTCATTAGGAATTAAAGGGAATTGAAGGGAATTGATATGACAGTTTTTTCCGAACCCGTACTTAATATTATATTTTAGAAAAAATATCAGTTTCAAAAGAGAAAAACAATTCGATCACATGTCGACAACTGTAAGCGGCCTGATACAGATTTGGCAACCTGATGTCCATAATACAATATGTGTTCTTTCAGAGAATGAATAACCAAATATTCCAGCTTATGTCAGACCTTTTTTAGCTTCAGAATATCAACTACGGGTTACAGTGCCATAATTAGAAATAGCGCAGGGAGAAGGCTAATTGAGCAAAGCCGTGAGTGATTTTCAAGATTCAATCTAAACTGATGTCAGCATTATAGCATGAACACTACGCATCCTATATCTTTACCATTCTATATTATTCAACAATAAGATAGCGCAGGTTTGTATGGTAGTCTATCTACGGTTTCAATATCACAGCCTACCCAAAAAAAAATGTTATGACCTGGGGATCTTACTATGTGTGCTATATGTTTTTTGTGGTCGCTGAATCCGAATCCGAGGTCCATTTAACCCCATCAGATGAGATTTTTGACATATGTAACCCCGAAAAACCAATATGGCGGACAAGGATTTTTAAAATTAATCGGATTCGCTTGAAACTCGCTACTTGGTCACGGATTACGAATCCGGTGTAGGTTTCTCAAAATTCAAAAAAGCGGATCCAATATGGTGGACGATTTTTTGAAAAATGTATCGTAATCGTTTGAAACTTGTTACTCGGGGGTTCTCGTGATCGCTGACCTTAAAAAATCATCTTATTCAAACAAAGTAAGAATAATAAACAGTATGCATAATTAAATTATTTAATAATTTTGTGAAATCTTAAACTTATTTTGGAATAGAGTTGCCACCTATCAGAATTATATGAGTAAGCCTAAACAGTTAATAGAAAATAATATATAGCAAAATGTATTTCAAACGTAAAACGTTTAAAAAAGTGAGGAGATCGTTATTTTTTAAACTATTTCAGATTTTATACCAATTTAAACAGCCAAACTATTTGAAAATGCACATCGAATCTTTTTTCATTATTTTCGTAAGAGTTGCCAGTTATTGAAATAAGTAAATAGCTAATTTTATATTTCGTAAAATTATTATTACTGATTATTATTTAGTTAATAAGATTTGCTTTTATTTAAATTTTTAATAAAATTTAGAACATTTTTTCTTTGCTTCTTGTATTTATTTATTAAATTTTAGAATTCAGCATTTTAAACAATTATTTTTGCGTTCTGTAAATTAAAAAAAAAAACGAATATTTTTATTTGATTTATTTATTTTTTAATGAATTGTGTTAAAATAAATTAAGCAAAATTATTTTACGATTTATTTTATTTATTGCAATAGTTCTACCGTAGAAATTAATATATAACACAAAAATATTTTTAATTTTTATTATTTATTTTTACAACTCCGTCTTTTAAATTACATAATTTTAATGTAAATTTATTAGTATTATGTATGTTATTTTTTGTTTAATAATATTAGCGAAATTTTAATGAAAATTTTCATTTTATTAATGTTTTTATAATCCTGTTTAGTTTTTTAATTAATTCTAATAATAATTTTATTTATTTATATTTTTTTTGTATTAAAAAGCATTATTTAATATACTACTACTGATTTTTGAATGAATTGTAGTACTTTTTATATTATTTTTCTTTTAATTCTGTAATTATTTAATATTATCTTTCACCTTATATTTGAAAATCGTAGTATTTAAATTTTGATTTAAAAAATATTTATTTTTTTATATTTATATATTAAATATTTTTTTTATTATTAATTAAAAAAAATGCATTGATTTTTTTTCAGTTTTTAAAACTATTAAATTTTTATATTTTTTATAATTTTAACTTTACCAAAAATTTCTTGCTAAGACTTTATTTCCATTTTCATATTTAATTTAATTATTATTTTAATATATTTTTTATTCACTCAATAAAACCTTTATTTTAATTACGATGATTTTTTAACACATTCTAATGAATATTCTTAACACACAGAGTTTCGCCAACTTACCTTTTCGAACGCTGATTTTTCGCCGTGTATGTCGTTGCAATTGCGTTTTTCAACAAACCGATTGTAATGCCATTATAACACGCACGAGCACTTTTCATCAATTTTATAACCGTTAATTACAGCGCACGCTGAATGCGACGTCAAAATTGTACGATGCGATTATTATACTTTGCATTCACATATATTTAATTTGACATTTAGAAAAAAAATATTTCATTTTACAACTTTTTTGCATTTTATTTTATTGCGTCTTGCATTTGCGATTACGATTTTAATTCATGCATTTATTTATTTTACATTTCATTTCACTTGTCACACAAAATCAACGCTGACAATCAGCTTACGAATGCACTACTAAGAACGTACGAGCAAGCGAGCGAGCGTGTGGCGAGCCGCGCGTCTCATGAATGACTTGCGACTTCCACAAAATGAAAAGCCCAATGAAAAAACGATTTGTGCATGCAAACGACAAACGGCAGCCGAGCCAACAATAGCGCACGACGACGGTTGATTTGTGAATGAATGGAAAATGCGCACGGCAGCGTCTTAAATGAGCGCGACTGGACGACACAGGATGGCTGCAGTCGGGCGCATGCAACGATAACACATTACTGGGGGAAAACTGACGACAGCGGCAGCAACAGCAGCAATAGTAGTCACAACAACAGTCACAGTAGTCACAGCAACAGCAATTGCAGAGTGGCGTGCGATGCGCTTGCACTGGAGACGCATAGACGCTGTTAGTTGTGAGGCGCGTGGCGTATATGCTGAGCGTTGTCTACTACGCGTGCTATTATTTGTCTTATCATAGTTTGTAGTATGTTGTGAAATGCCAATTACTCATTTACAATTGTTATCAGCGATTTTCGCTCAACTTTTTTTTGCATTTTAATTACTCGCGTGTGTCTATATTGTGTCGCGAAAATCGGTTTAACGCGCGTGTTAAAAACGCCACAAAGCCAAAGTGTTAATAACATGCGCGCGCTTTACTGGACGCACGCGCTTACGCATACGCAATTGCCATAAATTCAGCGGATGTGTTTTTGTTGTACTTTTCAGCTGCAGCGCTGTTGTTTATTACTTAATTATTTTCGATAGCGCGCGGTGCGGCGCGTTGCTGCTTATAACTGCTGTACGACTTATAAGCAATGTTGTTTCCCTTTTTGAGAAATATAAGCGCGCTTAGCACACGCTGTATTTACAGTTATATAACAGTGTTATATTCTTGTAATTGCGCATAATTATAATGATTAAGTCGTGGCGCCACTCGATTCGCGCGGCACTCTAATAAGCCAATAGCGCGGCGCGTCGTGTCACACGTCAATTTACAGGTAAGAAATCAGTGACTTAATTCGACTGACGTTTATTTATAATCTGCTGTTGTTGTTGTTGTTGTTGTTGTTGTTGTTGTGTGGTTAGCGCGCACCACACACACACACGTTAGTTAATACAGCGGCGCTTTGTTTAACTGATTTTAATTTATTTATTATATACTAACTACTATTCACTGCTGCGCGGCACATTTAATGAGTGTGACGCCTTCGAAAAACTTTTCTCAAGCCACCGGCTGCTCAGAAATTTTCCGCGTTCAAAATTAAGCCTCTCCGCCGCTACACTTTAGCACTTTTTTGCCATATTTTCACACAACAATAACAATAACATAGCGGACTGTTGTAGCGCACACACACACACTAAGCGCCGATGGAAAACTGTTCATAACTCGTTTCAATAATTAGACGCCGCACGGTTATACTTCACAATTCGTACTCGCACTAAACAACAATAAGCGCACAACAAACAAAAAACTCGCGAAATTTAATTATAATTTTTCACTACTTAATGCCGGTCGTGTTTTCGTTTGTTGTTTTAATCGGTAGCCGCCGCGCGTCGTATCGCGTTTTTACTATTAAATAAAAATATTGTGTGTTAAGCACGGAGGAGACGACAAGCATTAAATGCGCGCACACATGTTTACTGACCGCCGCCGCTGGTGAACTGTTTGGTTCTGACTAAACGACTCTGAGCCGAACGTGCTGTGCTGTTGATTTGGCCCGCTACTTGACTTGCGAATCAATTGCTTGCCTGCTGTTGGCCCGCATTGCTGGCGCTCCGCTGTTCAACACCAATACAAACACACACAAGCGAGCGTGCGCTAACAAGTACGCGCGGAGGTTGTTAACTGCAGCGGCGCACTGTGTGTGTGATAAGACAGAAAGAGAGCGGGCGCTACGCTCTCTTGCCTGCTTACAATGTTTACAAGCGCTGTTAGCGCTGCTGTTAAATGGCATTGTTGACTTGCGAAAAGATAGGATTTTGCCTTTTGCCTTCTACCACTTCTGAACTACTGAGTTACCACTGAGCGCCTTCATTTGTATTATCTCTCACTAACGCATAATATTGCATTATATGTCACTCATGCATTGTCTTCAATGCGTGCGTTTAAGTTAATAGAGCGCGTTAACAGTTTATTACCAAAGTGGCAGGAGCGCTATTGTTAAAAGAGAGCGCCGGCGAAGTTAAAAGAAAAAAAGAGCGCGCCTGTATGTTAACATTTAGTAAAAGCAAGAGAGAGAGAGCATTAATAAGTGTGAGAAGAATTATGTACACTATACGTTCACTTTTGAGGCGCACTGTTATGTTACTAGATGCTGTTCTGTTAGCAGCGCTGTTGAAGTTGACGCCGACGGTAAGCGTTAATGTTGTTTATATATATTTTCGAAGCAGTTAGGAGGACCAAAACAAAAATTAACAATAAAGGAAGTTATTGGGATATAATTTAATCTTTTAAAAGTTGTATTTACGTTTAGTTAGGTATTTACATACATACATATATCGTGAAATAAAGCATTTGAAAGTACTTCGCAACTAAAAATTATATAATTTTTTGTATATCTGGCAACGCTATTGAATATATAATTTTCATATTTTGGACAAAATTTTAGTTCAAATGATTTATTATTAGTTTCTTGACTATATAAAGGGTAATCCATTTCGAGATTCCCACGAACGGCGCCGAATCAACTCTACACGGTCTTCGTGACTCTCAGCTACGGCTACTATATTTTCTTCACTGCATGGTGGACGTGGTCTATTCGATCGAATATTATCCAATAATGAATGCTGGGTCTCAAGATGGGTGATGGTGTTGCGAATAGTACGCTCAGTAGGTCAATATGTTAACCATAATAGCGAAGCGCGCAAAACACATTCTTTACAGAACGTAAATTTTCGTAATAAATTTGAACAATTTTTTAGTTTTCCCAAGATGAAATTCCAAACAATACTAAACAAAAATAACATGACAGCTTAACAAGACTCACGCGTGATCTGTTAAAAAGAATTATTGAAAAAAGTACCTCTACTTGGATCATCTGTTATAACCTTGACCTAAGGCCTTGAGGACTAAGAACTGACTGAATACAAAATGTGGACGCGTTACCTGATTCTGGGTTGGACTCTGAAAATCGGACTTCAGGTATGTACATATGTAATTCTAAATGAAACATCCACAGAATATGAAATCAAATCTTTTTCTTTTGAAAGTGACCGTATGACCGTTGATACCGAGAAAACAACAAAGTTTCAACGACATGCAATCTCCAGACTGTAAAACAAGGTATTTCATCCGCTGAATCATAATTAGATGATAAATAGATGCATGAAACCTGACTGAAAACCAGATAATCGTTTGATAAATGTTGAAAGAGAACACTATCTTGTCGAAACCTCATATAGAAATGAGAAATAGACAATCGACAGACGTCTAGAGCCTAATTAATTATTCCATGGTCATCAAGAGGAACATTTCTACCTGCTGCTAGACGGAAGGTTCCTTTAGACGTTGACGTAGAAAGTGAGAAATCATCTTACAGAGATTTTTCTAACAAACTATATTCCAGACTAAGCAACTCTCGTTAGTATAATCTATTCGATTGAAGATTATGGTAAATAGTACAAGGAGAGGGACTGAAGAAGTCTGTGAGAATAATTTATTGTTGCGGCTTAATAAACAATTTCCTAAAATTATAAAAAGGTCAGATCCAGTAATATCGTAGACGCCTGTGGTATGAACGTGAATTCCAATTGAACAATTGAGATTATAGAAGACAGGTAAACTACAGATTCGATATAGGAGTATATGAAAGGAAATTTTACGAAAAAACAACGAGTATATGCAAACTCCGAAAATATTGAAAACTGTACTTGCGGTAGAAGGCCACTATAGTGAAGAATATAGACGATGAAGACCACTATAGTGAAGAATATAGCTTCACATTTGAAATAGGCACCAGAGATATATATAGTGCAACTTCCATAACTCGAACTTCTATAATCGAAGATCTCCTCCAACTTTTGAGTTCTCAATAGCGTTTAGAAATCAAATATCATACAAATTTCCTTCCACAACACGAACTTCTATAACTCGAAGTTCTCCATAACTCGAATTTTTTAATTGGCAAATAGAAGTCAAATTTCATACACATTTCCTTCAATAAATCGAACTTTTCGACCAGGGTATAATATAAAAACTCAAATTTTAATATCGAGGCAGAATTTTAAAAGAGTCCCTCTATATCGTATGGAGGCAAACAAAAAATATGATATTGCACTTATGGATTGCAAAAATCATGTAAACATGGCAATGAGTTACAGACGTCAAAAGCCAAACAATTGCAAAGTGCAACAAACAAAATTAAAGAATACATGCTTTAACGTAACTTATAAAATAATATGCAAAGTAAATAATTAAAACTGTGTATTAAGCTATATGTTATAGCTTTTTGAAAAATTTATGTTTTAATGAAAATTTCTATAACTCGAAGTCTCTCTAACTCGAAGTTTTTTTGTGGATATATCTCCAAATTTGTTTTCAAATTTCTCTCTCTCTCTCTCTCTCTCTCTGTTGTAATTTTTATTTTTGACCAAATTTTCACCCTCTCGCACCACTGTGCTCAGTGCTTGTAGCCTGTTATGCCGGTAGCGTCACTGTTGTGGGTGTCGCCGCAGTGCCGCTGCAAACATTGACTGTCGATCGTCGTCAGCGTCATTGTACCAGTAATCGGTTGTCTTATGTATGAGTAATGCTATGGATTCTTGGGAAAAAATTTAAATATTTTTAATTTGCAATTTTTTTTATTTTCATTTTCATTATTTTTATTATTATTTGCAATTACCACACTTCAATTGACTCAAGTAATGCGCCAAGCCGAATTGTCTGTAGGCAAGTTGATATATGCACATATATACACATGTACATATGTATATATAAATATATGTCTATATATATGTAATAATAGCTATTTAGTTAACAGTCTGTCTGCGAGCGTTGAGCGCGAATACTCAGATCGTCTCGCTAATAAAGATGTATGCAAAATTAGCAATGATGATTCAGATTGTTCATGTTTATATTATCAATCACAGTGGGAGGTGCATACATACAGACATACTCATTTTTATAAAAAACAGGTGCTGATAGGGGGAAATCACCTCTTGGTATCACCCTATAGTAATCAGATCGCAAGTGCCATTACAATTACGCAAAATTACCTCGGTATCACTTATCGCTTACAAACAGACATTTTAAATATGTAAATATGTACATAGGTATGTATAAGGAACGTGTATGTTCATATAGAACACTATGGCGGCAAAAATTCTCAAATCTCAATTACCTCATGTTGTGAAACTCCCCGAAAGTCCCAATTTCAATTGTACTTTGATTTTTTATCGACACACTTTCATACATATACTTTTACATTGCAACATTTTGCAGGAGATTCGCATACCGTGGTTGGTAGGTTAATAAGGTGCACAGCATTTTTAACAAAATTATTAATTATTCTTATATATTTTTTAAGAGTTTAAATTTTATATTTTTTATAAAAAATAACCAATTTTAACCAGACATTAGGAGAGGATAAAAATTTAAAAATAATAAAAAGATGATTATATTTCTAGGTACTAAGACACCTAAAGAGAGAGTATGGCCAAGTTCTGGGCCATATAAATTTTCTTCCATTCATCAACAGGTAAGTACATATGCTTTTTCTTTTTATTCCAGAGCTAAAGCTCCAAGTGATATCTCTTGTCTGTAAAATACATAACAATAAAAAGAGACACCGAGTGGGAGATAGAAGTAAGAAAAAGGGACAGAAAGTGAGAAAAGAGTTAAAATATCTCTAGAGAACCTTGAGTGTTTTTATAACAGATCCACTAAATGTATGACTTTTGTTCATCATGAGAAGAATCGACACTTCTCAAAGAGAGAGTCTCTTCGCTGACTTTTGAAGACATCATTATTTATCTGGTATACAGAGATAATTTTCGTCCTTCTCCATTAATACAATGGAACTTCAAGCGAAATAGGTTGGCAGATCCCGCTGTGGAACCACCATTAACTTTTGGGGTATCATTTCATATAGTTTTGCGAGTTATCTCTGGTTACGGGCCGAAAGACGATGATAGCGAAACCTTTTGGTGTTAACAAAACCACGCAACTTAATACTCAATTACTGAAACAAGAGCAGTAAGGTTCTCAAAACACAAATAAGCAACGTTTATTTAATGGCAAGATCCCTAGAAGTAAACTCAGTAATCAATATCAAAAAGAAGATTACAACTCTACATTTGTATCATCATTCACAAACCGAACATATCAATATGAGCAACACCGTAGTAAAACAATTCGACGGACTTAAAAAGTCGGTGAACTTTGTTTGATGAGCAAATCAAAACACAAAGTATGCATCTAATCAAGTGATCGTGTTACCATGCAATATCGGTATCGACTTACACCTGTTTACACCTGAATATGTCAACATGATGTTTATATGTCAGCAATTCATTCGCATTTTTTGTTTACATCTGTGACATTCTATCGAATATTCTTTGGAATGTGCGAAATTATTTCGGCTTTGGTAACGTTTAATATTTTTGGAACAAGTGGTCGTGCCCTTGTAAGATCGCAAAGCAGCGATAAATAAAATTGATGAGTGAAAATGAGATTGTTAAGCGATCCGTTTATCATATTTCTTGGGAAAATAATTTTGGCAAATGTAGATGATATTTTGGATTGTATAATCAAAGGTATGGGGACGTACTTAGAACACCATTTTATATGCTGTCGAAATACATTAAAACCAACTGGAAATTTTATGTCAAAATACATTTTTGTACTCGTCATATACATACTTACACATACATATGCACATTTACATTGATACAATTTGCAGGTGATTCGCATACGGTGATGGTCATGTTAGTAAGACTCGCAGTATATTTTTAAGCAAAAATACCTTTTTAAAAGTATATATTTATATACATATTTTTTAATAAAACACCAATTTTTAGACTAAATTAATCACACATTAGGAATAAATTGAATTAAAACAAGTAAGGAAGGGCTAAGTTCGGGTGTAACCGAACATTTTATACTCTCGCAATTTATTTATTTAACTTTATTTATATTATATAATACTCAATTTGACCCACACATTCGTCATATATATTGTATAAAGTCCATTGAAAGTTGGAAACCACAATATTAGGTCCCATAATATGGGGCCTTAAAAACTTATGGTTGACGTTGAGCAACACCAAAACCTCCGTCATGATTGGGAAGGACCTCTCCGAGCCGTTCGATACCAAACGAGGTTTCAGACAAGGTGACTCACTATCGTGCGACTTATTTAACTTGATGTTGGGAAATATAATACAAGCTGCAGAGCTAAATAGAGAAGGTACAATCTTCTACAAGAGTGTACAGCTCCTGTCGTATGCCGATGATATTGATATCATCGGAAGCAACAACCGCGCCGTTTGTTCTGCTTTTTCCGCATAGATAAGGAAGCGAAGCGAATGGGTCTGGAGGTGAATGAGAACAAGACGAAATATCTCCTGTCATCAAGCAAACAGTCAGCGTACTCGCGTCTTGGCTCCAACGTCACTGTTGACAGTCATAACTTCGAAGTCGTAGATAATTTCGTATACCTGGGAACCAGTATCAACAACACCAACAATGTCAGCCTTGAAATCCAACGCAGAATCACTCTTGCCAACAGGTGCTACTTTGGACTGAGTAGGCAATTGAACAGTAAAATCCTCGCTCGGCGAACCAAAATCAAACTCTACAAGACACTTATCATTCCCGTCCTGCTTTATGGTGAGAAGCTTGGACGATGTCAACATCAGATGAGACGACACCAGGAGTTTTCGACAAAACAATTTTGCGCAAGATTTATGGTCCTCAGAACATTGGCAACGGCGAATACCGCAGACGATGGAACGACGAGCTGTACGAGTTATACGACGACATTGACATAGTTCAGCGAATAAAAAGACAGCGGCTACGCTGGCTAGGTCGTGTTGTTCGAATAGACGAAAACACTCTATCACTTCCGCCGGAGGAAGCCGAGGAAGGGGAAGGCCTCCACTCCGTTGGAGGGACCAGGTGGAGAGCGACCTGGTTACACTTGGAATCTCCAACTGGCGAACTGCGAAGGAAAGAGAAGAGTGGCGCGCTCTCATCGATTCGGCTATAACCGGCTAAACGGTTGAACGTCAATAACATACATACTTAACTAAGGCACAAATTAAGCTATGAACTTAAAATTTGGTACAAACGATTGTTCTAGGATTTTTAGATGTAATTTTTTTGGGAAAGTGGACGTGGCCCCGCCCCATACTAGAAAATCGGATTATAACCACGCCCACCTCCCATACAAAGGTTATGTTGAAAACTACTAAAAATGCTTTAATTCAGTAAGGAAAACCAACAGAAAAATTTGATTATAAAGAAGGCACAGAAGAGCTGCTTTCAAAATTGTAAATAAAATTTTAAATGGGCGTGGTTCCGCCCACTTATGATGTTATAAAAACCATATCTCCGAAACTACTCGACCAATTTCAATGAAATTCGGTTTGTAATATTTCCCTTGCATCCCAATTATATGTTGTGAAAATAGGCCAAATCGGTTCACAACAACGCCTACTTCCCATATACCAGTAGTTTGAAGCCAATCTGAATCGTTTACTATACAATATATAAAGGAAGCACCAGTGCAGATATCGAAATAGAACTTTGCACAAATACTGCATTTATAGTGTGGCATCGCTCTTTTAAAAATCGCCAAAATCGGACCATAAGTATTCAAGGCCTCATACATCGAATAAGAGGACCTTAGAGCTTCGAATAAATTTTTTAACGAAAATATAGGTGAATCTCTCAGATATTTTGAATAAATTCAGAGGGATATATTTTTCTTCTAATATAATGTCTCCGTGCCTAAAATACGTGAAATCGGGTCATAACTTCACCTAACTCCCATATACTTAATATTAAGATTTTCAAAATTTCAATGGGCTTTATACCATATATATGCCGAATATGTGGGTCAAATTGTTTGTTATCTTAATAAAATTAAACAACTAAATTGCGAGAGTATAAAATGTTCGGTTACACCCGATCTTAGCCCTTCCTTACTTGTTATAGATATTTTCCTCCCAAGTTTATAACATATTTTTCATAAAATGACTAAGAGAGTCACATGATATTAAACTAGATTAGGTTAGGCCGAGCCAAGATTTTCAGCTAATTTTCTTAATTTCATTTCCTTTTTAGATCATCCCATTCAAATCCCATCATTTGCGAGTGTATATATTTATATTTCTTTGTTTTAGAAAAACATAGGATAAATATCTCGTTTGTCTCTTAAATCATTTGTATTCTAGACTATTTATTTCGGGAACGATTATAATATCATACTTAAATTTTATATATACTTTAAACAACTGGATTAAGATAAGGAAGAATCCAACTACGAACAGTGACAGGTATTATAAAACTCCCAGAAGCTTTATATATTGCAAGGCATTGAGAAAAAAAGTCGATACAACGAAAGCTACATTCAATCTCCAAAGACTGGAAGAGGAATCATTAGAAATGAAACGATGTGAATCACTTTATTCAGCAAGGATAATACTTAATTTTGACACGAGATCGAAACACAAAAAAGAACATTGGTATTCTACAGAATTAGACTCGTCAACAAATCGAAACAATTGTGTGGTCTGAAAATCCTCACTTTAACTATTAATATTATATTTCATTTATATAAGGAGAGGAGATGATCTTGCAAGCATTTATTTCAGGATGGTTAGCGAAAGCATAAAAAGAAATTCCGATCTTAAAATACTTGAACGGATTTTCATAGTACCCAGCTACTTGGTCACCAAAGAAAATTGCTAGTATTTGCTGGAATATGACGTCAAATTCCGTCAATAAAAAAAAACGATTTGAGCACTAATTTTTATTTGGAGCGGCCGCCTTTTGTTAGTATCCCTCTGACTATGTCAAACCCCAAAATCTTGCCATGTTAAGTAACTTATTGCTAACAAGTATATTTTTTTTCATTGAACCTTCAGAACCATAAATAAGATGTTTTTGACTCATAAGTTATTTAATTTTAATCATTAATTATGTTATCAAATATCCGCTTTTTTGCTCTTTATTCAATGCTTTATAAAAAATGTTACAGTGATGGGATTTAGTTCAAATATGCGCCGTTTCGTTCGATAATCTGTTTCCATCTAGATGCTTCATAATACCCCCCTCGTGGAAGCCTCCCCTCCTTATTTGTGAAGAGCTCCAGCCACTTTTCACAAGCCTCTTTTGAGTTCAACTTTACACCACCAAGGGCGTTCGACATAAACAGGAACAGGTGGTAATCACTTGATGCTATGTCCGTGCTATATGGTGGATGCGATAAAACCTCCTATCCGAGCTCCCGTAGCTTTTGACAAGTCATCAACGAAGTGTGTGGTCTGGCGTTGTCCTGGTGGAACACTACACTCCTCCTGTTGGTCAATTCTGGACGCTTCTGGACGATCGCCTGCTTCAAGCGGTCCAGTTGTTCGCAGTAGATAGTAGAATTAACCGTCTGGCCATATGGGAACAGCTCATAGTGGATGATTCCCTTTCAATCCCACCAAACACACTGCAAAACCTTCCTGACCGTCAATCCCGGCTTGGCCACTGTTTGTGACGATTCACCGGACTTCGACCACGACCGTTTTCGCTTGATATTGTCGTATGTGATCCATTTTTCGTCGCGAGTCACTATCCGCTTCAAAAATGGGTCGAGTTCGTTCGGTTTCAGCAGCATATCGCAGGCGTTGATTCGGTCCAGAAGTTTTTTTCGCGTCAAATCATGCGGGACCTAAACATCAAGCTTTTTGGTGTATCCAGCCTTCTGCAGATGGTTTAAAATGGTTTGGTGACTAACTCGCATCTCGGGGGATGTCACGAGATGCCATATGTCATCGGTCTAACTCGATGTTTACCATGATTTGATCGGCATTCGTCGTCACAGGTCTTCCACCGGCTGGCTTATCCATGTTGTCGGTTTCACCCGCTCTGAATAGTCGTTAACCATTCCTCCGCAGTTCGAAGTGATAGAGCACCAGCGGTCCGATTTCGCCTATCTTCGGGCGAAGTCCCATTGCACTCTCACCGTCCCAAGGAATATGTGTACCAAGTTTCGTCCCGTTACCTTAAATGTTACTCAAGTTACCTTTGCACGGACGGACGGACAGACAGACATTCAGATTTTGACTCGTCTCGTCATCCTGATCATTTTGATAAATATGAACCTACATCTTACTCGTTTAGTTTTATGACTTACAAACAACCGTTATGTGACCAAAACTATAATACTCTCTTAGAAACTTTTGTGGCGAGAGTATAAAAATGTAAGCAAGTGTAAACAACTTTTAATTTGGTTCAAAAAAGTCTCTAAATAACGTACAAATTAGTAATGGTCTTATCGCAAAGTATCTCAGGAATTTGTTGCCACTTGAAAATATATTAAATAAATTCCTCAACACTATCACAGCAATAAATAAATCTTAATAAGCCTATATACATATGTGTATATGTACATATGTTGGAGCTATAAATAAATTTCTGCATTAAAAATTTGACTTTTCCTAAACTTCGGTAATCACATTTCGATTCCATGGTATTTATTTATGGCTAATGGGCTCTCATGCGCTCGTTTATATGTAAATATGTATGTAGCGTGGCAAATTAATGCGGTGTGAAAAATATTAGACATCTAATAATTCAAATTGAAGACTAAGGGAGTAATCAATTTTATATATTTCTGATATTTTTTTTTTTATTTTTCTTTATTTCTTTTTGACATTTATTATCGCTGTTAGCTGACTCTACGGCCAAACAGCGCTTAAATATGGTGTGTCGGTATGTACAACTGGTTAACAAGCAGACAATAGGCAGTAAAAACAAGAGTGGTACGTTCACAAGTGATCTTATATTCATGGATAGGTGTGTGTGTGTGTGTGAAGCTGGCTGTTCATCTAGTTAGATAAAGGAGAGCGTGGGTGGTGCATATTGCTACGGTTGACATAAATATATTTGGGTGAATATATGGATGTATATGCATATATTTTGCTCACAGCTAGGACTGACTCCAAGGTATTATTAACGTCTTGAGAATGTCGCAAATTTTATTTTTATTTGCTTTCTCTCCATTTGCACACAGAGTGTCGTGAAAAAGAAGACTTATCTAAACAGGCCTTTTGTGCAATTTCGTCTTTGCACATACTTACATACATACTTACACACATACATATTTACAAACAATTCTTCCAAACTTTATCTTTTGCCAAAAGCCGCATTCGCCATGACACGATCACGACATTTCCAGTTACATAGCAGTTATTTATCATTATTTTTGTATTTGCTTGTGCAGGGATGCATGTGAGCGCACAAGTAAAACATTTCTACCTGAGTTATCTTCCCGCTATTATTTAAAGAAAATTTCTTTCTTTTCGAAATTCAAAAATTATCAGAGTTTCAAAGCAAACTCAGAATCTTAAGCTCTCTCTTATCTCAAATCCGTCTTAAAAGTTAGGTTATTGCAATAAACAAAAATCTGACCCAACATGCTTGTTGATATATAAGCAAACCTGACCTCGCGTGACCTCTCTAAAGTTAAAAACACCTGACGTCAAAATTTACAGAAATTTTACCCTACGTGACCTACCAAAAATAAATCTAAGTAACCCACATGAACCTATACAATGTACACCGACCTAATCCCAAGCGACCCTTCAAAATATTAATAAACCGGGCTTCAAGTGAGACCCGTCATTGGGTGAAACCAAACTCTAGCCAAAGGTCACTAAACCCCGGCCAAAATATAATACACCCGACCACAGGTCATTAACCTCGACCAAAATGTAAACAAACCTTGGCCAAAGGTCATAGACCACGTATAAAATGTAATCAAACCCCCATCAAAGCTCATTGATCTTGTGCAAAATGTAAGCAAACTCCCGTCAAAGGTAATTGACCTCGGCCAAAACGTAAACAAACCTTTGTCAAAGGGCATTAACATTTTGAAGGGTCAAGGCCTAATTTGTTTACATTTTGAGGATTCATATGACGTCAAGATTGTTTACATTTTATGGATCTCGTAATTTCATGTTTTTTTTACATTTCCAGGAGTCAGGTTTGTTTATGTTTTGAAGGATATTGTGTGGTCCAATTGGTTTTGGGTTATGTAAGCTCAGGTTTGGGCACATCTTGGACATTCGTGTCAACATTAACCCGACAAAATATTTGTAGAGATCTGTTTACATCCCAAACTTAGTCTCAACTGAAAATGTCACTTTTTGAGCCGAATTCTCGACTTTTGCGGGAATGTCTCTAGGGTCAAGCACTGGTCGATTAAATCGTTTTATATCGATCTTGGACATTAGTGTCAACATTAACCCGACAAAATATTTGTAGAGATCTGTTTGCATCCCAAACTTATTCTCAACTGAAAATGTCACTTTTTGGGCCGAATTCTCGACATTTGCGGAAAATTTTGCTTTTCTCTTTTAATTCCAAGAAAAGTGCGGCTGAGGCTCATCGAATGCTTTCGGATACGTACGGTGAGGCTGTCCTAAGTGAAAAAGCCTTAAATTTACAAAAAAAACGGCGGAAGCAAAGTGGCAGACCTAATATTTAGAGAAATGATTTAAAGTTTACCTTATTCGAAAAACATTTGTAATAGTTATAGCGGGTATACGTAGTATACAGTATATGATCTCAAAATCGACAAAACCTTGCTTTTGTTGGGAACAATGTGGATGGAATTGTTTGACTGCAATAAGGTCCAGGTTACACTATATTATGGGCTTCTGGGACAGCCGTTTTTGTTGCAATAAAATTACTAAGATTTGAAAAAGAAAACTAGTTCATCAACTAAAAATAAGTTGAAGCAAGTTGAGGTTAGGTATCATAGCATTATGGTAACTGAGAAAGAAACGGAATATCTCAAACATATCGAAAGTAAAGAAATCACAAGTTTTGATTTCGATACCCCAACAGGACAGTATGAAATATTTTCGTCAATACTTGTCAGTTTCTATAAAAAGATTCGATAAAAATTCTTACAATGTAAGGGTCTGGCTAGCTTTCGAAGAGATTAAAGTTGTTGGATCGGAAAAGCATTATAACTGGACTCAAGTACGATGCTGAATTTGACTCTAGCGATACAACTGTAAAAATTACCATGTAATCATGGAATCTCCTAACCTAAAAATATGTACTGGGTACTTTTTATGACTACCAATGGCGCTTTGCTAACAAAGTAATTAAATACCTCCCACCGACAACATTATAACTATCGATAGAGTATACAAAATTATTTTAATTTTTTATGATTATCGTTATTATTATTATTATTTTTATTAACACTTTATTTGCAAAATATATGTGTGTGTATGTATTTGTGATTGTGTGCATAGCCAAGTGTGCACATGATGATCGCTTTATTGGTTTGGCATATAATTGATTAATTGCTTACAAATATGGCAGGCGATCGAATACCAACCAAGTTGGCTTATAACAAAACGTGGGAAATCGCGCAAATATTCGCGTGAAAAATCACATACACATATATACATACAAACACAAGCATACCAACACTTAGCTTGGCAAAGCAGCGCTTTATGGTATGCACGCGCTTCAACTTCCCACACAAATTCATGAAATTATTGTTTTAGACACAAACACACACACATCCATATATATATAATATAACATACACTCAAACCTGCCAGCAAACCGCTTTAAATGCTAAACATAACTACAATTTGATTACAATTATTAACTATGAGATTATTAATGCATGGTTTGTTATTATTATTGTTGGGTTCTCTACAAGTTTTTGTTTTTGTTGTTGTTCTATGCAATTTTTGCCAACGATTTGCTGTGGCAGCTTTGAAGTTCTACAGTCGACTTGACATTGGCATAAGCAAAATATCATTTTGACCCACTTTTAAATGAATTCTGAACAAAAAAACAACAACAGCAACAAAAAATATAAAAAAAGAATATTAAAACAAGATTTGTAAATGATATACGTAAACGAATATTAGAATACTAATGATATCACATTGGACCAGATAGGCTGTGGTACCAAAGTAAGCAAGTTGCTGTCCGCCGCAAGTTTCCGGAGCCTCACAAATGAAATCCTAAAACTCTCACTAAAATATTTGTATAAATTTGAAGAGAGATTTAAAAATATTTTCTACAGCTTATGACGATCATAAGCATAGTCATTATATAAACCCCACAAGAAAAATTTTGACAGCTAACGGTCTTCACGTCTCCGCTACGAGAGTTATTCATAACCACAAATAATTCGTGAAAAAAGGTTCTAACCATCTGCTAGAGTCAAGTCGACGCAAGCGACGCTTGAATTTTACAAACATATCTACATACAGATCTTATATAGTAGGGTTATAGCATTTTTACACAGGAGCTAATTGATCAATCAGCCGGCCTCTGCTCGATTAAAACGCTTATTAAGATCGGTTCGTCTTCTTCTTGACAGGCGTAGACACCGCTTACGCGGTTATAGCCGAGTCCAAAACAGCGCGCCACGTACCCCTCCTTCTGGTTATACCAAGCGAAGCCAGGTCCCTCTCCACCTGGTCCTTCCATCGGAGTGGAGGTCTCCCTCTTCCTCGGCTCCCACCAGCGGGTACTGCATCGAATACTTTCAGAGCTGGAGCACTTTCATCCATTCGAACAACATGACCTAGCCAGCGTAGCCGCTGTCTTTTTATTCGCTGGACTATGTCTATGTCGTCGAATAACACATACAGCTCATCATTCCATCTTCTGCGGTATTCGCCGTTGCCAATGTTTAAGGGACCATAAATCTTCCGCAAAACCTTTTTCTCGAAAACTCCTAGTGCCGTCTCATCGGATGTTGACATCGTCCACGCTTCTGCACCGTAAAGTAGAACGGGAATGATGAGAGGCTTGTAAAGTTTAGTTTGTGTTCGTCGAGAAAGGACTTTACTTTTCAATCTGCGTTGGATTTACAGGCTGACATTGTTATTGCTGTTAATGCCGGTTCCCAGGTAGACGAAATTATCTACAACTTCAAAGTTATGACTGTCAACAGTGACGTGGGAGCCAAGACGCGAATGCGCTGACTGTTTGTTTGACGACAGGAGATATTTCGTCTTGTCCTCCTTCACCACCAGACCCATACGCATCGCTTCCTTAAAAAAAGCAGAACTAACGGCGCGGGTGTTGTTTCCAATGATATCGATATCATCGCCGTACGCCAGTAGCTGTACACTCTTATAGAAGATTGTACCTTCTCTATTTAGCTCTGCAGCTCGTATTATTTTCTCCAGCATCAGGTTAAAGAAATCACACGAGAGTGAGTCACCTTGTCTGAAGCCTCGTCTGGTATCGAACGGCTCGGAGAGGTCCTTCCCAATCCTGACGAACCTTTTGGTGTTGCTCAACGTCAGCATACACAGCCGTATTAGTTTTGCAGGGATACCAAATTCAGACATCGCGGCATAAAGGCAGCTCCTTTTCGTGCTGTCGAAAGCAGCTTTCAAGTCGACAAAGAGATGGTGTGTGTCGATCCTATTTTCACGGGTCTTCTTCAAAATTTGGCGCATGGTGAATATCTGGTCTGTTGTTGATTTTCCAGGTCTAAAGCCACACTGCTAAGGTCCAATCAGTTTTTTGACGGTGGGCTTTAGTCTTTCACACAATACGCTCGACAGAACGTTATACGCGATGTTGAGGAGGCTTATCCCACGGTAATTGGCGCAAATTGTGGGGTCTCCCTTTTGCAGAGTACACTGAGATTCCAATCGTCAGGCATGCTTTCTTCCGACCATATTCAGCAAAGAAGCAGATGCATGCACCTTATCAGCTCTTCGCCGCCGTATTTGAATAGCTCGGCCGGTAATCCATCGGCCCCCGCCGCCTTATTGTTCTTCAAGCGGGTAATTGCTATTCGAATTAAGATTGATTAACCATACAAAATAATATTTGTAATTATATAGTTATATGTTCTTTGTCTGCGATTGGCTGTATGTTTTGATAAAAAAAAGCTACGGTAGACGTCGCTGCTGAAAAATATCAATCAGCAGGTGAAACTTACCAACTTCGTATGAAAAGTAAAAACAAAAATGTGTAACACCTGATTGGTTATCAAGTAGCCGGCAGTGTAAAAGGTAAAAAAGGGTTTCTCAATAAATATTTTGATTGATAAATTTATTTGGCTGTGTAAAAACGCTATTGGGGTTTATGGTGGTCATGTCCTTTGTGAATCCAAAAAAAAAAACATTAAAGAAGAAGAAACGTTCATCCAAATTTTTTGCCTAACAATATAGCTATCAAACAAACAATTATCAGTCTGAACCCCTATAACTAGCGAGACACATACCTTACTGAGGTGAAGAAGCTCACTAGACGGCTTAGGATACATCATGGTTGAAAAAATTATGGGGCTGTCGGGCCACTGTTGTATTGTTGGTTGCCCACTGAACTAATGTGAGGTCCTGCTGTTTATAACACCTTAAAGTTCTCAGCAATTCCGCTAAATAGGTCTTCATACTATTCAGTTAGAAAATAGATAAGCGCTTGATTCCCGTTAACGCATATTTTGATCAAAAGCTATGCAATTTAAGAGCATATGATTATCGTGGAAGAAGGATTAAGCAAAAGATTGCAACAGATGCAGAACGGACTTTGAAGTGATTATTCTTCAATTTAAGTTTAAACAGAAAATGAAATATTCTAACCAACATGCGACTCGATAGGAGGCGTTTTATGTTCTATTTATCAGTTATTACTTATAGTAAGGAGATAGTATACTTTCAGGCGATGACGATTATTTTTAAATGATACTTTGTTTGGTAACAGTGGATTTTGACATGAATGACAGAAATATGATTGTAAAGGTTTTTTTTCAATAAGAGTACTACAAAAGTCGATGCCATTATGTATGGCACTCGATTTCTTTTAACATGGCCACCACGAGCACGCTTGCAGAAGTCCAGACGCTGAACCCAATTTTCTACGCTTTTGAAGCATCAATCGACCGATACTGCAGCAATTTCACGTTCGACATTCGTACGTTCATCAATCGTCACTGGCTTGTTGCCATAGACTTGACGTAGCCCTCACAGTCTAACTCAGTAACGTGCCGGTCTCGGAAGAAGTAAGGCCCATTTATGCCGCCTCCCCAACAATCGCACTAAACCGAAATTTGTTCGGTATGCAATGGTGGTGACTTAAGGAGTACGTGTGGATTGTTGACTGACCAATAACTCATATTTCAAATTTCCAAATTTCGGTAGTAAATTTTATTAATTTCGACTCGTTGTTGCATCGTATATCTTTCCATGATGAAATGGCAAATCTTACTGAAGGGAAATGTCAAAAGAGCGGGAAAAAATATGGCGTTGTTTGCTGCTCGCCGGGTTCGATGCGATATTTAATAAATATGTAAAAAAAAAATAAATATGTAGACACACGCGTCGATTACTTTTTGAGTTATCAAATAACTAAGGAAGAACAATAAAAAGTTATTATAAAATTCAATGTGTGCAATTTGCATATTTTCCCCCCATTAAAAATCTTCGTTTAATGTCATAGGCATCAGAAAATATAATTTGTTATTGTTATTGCTATAATTTGTATACCCTATAGAGCATAAATGGAATTTCGATTGGATTCTTTATAGCTAGGGGGCTAAAATTCTTAAATATTTATAGTTAAAAGTTGAAAAGGATCTTGAGGGAATCATAGCAGACCACAGCAGAACATTTTGAGTAGAGATGGAATCACAGATGTTTGATTTTTTATACTCTCGCAACAAAGAGAGTATTATAGTTTTGTTCATATAACGGTTGTTTGTAAATCATAAAACTAAACGAGTTAGATATAGGGTTATATATATCAAAATTATTAGGCTGTCGAGACGTGTTAAAATCCGTATGTCTGCCTATCCGTCCGTCCGTCCGTCCGTGCAACAGATAACTTGTGTGAAAATGAATATATCTCGACGAACATGTTCCTTGCCAAGCCATAAAAAAGTTATAAAAGTAAAATTTGGTACAAGGGATCGCACTAGGAAGGGGCATATTTGGACGCAATTTTTTTGGGGGTGGGCATAGCAAACTCGCAAACCAATAAATAAAGCTATACAAACCAAACTTTCTGCAGTCGTTTCCCTTACGTACCCCATCACAATCCATGAAAATAGTTGAAATCTGATAATAACCACGCCCACATCCCATATAAAGGTTAAAAAATTTATTATATTATTTTTTATTATTTATATTGTTATTATTATTTATATTGTTACTAAAAGTGGGTTAACTCACTAATGAAAAACATCATAAACACCAAATTTTACTTGCTTTCCTTACTTGTTTTCCTAATACTACCGTTTTCTAAATATTATCTGTTACACCCTAATTTCAAATCTCTCAAATAGCGATTATTAATATTGCTAAATAACTGTTTACATACATCCATATGTATGTACATAACTACGTGTCAATAGCAACGTGGGTCCGAAAAGTGCGAAAATTTTCCACTATAGCTCAATCTACGAGACGGCACCTGTTCGCAAAGGTTTTGAAAGAAAAAAGAAACCAAGAAAGCTCAACAAGTTACGTATTGTGTTCATATGCAAATACAGCACTGTGTAAATAACTAAGAACACATGTGGTTTGTCTACCTCCAAGTGCCTCGATCTACGTAATTTGCAATGTACACACGACCAAATGTGGATTTAAATGAATTGAAGCAATGAATAAATGATCAAATAAATAAATAAAGATATTTGTATGTATGTAGACGCATATTTGCGCGAATTCTCCAGCGCAACAACAAAGATGCGAAGAATTGCTGATAAAAATGGATAAAATGCCTTGTCTATATGTCTACCGACATGAATTATATCGCACACGTTGTTGTTGCTTGTTAAGGATTGTCGCGATTTTTAAGGAGCACAGCGCATTATGCATATAAATTAATTGCAAATTAAATATGAAATCAATGAATGGGTATATTATTTGTGTATACATATGTATAACAAAGTACAAAAAAAACATTAACAAAAAATTAATTGCAAAAAGTAACAATTTATGAAAAATAAAATTAAGCAAGTTTGGTGGAACGAAGTTCGATTCGTTTGTTACCAATACAAATAAAGTGATCCCCGCTGTCCGTCCGTCCGTCTGTGCAAGCTGTAACTTGAGTAAAAATTAAGATATCTCGATGAAACTTGGCACACTTATTTCTTGGCACCATAGGAAGGTTGCTTTCGGAGGTTGAGTAAAATCGGACCACTGCCACGCCCACAAAATGACGCAAACCGAAAACACATAAAGTGCCATAACTAAGCCATAAATAAAGCTATGGAAATAAAATTTGGTATGAAGGATCGCACTATGAAGGGGCATATTTGGATGTAATTTTTTTGGGAAGTGGTCGTGGTCCCGCCCTCAAATAGGTTTTTAGTACATATCTCGCAAACCAATAGAGCTATATAAACCAAACTTTCTGCAGTCGTTTTTTTAGCCACTTCTTAATACAGTCCAAAAATGAAAGAAATCGGATAATAACCACACCCACCTCCCATACAAAGGTTAGGTTGAAAATTACTAAAAGTGCGTGAACTCACTAACGAAAAACGTCAGAAACACTAAATTTCACATAAGAAATGGCAGATGGAAGCTGCACTCAGATTTTTTTACAAAATGGAAAATGGGCGTGGCATCTCCCACTTATGGGTCAAAAACCATTTCTAAGGAACTACTTGACCGATTTCAATGAAACTTGGTTTGTAATATTTTCTTGACACCCTGCTGATTCGTGTGGAAAATGGATGAAATCGCTTCACAACCACGACAACTTCCCATATAACACAATTTTGAATTCCATCTGATTCCTTCACTTTATAAGATATGCATAAGGAACCAATGAAGATAGCGAAATAAAAGTTTACATAAAGTCTGTGGCATCACTTGTGAAAAAATTGTGGAAATCGGACCATAACTTTTTAAGGCCCCGGATAACGAATTTGAAGAATTCAGTGCCTTATGGTAATTTTTCACCGAAAATATCGGTAAATCTCTCAGATATCTTAATTTAATTCAGAGGAAATCTTGTTCTTCTAATAGTGTGTCTCTGTATCAGAAATGGTTAAAATCAGGTCATAACTTCCCCTAGCTTGAAATTTCTTAGCCAAATTAAATGAGCATATATGTAATCTTAGATATAATGTATGTTGGTGATGAAAATGAGTTTAATCGTCTCAGGAATTACCTCAGCACTCATATACCATATATATATATATATATATATACAGTACTTTTCGCTTAATTGACCCTATGGTTAATTGGTTTCCCCGTTTAATTGAACCGTGTGATCGGGCAAAAAAATACAGCATATGAAAGCACATGTAAATTTTCTCGGATAATTGGACTCGGTTAATTGATTTTCCCGCTTAGTTGGTTCAAAATATATGTCATCGAAAATAATTTTCCTTATATTTTTCCCCGGTTAATTCCACTAAATAGTATTATTGGAAAAAAAAGTCTGGCATTACATATTTCTCAGCATTTGTAATAAACACTGTGTGGCATCTCTATTAAGCAATTGAAAACATATGTTTATTGGCGAAGAAAAACTGTGAGATAGCGTAAGTGTTTAATTTCTATTTGACAATAACTTTGGAAATTTATTTTATTGTAATGTTAATTTTGTTTGACTATGAGCGGAAAACGATATGTAACCCTTACAATTAAGGATAAGCTTAAACTTTTATCTGAAGCTAAATGCAAACCGAAGGATGAGCTGTGCAAAAAGTATGGGTGCTCTCTTACCACATTGAATAGAATTTTGCGAAATGAGTTCTATATAAAGTCTAAATCATCCCAGTGCAAATTGTCAAGCAAACGTGAACGGCATGGAATTCATATTGAAGTTGAACGGGCGCTTCAAATTTGGTTCGAACAAATGCAATCATCTGGTGCTGTGATTTCAACAAACATGTTGATGGAAAAAGCACAGCAGCTGGCACAACAAATGAATTGTTATTTTACTCCATCAACAGGGTTATTATGGCGCTGGCAACAGCGCCAAGGAATTAAGCTCCGAAAAATTCATGGAGAACAAAAATCGGCAGATTCGGAAAGCGGCTGCAGATTTTTTTAAATTTTGTTGTGCCAAATATGTTATCTGAATACGAAGAGGCCGACATTTTTAACGCGGATGAGAGCGCTTTATTTTTAAAGCATTGCCTGGAAAAAAGCCTGTGCAAGCAGGGATACCGTAACACTGGATTTAAATCGTCAAAAGAGCGCCTAACACTACTATTTATATGCAATGCCACAGGTGAATACAAAAAGTTGTTGTAATTGGAAAGGCTAAAAATCCACGTTGCTTTAAAAACAAAGTGTTGCCCTTAAAATACTATTCGAATCGAAAAGCCTGGATGACAGGAGATCTATGGAACGAAATTATACTTAATTTAGAAGAAGAAATGGCTTCACAGAAAAGAAATATTATTCTGTTTGCAGATAATGCAGCTTGCCACAAAAGTCCAAAATTTAAACTATATAAATCTACAGTTTTTGCCGGCAAATACCACTTCAATAATCCAGCCCCTAGATCAGGGTATTATTCATGCCTTCAAGTCATACTATAGACAGAATATTATTAGAAAGCAGATTGAGCTTTAGAGCTAGGGAAAACAGTTGAAGAGTTTTCAAAATCAATTAATATTCTACTTGGAATGCATATGATAAAGCGCAGTTTCTGGATGGTAAAGCCAACATCTATTAAACAGTGTTTTAAAAAAGGTATTAAATTATGAGATTTCGTTATTGTGTAGTTTAGTAATACTAAGTATCATTTTGCAGTCGAAATTAACAAAGACGTGTTCTGAAGAAGAAAATGAGGAAACTGAAAGTACCAGTAATTTCCTGAAATAGCAGAAGATTTAAGAGAAGACTTTGAAAAATTCTGTCACATGTGACGACAACGAAGACTGTAATGGAGTGCTTACTGATACAGAAATTATTGAACATATTTTGGATAGGACTGATGTTGAGGAAGGAGAGAAAGAATATGACAATCCAAAGCCTCCATCAGTTCTAGAAGCTTTAAAATACGTACAAGAGCTTCAGACATATTTTTATTCCGAAAATAAATTTATATGTGAGTTAGGTAATATGGAGTCTTATATTATCTCATATAAATTAAAAAATACACAAAAGAAAATTACCGACTTTTTTAAGTAACACTTATAAATGTACACATCATATTTATTTTTCTTTTTAAACAATGATCTCGAATATGTACAACATGAATTTATTTGTTCTTTAATTCTTTTATATTTGTAACACTAAGTGATTTTTCATAATACGTGCATGGAAGAGCTAAATATGAATTGAAGCGTATGAATTGTTTTTAAGTTAAGTTTATGAATTTAATTTTTTGTATAATCAATAAAAGATTTATTTTTTCTTTAAGTTTAAAACTTTATATATATAACTTTATATTTATATATATATTATATAAATTGTTTCTGTTACATGCATTTTTTCGTTTAGGGGTAAAAATTTTATTGAAATATTTGAAAAACTTTAAGAGAACATATGCATTTTCCTGTGGTCCAATTAGGCGTGATTACTGCAATTGAACAAACTGTTCAATTAAACGGGATTCTTTTAATTGAACGAAATGTTCAATTAAACGAGTATCTGTTAAATGATTCCCCGGTTAATTGAACGAAAATTCGTGCAAATTTTGATGTGCAATTAAGCGAAAAGTACTGTATATGATTTTCGATTTTCTATTGGACTTTATATCGAATATATGGGTCAAATTGTGTGTTATCTTGATAAAAATATAGCAATAAATTGCGAGTCTAAAATGTTCGGTTGCACCCGAACTTAGCCTTTCCTTACTTGTTTTTAACAATTTTTGTTGAAATAAGTGGTTTAATTTATGGGTCCTGATAATTAATTTGACTGCCATTCACTTGGTAATGGCCAGGAATGTTTCTTTTGCATACGACTCAAGCAGCTCACGACTTTTGGTTTTAGATCAAGTATCCTTTGGGTAGCCAATAGACATCCGTTGGGAGACGAGCTAAATTGAGAAGGCGCGCTTGTGCGTAGGGTTTGGAACCCACCACAAAAAAAAAACCTCCCAAATGAAAAACCGTCTTACTATAAATATACATATGTACTATCTTTAACACCACATTGTAATAGTGTTTTTGAGAGAAATGCAACAGTGTACGGAGCTTTGAACATAACGTTTAAATTTTCCTGTCGAGTTTGGTTGAAATTTTTCTAGTATTTGTTGAATTTTATATAGTAAATAAATAGACGATGGAATAGTTATTCCATTACCCGACCATGAAGAAATTCGAATAGCAATTACCCGCTTGAAGAACAACAAAGCGGCGGGGGCCGATGGACTACCGGCCGAGCTATTCAAATACGGCGGCGAAGAGCTGATAAGGTGCATGCATCAGCTTCTTTGCAAAATATGGTCGGAAGAAAGCATGCCTGACGATTGGAATCTCAGTGTACTCTGCCCAATACACAAAAAGGGAGACCCCACAATCTGCGCCAATTACCGTGGGATAAGCCTCCTCAACATCGCGTATAAGGTTCTGTCGAGCGTATTGTGTGAAAGACTAAAGCCTACCGTCAAAGAACTGATTGGACCTTATCAGTGTGGCTTTAGACCTGGAAAATCGACAATGGACCAGATATTCACCATGCGCCAAATCTTGGAAAAGACCTGAGAGAGAAGAATCGATACTCACCATCTTTTCATCGATTTTAAAGCTGCCTTCGATAGCACGAAAAGGAGCTGCCTTTATGCCGCGATGTCTGAATTTGGTATCCCTGCAAAACTAATACGGCTATGTAAACTGACATTGAGCAACACCAAAAGCTCCGTCGGATCGGGAAGGACCTCTTCGAGCCGTTCGATACCAAACGAGGTTTCTCACAAGGTGACTCACTATCGTGCGAATTCTTTAACTTGATGCTGGAGAAAATTATAAGAGCTGCAGAGCTAAATAGAGAAGGTACAACCTTCTACAAGAGTGTACAGCTACTGGCGTATGCCGATTATATTGATATCATCGGAAGCAACAACCGCGCCGTTTGTTCTGCTTTTTCCAGACTAGATAAAGAAGCGAAGCGTATGAGTCTGGTGGTGAATGAGGACAAGACGAAATATCTCTTGACATCAAACAAACAGTCAGCGCACTCGCGTCTTGGCTCCCACGTCACTGTTGACAGTCATACCTTTGAAGTAGTAGATAGTTTCGTCTACTTGGGAACCGGCGTTAACAACACCAACAATGTCAGCCTTGAAATCCAACGCAGAATCACTTTGCCAACAGGTGTTACTTTGGACTGTAGGCAATTGCAAAGTAAAGTCCTCTCTCGACGAACAAAAATCAAACTCTACAAGTCGCTCATTACTCCCGTCCTGATGTATGGCGCCGAAGCGTGGACGATGACAACATCCGATGAGACGACTCTTGGGGTTTTCGAGAGAAAGGTTTTGCGGAAGATTTATGGTCCCTTAAGAATTGGCAACGGCGAATACCGCAGACGATGGAAATTTGAGCTGTATGTGTTATTCGACGACATAGACATAGTCCAGCGAATAAAAAAACAGCGGCTACGCTGGCTAGGTCATGTTGTACGAATGAATGAAAACACTCCAGCTCTGAAAGTGTTCGATGCAGTACCCACTGGAGGAAGCCGCGGAAGAGGACGACCTCCACTCCGGTGGAAAGACCAAGTGCAAAGTGACCTGTCTTCACTTGGTGTTTCCAGTTGGCGGCAAAAAGCAAAAAGGAGGAACGAGTGGCGCGCTCTGGTGGATTCGGCTATAATCGCTTAAGCGGTTTCTACGCCACATATATATATATAAATCTTTTAGACGGCGGTTTTTCTAATAAGCGTGTAGTTTATTCCAATATCATTTATTATAAACAGTTATATCTCTCTTCTACTGATCTTTCTCTTTCTCTCTGCGTTTGTTGTTACTTGTGTATTCAAATATAGCACCTGTCGCTAATCGTTTAATAAATACGAAGAAGAAGAAGAAAAAACAGCTATCATTATCACCTTGCGTTCGCTCATTCGATTTCAATTATAATTCATGTTTACATATAGCTATATATGTATATATCTATCGCTACTGGGTTATGTTTATCTCCATGCAACAAATATCGACTTAACGCCTTATATCTATAATACATTTGTATATACTATAAGTATGTTTTATACGTATGTAACGTCACAGTGTCGCAGAGTCTGCGATAACACTTTTACCGTTACAGGCTGTGATATTTGTCTTAATTTGCATTTATCTCTTATTTGTTGTTAAAATTGTTGTTATTTTTAGTTCAATGGTGTTTGTCGAAGTTTTATTTTTAGCTCGCGAACTCAAAAAATAAACAAGCCCGTGCAATAACAACAATAAGCAACCTACGATCGTTTGTAAAAGTAGCGTAAACGCTTTTTTTTTGTGAAATCCGTGAAGGGCTCTATGGATATGCATTTCTTTGCGTTTCTTTCATTGTGATTGGATTCAATTAAAAGAAAGAAACGCAAGAATTATAGTAAAAGAAATTGAGCAGAATATCATTCCCACGACAGTTGACTCTACGTAAACAGAACGGACACGGATTTTATCCTGTCAAAGATTGACGAATCGGCAGTAATTCACACATATATTTGGGAAAAGTTTAATAGCATACAGAGCTACAGATATATCCGAACCATACCTAGAAAAATTAAACAATAGCAAAACTAATTAGAAATATCAACAATTTTCTAGATCCAACCATCTACAGAAATGCGCCAATAGAACTAAAACTTCGACTTGGAAGCCGATCCTTGAAGTTTGTCTCTGAGATTTTCAAAAGAACCATCAATATCTTTGTTAAATGGCGGATACAAAGAAATGGCTTGAACAAATTTCAGGCCTCTTGACAACTATGTTACGAGAGTCCTTAGTGCAGAAATATAAAATATCATTTTGAAGATTTCAATAACGGGAATTTATCGTCAACCATGAAAATCATGAAAATTTGGAGACCAATTGAAGACAGAATATCGCTAATCTGAATGGTTCGAAAGAACACTTCATTAAAGCATTGTACTGATCTATCAACTATTTTAATAACCGAAAGACCTCAGGAAGGCGCCAGGATGACATAAGGATTAAATATGTATATACGTCATTTATAAGACGGATACGACTGACGGTCGAGTCTGCGGATTTAAGAAAATTTGAACGGATCGGTCGGTGATTCGACTCTAATTTTGGAGGCAGACTTCTGTTAGTTCTTCTTGGTTCCAAACTTGAAAAAGTCACTTCCTGCACAAGAATTTTAGTCAAATGAGGAAGTTATCTCTGTCACGGAATTTACTTTTCAGAAGGGTTCACTGATTTGGATCAAGTGTGTGTGTGGGGAACTGTACTTATTGGATTTCGAAAGAAGTCCGCACAGTCTGACGGCAAACAAGAACTCATTGCATAATGTACTCAATAATCTATGGAATTTCTGTTGTTGTTGTTGTAGTAACGATTATCTAATTTCTGTCGTAACGCGTCCTCCAACTCCTTACTAAGAAAAATCTGACAAGAAACTCTTGGAGAATCTATAAAGTCAAAATTCAGGACGTTGGGCTTTACAGAATTTATGATAATACCTACCACTACGGTAATATTCGTCGGTAGAAAGAATTCAGTTCTTTAGATCGACGTTTCTAAGAACTCGGTGGATCTTCTGTATCACTTAGTATCGGATCCATACCAATCAGATAAAGTATCCAAGGCACCACACCTTGCATTACATTTGATGGAGCTAATGCAAATTGTAGTCGTAGGCAAACTAAAACTCTCGCTGATTTAAGCTTTCTCAAGCTGAACTATGTTTCCCCGAAACTCTTTTGACAGCTCGTCATAAATTGAGCCAACGGCGTTGCGACGCCAAGGAAAGGATTTCGCACAACAATTACTGATGCTCGGCCATTTATTAAGCCATTCTGGGAACTTAACGGATTGCACTGACATCAAATGGCTGAGCACACAAACACATACATCCAAAGGCACACAGACACATGAAAACAAAGCAGCACTTAGCACTCTCATAGAAATGTGGCGGATTGGTTGCATGAAATTATCAGAGTGTCGAGTGTCGATTGTACTCGTAAAATTTATTGTAGTCCATCTTCGGCATGTGGACTGTCGCCAGACAAGGTGACCATATCGATTTCACTAATTGCATTCACCAGAAGCGAATAAAGGCGAGCGCGCACACGCGCTGGAAAAATGGCTACAAATACAAATATACATGAAACAACAACAAAAATAGCTTGGAAACAGTTATTAAAGATATGTGTACATATGTATCTAAGAATATATTACATATGTATGTATATATGTATGTACATACAGTTATGATGAAAACAAAAGCATTTTCAGATTTAATTAAGCGTGTTAGTGTTTCTATACATATATACTAACCATACACACACATATGTATGTATACTTAACATATTATGTCAATTTCTCATCTTGTAAATCATTTGCTCTCCCATAGCAACTCCATAATTCGTCATCCAATGGTCAATCAGTACAGACAACAACAAAAATTATAAAAAGAAGAAGAAGAACAACAACAACAAGCATATGACAACAAAAAAATACATACCGACAGTATGTCATCTCGCAGCACATCAATAAATTCAAATTGTCTGTGGCAATTACTCAGCAGCCACTGATTAAATTATTGCGAAATGTCAGTCATAGTCGGACATCATAAAGATTTATCTACAATAAGCCCAGCCTAATGGGGTGTACGGCGAATTAACTCAATTAAAACGAAAAAAACTGAGAATAAGAGCAAAAAAACAAATGGAAATCATTTTCAGGGACATATGAGCTAGAAGATTGCCAAAACGAATTTGAAGTGGATTTGATATTCACCAACAATTCATAAGAAACGTCTTAAAAGAGTTGGAAGAGGTCTTTCGTACAGTTCGGACAGTCGTATGTCCACGGAATATGAATGGACCCCGATTTTTAAGCGGGTAAAGGCCGAAAATCTCGGCAGCCTTCTTTGGAACTCTTAAGGGATTTTTTGTACCGTTACAACGACCAACAGTAACAAGATGAAAGACGGATTGCAATCTCAATATTTATTCTTTACAACCCGATACCTCGAGATATATATGGAAATCAAAATAGTCGTCGGATCCGAATTTCATCTTTCAGCTCAAAGAGACGTCTTTCATTTACAAGAAATATTGTTTTCCATCTGCAGGTTCGAATTTAAGAGGTCACTATCATCCGGATCTGTGGACGCGAATTTCATCAATCTAGCTTATCTTTATAATAAATTCTAAGCAAGGCTATCACTTACAAGATACCATGCCCTCCATCTTCATCTTCGAATCGAATGGCTCGAATCTTTCAAGTAGTGTTTCCCCCTGAAGCCTTAGATTCTGAGTATTTTAGTTATATATGAACCAAGTAAATACAAAAGAGTCAGAACTCAACGCGAATGTTGAACTTGCTGCTACTTGTTACCAAGCTAACGATCTCTGTGGCATGAGAGGTTGATTCCCTATAATTTTTATATATAAACCTAAAAAACACGATTCATTCATTTCAGCAGAAGCCACAAAATTTATTGGAGACACTGCTTTTCAACACCACATTTCCATATCAGCGGAAATATACGAAAGTAGCAATAATACTGCAAACCACAAGCATCAATACTTCAAAGGAAGGCCAACTGCGGCGACTGCTTGCGGGAGACAACGTGTCTGGAGAACCGCGAGTGCGCTAAACCAAACGAATTTCACTTTCATTTTTCACATTGCTTACACACCTTTTATGTAGCGAATAGTAAAAGCACAACAGTGGATGAAAAACGAAATAAATTAAATTAAAACAACAACAACAAAAGCAAGAAAAGGTGCATCGTTGCAGCAGCTCCACTAGATGGCATGCTGCAGGAAACAGCTTCAGCTTCCGCTGGTGATGAAGGTAAAACAACAAACAATATATATTTACATACATACA
Source organism: Zeugodacus tau (assembly GCA_031772095.1). NCBI lineage: Eukaryota > Metazoa > Arthropoda > Insecta > Diptera > Tephritidae > Zeugodacus > Zeugodacus tau. The sequence continues at coordinate 26,032,392 of CM062652.1, forward strand.
ACAACTCAAGTACACAACAACATACACACACACAAACATACCAACAGACGCCGAAATGTTTTATGTGCAACTTGAGAACCAAATAAAAAATATACATATAGACTAGAGCTCTTGGTATTCGACTAATCGACTAACCGAATTAACCGAATATGGCATTATTCGAATAATAATATTCGGTTTGCACTATTCGGATAGTCGTCAGTCATCGACTATTCGATTAACCGCTCATTTTCGACTATTCGGTTAACCGTTCGTTGTCGACTATTCGAATAGTGCAAGTTCATTAATTTTCTTATTTTTATTGAAAAAAGTGAAACATTAAAACTAACAAAAAACTCACTATTTTTTATGACTGTCATACCAACACTGTTGTTGTTTCGCATGCAAAATTAAAATATGACTGATACAACAGTTTTGTTGAGTTCGTTATGTTTCTTGAGTTCGCTATTCTATACCCCTACCCACTTTTTTCGGTTTTTTGCGGCATATGCCTAGTACTGCAGTAACCGGTTACTTTTTGGAACCGGTTTTTTTGGGACACACTCGTGGCAGTGTGGGCGGTCGGTGGGTGGGGCTTTGAGGCGTTTCGGGGCAAAACTTCGACGAGTGGGTAGTCGGTTTTCTGTGAAGAACCGGTTTTTTTTGGTCGGTCAGTGGTCGGTTTTGCTTGTGCCCTTCTGCCCTTCTGCCCGAACACTTCTCAACCGATTTATACCGCACATTGTATATATCTGGAAAATACGGACATATATCTGGTTTTAGACTGAATTTTCATTTATTCGAATAGTGGCAGTATAACTATTCGAATAACCACAGTAGAACGACTATTCGAATAGTCGGAACATTGCGACTAACCGAATAGTGCTAACCGGTTAATATTCGTACGAACGGTTACAAACCGGATATTCGAATAATCGGTTTTCAGGTTAATCGAATAATTTTAAGAGCCCTAATATAGACACATATGTACACATGCCCATAAATAAGCCATAAATTATATAATTACATAGGCAATAAAATTCTTTGCGAGCTGAAGTGCCGAAAACAATTTTCAATTTTGAGGTTATGTATAGAACTGCGAATGACACTTGAATTAGTGTTTGTTTTTATTGTTGTTCACGCAATTAATAATGACTTATCTTTTAACTGTGCAATAAAATTAAATGCTTTATGAGCGAGTGGCAGAAAAATACAAACAAATATAGAAGCATACACACACACACACACACACACAGACGTATAAATGCACTTGTTTGTATGTATGTATAGATTTGTAAGTCGTAAAGTCCAATGATTGGCACTTGTTGCAGCAATGCAATTAGAAAATTTTACAGTTACAACAATTGATTATCCAATTTCATTAACAATTGATTTTAGCGCTCGACATGTGCATACATGCATAAATAAAAAACGGAAATACTCCGTTAGTCATTGCACACAATTGCACATTGATTCATGTTGGTGAGAGAAAATTATGCTTAAAAAAATAACTCATACATGTTGAACACATGAACTCAACTAATTTTAAACGATTCTAATTCGCAACTCTTGCCGATAGATTACCGGCAGAACTATTCAAATACGGCGGCGAAGAACTGATAAGGTGCATGCATCAGCTTCTTTGCAAAATATGGTCGGAAGAAAGCATGCCTGACGATTGGAATCTCAGTGTGCTCTGCCCAATCCATAAAAAGGGAGATCCCACAATCTGCGCCAATTACCGTGGGATCAGCCTCCTAAATATCGCATACAAGGTTCTATCGAGCGTACTGTGTGAAAGACTAAAGCCCACCGTCAACAAACTGATTGGACCTTATCAGTGTGGCTTTAGACCTGGAAAATCAACAACTGACCAGATATTCACCATGCGCCAAATCTTGGAGAAGACCCGTGAAAAGAGGATCGACACACACCACCTTTTTGTCGATTTTAAAGCAGCTTTCGACAGCACGAAAAGGAGCTGCCTTTATGCCGCGATGTCTGAATTTGGTATCCCCGCAAAACTAATACGGCTGTGTAAGTTGACGTTGAGCAACACCAAAAGCTCCGTCATGATTGGGAAGGACCTCTCCGAGCCGTTCGATACCAAACGAGGTTTCAGACAAGGTGACTCACTATCGTGCGACTTCTTTAACCTGATGCTGGAAAAAATTATAAGAGCTGCAGAGCTATACAGAGAAGGTACTATCTTCTACAAGAGTGTACAGCTCCTGGCGTACGCCGATGATATTGATATCATCGGAAGCAACAACCGCGCCGTTTGTTCTGCTTTTTCCCGGATGGATAAGGAGGCGAAGCGAATGGGTCTGGAGGTGAATGAGGACAAGACGAAATATCTCCTGTCATCAAGCAAACAGTCGGCGCATTCGCGCCTTGGCTCCCACGTCACTGTTGACAGTCATAACTTCGAGGTCGTAGATAATTTCGTATACCTGGGAACCAGCATCAACAACACGAACAATGTCAGCCTCGAAATCCAGCGCAGAATAACTCTTGCCAACAGGTGCTACTTTGGACTGAGTAGGCAATTGAACAGTAAAGTCCTCTCTCGACGAACCAAAATCAAGCTCTACAAGTCGCTTATCATCCCCGTCCTGATCTACAGAAGCTTGGACGATGTCAACATCAGATGAGATGACACTAGGAGTTTTCGAGAGGAAAGTTTTGCGCAAGATTTATGGTCCTAAGAACATTGGCAGCGGCGAATACCGCAGACGATGGAACGATGAGCTGTACGAGTTATACGACGACATTGACATAGTTCAGCGAATAAAAAGACAGCGGCTACGCTGGCTAGGTCATGTTGTCCGAATGGACGCAAACACTCCCGCCCTGAAAGTGTTCGATGCAGTACCCGCCGGAGGAAGCCGAGGAAGGGGAAGGCCTCCACTCCGTTGGAGGGACCAGGTGGAGAGCGACCTGGTTACACTTGGGATCTCCAACTGGCGCCGAACTGCGAAGGAGAGAGAGAGATGGCGCACTATCGTCGATTCGGCTATGACCGGCTAAACGGTTGCAACGCCAATCACATACAATTCGCAACTCTTACGTAACGTGAAAGCCAGCGCAGCCTGACCGCACTAGTAACCGATTGACAACACAACACAATTTAGGTACAATATTATTTCTTTGTTCTTATTTTGTTAAAAAAAAAACACCATACTAAATTTATAAATGTACACACGAACATGCTCAGTCAACTTATATTATTATTATTATTATTACTAATTAACATATTACTTATGAAATATTTATTGCCTTTTCACCAGTCATCACGTGGCAAGCGATATGTGGAATTGTCGCTACGCACAATCGTCACACCGGCACCATAGTATGGTATAACATAAGCTGAACCATCTGCCGGACCCACAACTTGTGTAGCTATGAGCACAATGTCAATTAGTTGGCCAAGAAACATGCCACCAAGCGTGCAAAACTTTATGAGCCCAATACCAGGGTAACCCAAATAGAAACGATCCACACCAAACATACCCAGAAAGACGGACAGCAGTAGTGTAGTATCGAGGTGATACCCATTGCTAGAAAAAGTAACATTGCAAATTAAATACACTGACAAAATATTGCACAACTTACGTCCATTTACAAGGTAATTCGCGCGTAAATGTGTTGTTGCCCGTTTCTGTGCAATTAATGCCATCTACGGCTAAGCACCAAACTATAGGCGGAAAATTATAAACATTTGGTTTTAATAAATTTAATTTACAGTTACAAGTGATTTAACCTACCTCTTGCTTTATTTTCCTTCGTACAACCATAAAACTGTTGCGTTTTGGGATCAATTTGTTTTTTAGTCGGATCTGGACAAAGATATTGCCCCATTAACAAATCATCACAATCGTAATCGATTTGCTGTGTTATTTGTACACTTATGAGTACTAGTATTATTGTGCTGAACCACTCCATATTTATTTTGTATTTTTATTTTTTAATATCCCTGCGAATTTTACACATTTCAGACGAAAGATATTTCCAAGGATTCGAATAGCTATTTGATTAATGCAAAGAAAACAGCTGACGCGACCATTTGTTTACAGTGGCGCTCAAAACTGACTGTAAAACTGTGTTTCATAGTTCGGTCTTACCAACAATGCTTAATAAACATAGCGAAAATTTTAACAACTCTGTCAAATTTTAAAAATATTTTCGTAAGAAGTTCTTTAATAAAAGTTTTAAAGCTGATATTTATGCGCTTTCTTAGAAAATAATAATAATAGAAAATAATTAATAATTAAACACGAGAAAAATATATTTAATAAGTTTCAATTTAGTAGTAAGTCAGTGTCATATGCCAACAAACAAGTGCAATGCCATCTTGCCTATAATTTTTGACTATTAAATATGCTATAATTTAAGGGGTAAAGTTATTTATTCCTCGCTAATATTCTGTTATCAAGCGGCAACTTATTCGTTCGTTGGCAACTACTTACAGCAATTCTTCATTTTTATAAAACATAAGTAATTTTAAATAAAACTCACCAAATATGTTTTTCTTTATTGCACCAGTGTTAGTTGCTTGTTGAAAATATATTTTTTATAGTTGAGCATGACTTTTACATTACTAAAACGACCACCTTTTAGCTCGTTCAGCGTGTCCGCTGTAAGACCATTATTGAAACGCACTTTTACTTTCGATTTTTGACCAAAAGTACTTTCGATAACACCTATTTCACCGGTAGACAGTTCCACTTGCTTGCCTACATAGATTTCACGATTACCTTGTTTAGAGAATAGATTTTCAACAATCGCTTCATGCTCATTTACAAGTCGTTGTATAAAGCCTTGCTTTGTTTTACGTTTGAATACTTTGAATTTCGGTAGCACATCCAAGGTGTAGTTATTGGCATGTGTGTACCACTGCATGCGTCCCCAAAAGGCCAAACGACAGCAATTACTTTGCGCATCCAAGTCCAATTTAGCCGCAATTAATGTGGAGTTGGTGTCCGCAAGTATCGGTGTTTGAAATTCCAATAAAGCAAATGTCGAATCTTCGGTTTGCACACTTGTGGCGGGTTCGAGTTCTTCAACGAATTCATATTCTTTATTTATGTCGAAATTTTCATTTGCTGTGTCTTTTGCACTTTTAAAAAAGGTAATATTTGCCATTACAGTATCGTGACCAATGGTTACATGCAATTTACTTTTGGAACGTATTGCAAATTTGTAGAATCTTATACGTTGTAATCGTATACATGCCGCATAAATATTGTGCAAATACCCTGGCGTTGTTAATACTCCGCGTTCCAGCATCTTTGCATTGAATTGTGGCACACAAATTCCCACACGATCACCCATTGACGCTGATTGTACAGGTCGGTGGAACATTTGGATTGACTTTACTTTGCGTTGCTCCTTAATAACAGGTATTTCGATTAGATCATTCACTGTAATGCTACCTTGTACAATCGTGCCGGTGCAAATAGTGCCCTGGCCCTTGATAGAAAAACAATGATCCGTGTACATGACTAAAGGAGCATCTTTGTGCCGCTTAGGGAACTCTATTTGCGAGAGAATTCCTTCCAGTAGAACCTACATTAACATACAGTTATTTAGTAAATAAAACAAGTAAGGAAGGGCTAAGTTCGGGTGTAACCGAACATTTTATACTCTCGCAATTTATTTATTTAACTTTATTTATATTATATAATACACAATTTGACCCACATATTCGTCATATATATTGTATAAAGTCCATTGAAAGTTGGAAACCATAATATTAGGTTAGAAGCACCGAGGTCCTCATGTTCGATATATGGGGCCTTGACAACTTTTGGTCCGATTTCGGCGATTTTTAGAAAGGGGCTGCCACACTATTAACATAATATTTGTGCAAAGTTATGCACCGATATCTTCACTAGTGCTTACTTTATATATTGTAAAGTAAACGATTCAGATCGTCTTCAAAGTTCTGGTATATATACATTTTGTAAAAAAATCTGAGTGCAGCTTCTATCTGCCATTTCTTATGTGAAATTTAGTGTTTCTGGCGTTTTTCGTTACTGAGTTAACTCACTTTTAGTAATTTTCAACCTAACCTTTGTATGGGAGGTGGGCGTGGTTATTATCCGATTTCTTTCATTTTTGGACTGTATAAGGAAATGGCTAAAAGAAATTACTGCAGAAAGTTTGGCTTATATAACTTTATTGGTTTGCGAGTTATATACTAAAAACCTATTTGGGGGCGGGGTCACGCCCACTTCCCCAAAAAAATTACATCCAAATATGCCCCTTCATAGTGCGATCCTTCATACCAAATTTTATTTCCATAGCTTTATTTATGGCTTAGTTATGGCACTTTATGTGTTTTCGGTTTTCGCCATTTTGTGGGCGTGGAAGTGGTCCGATTTTGTTCATTTTCGAAAGCAACCTTCCTATGGTGCCAAGAAATAAGTGTTCCAAGTTTCATCAAGATATCTTAATTTTTACTCAAGTTACAGCTTGCACAGACGGACGGACGGACAGACAGACATTCGGATTTGAACTCCACTCTTCACCCTGATCACTTTGGTATATATAACCCTATATCTAACTCGTGTAGTTTTGGGTGTTACAAACAACCGTTATGTGAACAAAACTATAATACTCTCTTTAGCAACATTTGTTGCGAGAGTATAATTATCTGTATATATCTGTTAACTACCTCAATATTGGTTTTCTCCAGCGCCGATACATTGTAGATGCTACTGTCAGCATCGAATGTTGTCTGCTCCAAAGTTTTTCGCAGTTTTGTATTGAGTTTTTGCAACTGCACAACGCGTGTTTTTTCCTCCAACAAATCTATTTTGTTTACAACCATAATCAACTTTCGCTGTAATAACTCGCCAATAACTATACACTCGGCTGTTTGTGTTTGTATTCCCTTCTGTGCATCAATGACCAACAACATCAAATCAATAATTTGTGCACCTTCAAAAAAACAATTTGTTGAAACAATTATATTGAGTTATTGTTAGGTTTTCATACCGCCAATTATAGTACGTATAAGACTAGCATGTCCAGGGCAATCTACAAAAGTAAACTGCACTTTGTCGACATCCGGTGCAAATGTTTTCCATCTTGCCGGTGCATCTACCACCACAGCGCTGAAACCCAAGTCCAATGTGATACCGCGCTCTTGTGATTGTGGATTTTTATCAAACGCAGCAGTACTTGAAATGGTGCTCAAGGCGCGTGCCAATGTGGTTTTACCTGAATCCACATGGCCTAGTAATCCTATATTTATATTAATTATCATTTAATTAAAATTAAAATTATCACAATTCCAATAAGCATTTTGAGCGCGACAATATTTTACGAACTGTCTAATTTGCAAATACATTGCTATTCAAACTGCTACATGAAGTTACCACTATTTGTTCAATATGACTTAGCAATCCAAATCCCATTGTTCTTGTTATAATTTCTTGTAAATCTGACACATATTAATTTCAAAAGTTTTATTTTAATCTAAAATATACAAATAATTGTGCACAAACATACGATCAAGCAGTTTTGTTATTTGAATTAAAATTTTTCGCATCACTGTTGACATGTGTCAAACATCAGATGTTCGCAATTTGTCAGTGGAGATATGCGATTCGCCGCCTAGCGCCCTCAAACTTTTCTAAATTCTCGGAGTTCGGATTTATTGTATATTTTGTTTAATTTCCCAACGCAAATCTGGATACAACAAAAACATACAAGTTATTAACTAAAATAAAACGAAATCTTAAATATAAACAGTTCAAATGACGAGGTTTGTTCAACTACCATAAAGCATTGTCAAACATTAACCTAAAAACATATCACTAACATTCGCTTTGCTTATACATATGTATACAGGTCAAATATTGAATTGGGCGATGTAACGCCACATAATATTAAACAACTGAAAAAGCTCAACTCTGTTGTATTTCCTGTCTCTTACAACGAAAAATTCTATATTGATGTCCTGGAAGCTGGTGAGTTGGCAAAACTAGTATACTACAATGACATCGTCGTTGGTGCAGTGTGTTGCCGCATTGATACTTCTGAGAATCAACGACGTCTCTATATCATGACTTTGGGCTGTTTGTCGTCATATCGTCGTCTTGGTATCGGTACTGTGATGTTCCAACATATTCTCAACTACGCTAAAGTGGATGGAAATTTCGACAGCATCTTCCTGTAATTACTCATTTCTATTCCACACCTAAAATGTATATTAATAACTAAATTTATTATTAATTTTTTTGACAGACACGTGCAAATCAATAACGAAGGCGCTATCGCGTTTTATAAGAAATTCGGTTTCGAAATTGTCGAGACCAAGGAACATTATTACAAACGAATTGAACCAGCGGACGCGTATGTGTTGCAAAAAACGTTGCGAAACACAAATAGTAATGCTAGCGGCGCTAACAGTAATCACAATCACAATCCAGCACATAGTAACGGACATTTGGAAAAGAAGGAAAAGAAAGCATAATAAGCAGTTGAACAGAGTACAATTGCATTCGCCAATACTGTTTGCTTCTAAGCAGTTTTAGTTATACCTAATAAAAAATACAATAAAACGAAATCAATTATTTAAATGAAGCGTATGTGTTTATGTGTGCACCTATTGAGTTATAGCAATTACTCCGAAAATTTGTGTGGAGTGGCATACCTCAATTATGCACAGAGGCTTCAATTTATTAACGTTTAAGCTAGATAGTTATTAAGCGGTGCATATTTTATTGATAGTACCAATTAATGTGAACTCTTATCTTTGATCTAATTGAATTATAATTAATTGTATACATATCAATATCCTAACCATATTAGGTAGGTAATGTAGGAGTGCAGCCATTTCGGCTGCATTTGATCTAACCCTGTTAAGTGACTAAACACTGTGTTGTTTATAAGCTGTTAGTTGCTTGCCGCGAGTTGAAGGAGATCTGCAGCCTTACTACCAGTGAGAGATGAAAATCGTTACAAGACCAACGCAGAATTCACGTTGTATATATCTTTGCTTCAAATGGATCTATACTATCTTGTACTATACTGGTTGTCTATGTTTTCAACTACGCGGCGAAACATTTCAATTAACGAAAGCCAACATCATATACACACAATTCATACGAGCATCTTTATTATTTGGTTTTCTCTGTAGCATGCTACTGAAATGCTCGGGCAATGAAGGCTCCAAGGCAATGCTCGAACGTTTATCACCGGTTTTGAAATTAATACTCGCACTGGAATGTTTCACCAGCGCGATGACGTACATTGCTGCCTGCCTAGCAATGCAGTGGAACAGACACAAACATCTGCAGTTGATACAACAATTCAAGGCGCTGGACGCACAAATGCAAATCGAGTTCAACTATATTAAATGGAATTATCACAAAACAATGCGTAAATTTACACCCTTTACGCTGTTTGGCATGGCTTACTACTATATTGTCTCATTTATTTATCTATTTAAATTATCGAACTGCAATTGCGATTATATAACAACATTTGTGCTCGCGCTAAGCTATTCCAGCATCACTATTGCGCCAAGTTGTATATTTTTTCTGCATTTGGGCAAAATGGATCTGTTGCGTCTACGTTATCGGCTAATAAAACGTTTGTTGCAGCAGCAATACGCATTGGCAACGCATTCGAAGGAACAGCATAAATTGGAATTGCGCATTTCGCGCCTAATTGATTACTGTAAAAGTTATATACAACTGATTTTACAAATCAACGATGTGTTTGGCGCGGTGTGTGGTATTAGTTTGTTTCATGATTTCGCTGTGCTTACAAATATGACATTTCTAATGTGTCAAAAGGCAACGGAAGCAAATACAAGTGTCGAGGAATATTTATTCATATTCCTATTTATGTTACCGCGTATTTATAAAGTAATCATATATGCGGTGTATGGATATGTAACGCTGAAGGAAGTGAGTACAACAGATGTAATGCAATAACAACTATTACTTAAAAATATTTTTTTCTTACAGCAACGCAGTTGCACACATGAAGCGAGCATGTGTGAGAAATACTTGACTTGTGCCAGCGCCACACGCAATAAGTTGGCAGCATTCCTGCACTGGCAAATGCAGAACACATATTCGCTTTTGGTTGGCAAAGTGACGCGTTGTAATCTTATATTGCTTTATACGGTATGTCAGCGACCAACAATTATATTTTTGTAAAATTAATATTCACTTTAAAGTGGCTTATTATTTTTTCTTAATTCGTAGACCGTTAATAGCATTGCAAGCAGCGTTGTTATCTTAATACAATTACAGTTCCAGCAGAATAGCATTAGCAATCGTATGAAAAACAAGGAAATGCTACACGATGTAGAACTTATATAAAGGAAATACTGAATTTATTATTATTAATTCAATCGATATTAGTTTGAAATATATAAATTCTAATATTATATCAAGAAATGTATAATACGAGAAGTTCTTTTGTGTTTTAAAAAGTCATGTGGTTACATACATAAGTATGAAAATTATAAGCAAATTATATATACGAATATATATATATTTCATGAATTTATAATTAAATTATGATTTTATAAATTTCATAAATAATGAAAAATTATAAATATTTTTACGAAAAACTGTAAATCAAAATGAATCAAAATTCGAACGTTAAATATTTATATTTTAACATGTAATGTTAACGAGAAATCAATTACGCACGTTTGGAAAAACATCTGTAAACACCAAAATCATCCACTTTGTATACATCTGCATTAGTCTGTACACCTACAAATAAATTATTAAATGTTTTAAAAATAATTTGTAATTTTTCACTATACTACCGAAAAAGGATTCAACCTCTTCATACGTAACTTCGTGCTTTCGTCGCATGTTGCTTATATTTGTCAGTAGTACCCGCAAACGTGTTTGTGTATATAATATGTGTGTTTGATTTCTTATAAGACACAATAGATTTTCTTTAGTGTCCCAATAGTATGGAAAACGTTTTTGATCGAAATAGTATACTAAGCGTCGTAAACACTAAAAAAATATGTAAATTACACTTCATACACCGAGAATTCTAAATGAATATACAACTTTTGTGCCATATACTCACTGCAATTATAATATCAAGTACATTCTCCATAGGTTTGTTTGCAACTTTAGCTGCTCGCGCATATATCAATTCATATGTAATCGATTCCAAGTGATTTTTCCTTATTGCATATATTTTATTGGCAGCCAACAGTGAGCATAACAGTCGCATTGCAATCACATTGTTCGGTGATGCAGCCAATTCACGTTCAGTTAGTGGTGCGCACAACGAAAAGTATTCCATATAACGACAATCAGCAGCGGCTAACCAAATCATCTTTAAATTGTGCGTTGGTTGAGGCAACAAGTCATTGGGACTATCGTTACTGCAAAATTTTATTAATACACGTAAACGTATATTCAGTGTCATTTCGCCGCTACTCGCTCTCAGCATGATATAATTATTTTGCCATTCACCGTCCCTACCATCATAATTATTGTTATTATTTAAGTTTTTAGTTTCATTATACAAATCCAGTTCGTAAATATCGCCCATGTGACCACGCACAAAACAACCACTAAAATTTAAGCCCTGCTCCAGCAGTCCTTTAACGATATTGGTTATAACACCGCCAGCAATATTGTCACCATTACTAAAGAATGGCAGTTTCTGCATGCCATCCACTCTATTGCGGCCACGTTGAATTAAACGAATGAACGAAGGATATTTGGTTTTAATTGCACCAAGTGTTATAAACTGCGACAGATCCAATAACACGGAGCAATTAAAGCTGCTAGCTGCAATTAAACAAGATAAATGTAATGAAACAATCCATGGCTTGCAAATAATTACCAGAATATTTTGTATTTGTGAACATTTTTCCGATTATTGGATCTTTTTTCAATATGTCTATTACATAAGCCCTTATTATTTCGAAATCCTTCTCCAAATAGCTTCTTGTCTCCTCTTCAACTAGAAGAGTTTTCGCAATTCTTTCCAAATGTTTATCGGCGGTTGCCATTGCAAAGCGTTCAACACTCTCTCTTTTATAAATATTTAATTTTATTGAATAATGTTAATGAAAATATTTAATATTAATGCAACGAAATGTATATTCAATTAAACATGTAAAAGCATAAATTTCAAATGACAGGTTGCAGAAAACGGTAAATATAGTGAAACCGCATTGCCAAGTGCGCTATTCGTTTATTTGTTTAGCAAATATTCTAAATTTTAAATATTTGCATTTATTAATTAATTTACTTTATAAAAGCAGAAAATGTGCAACGAATTATTGATAGTAATTAATATTAAAACTTGTTAATAGTAATTAATAAATTAAATTTTCAATTTTCTATACTTAGCAGTAAACAATAATCGATAGTTTTTTTCGATATCAATCTGTCTTAAATGCGTATCACTAATGACAGTAGTATTTAGAATTTGCGCATATTTCCTTCCGCCAGAATTTAGAATTTCAAGTGCTTGTTTGTATTATTTGTACTATTCAGAAAACCAAAAATAGTAACAGGATGAATCAGAAAAAGGTTTACAACTGTGTGAACCACTTATATTAACATCTTTATACAATAATTAGTTCGAAAATTTAACATTCAAATTACTTTCATCTACATATTCTGCTGGTATGTATGCACGATGTTAATTTAATGAATTTCGAAAATTGAGGTTTTGATTCCTTACTAGATGACCAAATCATTTTATACGCATGTTAAAGAATGAATAATTTTAATGAGAATAAATAATAATGTCTGTGGTTAGTGTGCCTGTCATTATAATAAAAAGGTCATATACTCCAACATATTTGATTAAATTCTACAAACTCATTTTTATAAAATACTTCTTTTATTTCAGCGAACAGTTCAATTCTTTTATTTCATAAATTCTCATGTATTTTTTAAATGTTAAGTTATTTGAATAGCAATTTTAAGGATGGATATCATTGTCATCTTACAGCATATAGAACTCAGCAAGGAAGCTACGTAAATAATAAAAAAAGATAATATAGATAAGAGATAAGATTATTTATATTTCTTTCGATTGAGCATATTTTTTACTAGAATTTGATTAGAAGATACAAACCTGGAAATGAGTTTTACAGCGTTTGTAGGACAGATTAGGTTCGGTTTTGTATTGTCTTAACGTGTTATGGACCTTTTTTAGTTTAGCGGCATAGTCTTCTATCTCATCGTCGTGTAAGTATTCCAAAAGATTAAGGTCTCGATTCCAAAAGAAAAGCAAACATCCATCGCCAAAATGTCTAGCCAAAGTTTCAAGCATCTGGGTATGAAAGACCATGCATTATTATTTATATACGTATGTAGTGAGAAGTACAAAGCAGTTGCAGTGACTAAAATTTGTGTGCATACAATGGCGGTAAAAAAAGCACTACGATTTCCGATTTTTTTTTTTTTTGGCAAAGTAGGCATCTCCGCGGATTTAAAATAAAACAAAGAAAAAAGCAATATGGGCTCGTGATTTAATTCCTGCCTTTGGAAGTGAAATCGCGCGGTGATATCAAATCATTGCCTCGAAACTGATTGGCACAGTGTCCTACACGAAATTTTGGACTTCGGGGCTACGTGTGTAAATGCGGCAATGTGCTCCGGACAACAAGTCCAACCGTGAGACACTGTTTCGCATCTTTTCGTGACAATCGATCAAAAATGGATTCATGTAGACGAAATGAACTCCAACAGGTGAATTGCGCCGAGGAAGTCAAAAACTGCATCATCAGTCGGTTAAGTAATTGCTATCGTTTACTGGCATTCACAAAGTGTAATCTATATCGATTATTCGGAGCAGGGTAACAGAGATCTATTAATGTTCGATTCTACGACGGATGCAGAAAATATCGGTTTGCAGAACTCCAGAAAACGTAACCAATTAACGATATTGGAGCTTTGGTAGCTGGTTAAGAAATAAATCGCCATTTTCCTAAAATTTCGATTTTCCTTTCTTAAAGTTCTTAACAGACTGCTCTCGTATCTACATTTGAACTTGCGTTGAATCACCATAATTCACAAAATAACTTCGTATTAGAGAGACTTCGGAGTTATGGAAGGTAATTTTAATGAAATTTTACTACTATTGTCAATTCAAGAGTTCGAGTTTTGGAAGTTCAACTATATATGTATTAGGCTTTCGTCACACTTTAAAATTTATATTTAATATTCTCATGTGTGTAAAATATAATGTTATATATTAACTGTACTTACATGTTCAAGTATAATATATATTGGATTGTCCCAAAAAATTTTATTCTGTAACTCGATTTCCCATAGAAAAGCAGTCGTTATGAAATAGCTCGTTAGACGATGCATGCCATATGCATTGCGCAACGATTTTAAAATACGGAAAACGATATTTAGATTTTGATTTTCCAATAAAAGATCGTATTCAACTTTGGGATTACATACCATAAAGGCATAACGACGCATCTCTTTTAGACCGTTTGTGGGTTTTGGAACGGCGTACCATTCTTCACATTTATTCCTGTATTTACGGCAATGCCTGACGTCAATCCAATCAGCGGTGCCGATATCGAACGACAAACCCGGCACAAAGTCAATTGAAATCACACGATTAGAACATTTAGCATATATGTTATGCGCAAATCCACGACTCGTATATATCAATGTATATAGGTCACCCCAGTTGCCACGCACGAAATCACCACAGTTTTCCAAGCCTTCTTTTATTACATTTTTAAGCCAGTTCTGCAAATTCGAACGACATAGTAAATTGCCATCAAGAAGCTCCAACAAGCGATCATATATATCATTAAAGTCGGCATTTTCGCTAAGTTTGCGCATTAAATTTTGAAAATGTAATTTTACAAATCCAGGACGTTCGTCATCCTCATATACTTCAATATAGGAGGAACAAGGTATGCTGAGTTTAAAGATTACGTCGAATTTGTTGGGATACTTGATGTGCACATTATTGGGGTAGTTATCTAAATAAGAGTCAATATTCAAACATATAAAGTATATACATAGTTATATTATGCATAGTAAATACATACACACATACATATTAAATTGTAAATCATAAAAACAGTTTTAGCGTACAATTTCAAGAGCCAGAATAGTTTTGGAATCAAAGAAACCATTATTCTTAAATCTATGTACCAAAGACGATATACAGTTATGCTACCACCCTCATGGTTTCTCATAGAGTAAATTCCGTAGAATCCGTTATGGAGAAACTTCGATAGTGGCAACACCAAAATGTCCCCAGTTCCCCACTGTGCACCTTGATGCTAAACAGATCTGAAAACTCTGCGCCGATTTCTCTTTTAGGAAACGTTATTTTTCAAACGATACCATACAGTATGTATGGATGTATGTTTTCTGCTTGCAGTTTTTAAATCATCTTACCAAAGAGTATCGGTCCTTTATAAATAGTATCAAACACATCGTCCACCTCGCACATGGCAGTCAAGATATGATCTCGTATAATTTCGAAATCTTTCACATACACCGCTCTGTCCTCATCACTTATTGTTATTTTTTTGACTATCTTCGCCAAGTATTTTTCATAATTACCTAGTGCCATGATAAATGTTTACTGTAATAGAAAAAAATAAAAATATAAAAAGTTAGAGAAATTCCACCAAGCGGTACTTGATAATATAATAAAACTGCTTATTATATACATTTTTTATTTTATTTCAATATTAACTTCCAAATCGAGACCAAGCTTTAAGAATCTCAAATCAATTGTATGAGGGAATATCTAACCTTCAAACCCTTCGTAAAAATTGAAAATTATTTACGCTTTCAAAATTTTGTAGAAATTCTAGACTCAAGGAATAACAAAATTTCACTGTCTGTCTAATATCTTTAATTTTAGTAATGCTAATTCTCAAGACGTCCGCATCGGAAAATACTGTGCCGCAGCAGAATTGAGAATGCATGTAGTATGTATGTAATTGTCGTTGGAACCGATTATTCGATTATAGCCGAATCAATAATAACGCGCCATTCCGCTCTTTTTCTCACAATTGGAAATCCCAAGTGAAACTAGGGACCTTCACCTATTATTTCTAACGGAGTGGAACGTCTTCCTCTTTCTCTGCTTCCACCGGTGAGTACTGCATCAAACACTTTTAGAGCTGGAGTGTTTTCGTCCATTTCGTCCTAGCCAGCGTAGCCTCTGTCTGTTTATTCACCGCTGCCAATGTTCAAAGGACCATAAACATTTCGCAAAACTTTTGTCTCAAAAACTCCTAGTGTCGTCTAATTGGATGTTGTGCATCGTCCACGCTTCTGTGCACCATAAAGCTGAATGAAAATAATGAGGAACTTATAGAGTTTGGTTTTGGTTCGTCGAGAGAGAACCTGTTGGCAAGAGTGATTCTACGTTTGATTTCAACGCTGACGTTATTGGTGTTGTTGCTGCTGGTTCCAAGATAGACGAAATTATCTACAACTTTAAAGCTATGACTGTCAACAGTGACGTGGGAGCCAAAGAATTGAGAATGGATGACACAAAAAATCATTATTAATGATATTAATCTCTTAACATGTCGTTGAAAACGAGGTTGGGATTCAACATTTGATCTATATATGTACAACTGGCATGACTAGATATCGTTTGTACCAATGAAGTTCGAGAGCTCTAGATATTGAAAAAGATACGGTCTGTAATAGAATAATGCAGAATTTTAGACCACTTATGGTCGCATCTGGATTCCTCTAACTGTGGACCCGACCTCTTTAGTCGTAATCAGATACTCACATCACTTGGTTGAGGTTGAAGTTTGGAGTTTCTATTGTATCTAGACTTTTTGAAAAAAGGCGTAGAGTTATTTGATGTCAAAGGTTCTCTTGAGTAGATCCCATTCCACCCTTCCCTTCCTACCAGCATACAGAGCCTACTGGGAGAAACTCACATGGAAATATTATGCAAGCTTAGCCACATTGAATTAGAATAAATAATATTGTATGGGGTTAAAATAAAAAAATCATATAGTCAAACACTTTTGATAAAAATCTACGGAAAACGGAAAAAAAAACAACTGTAACTGATAGAAAACAATGGACAAATCTGTATGCACAGTGCTGGGTTCTAATGTAACTACCGTTAGAACATAAGCTACACGAATGTTCCAAAAGCTTCAACGTTCAAATTTCCTCCCATCAGTTTGATGTCCGTCCTACTCATACGGACTCGATATACAAAAATTATTCCTCAAACTGTGGGCCCGACCTTTCAAGTCGTAATCAGATACTCACATCACTTGGCTCAGACTGAAATTTGGAGTTTCTATTGTATCTAGACTTTTGAAAAAAAGGCATAGAGTTATTTGATGTCAAAGGTTCTCTTGAGTAGATCCCATTCCACCCATTCCACCCTTCCTACCAGCATACAGCGCCTACTGGGAGGGACTCACATGGAAAGATAATGCAAGCTTAACCACATTGAATTAGAATAAATAATATTGTATGGGGTTAAAATAAAAAAATCATATAGTCAAAAACTTTTGATAAAAATCTACGAAAAACGATTTTTTTTTTATTTCAACGAACAATTCAAAGTTTACATGGTATACTGGTGCATACATATTTATGAACATAAATGCAGACATTAAATGTTAAGTTATTTGAATATCAAAGTTAAGGATGGCTGTCTTTGACATCTTACAATATAGAACTCAGCAATTTCACACATCAAGGAAGCTACGTAAATAGTAAAAAAAAGATAAGCGTTTATTTAAACTTCTTTCGGTTGAGCAACTGTAGAAATTGAATGGCACACACAAACCTCGAAATGAGTTTTACAGCGTTCGTAGGACAGATTAGGTTCGGTTTTGTATTGTCTTAACGTGGTATAGGCTCTTTGTAGTTTATCGGCATAGTCTTCTATCTCATCGTCGTGTAAGTTATCTAAAAGGTTAAGATCTCGATTCCAAAAGTATGGCAGCCAGCCTTCGGCAAAATCACTGGCCAAAGTCTCAAGCATCTGGGTATGGAAGTACATACACTATTAGTCATATACGTATGTAGTGTAGTTGCTTCGTGTGACAAAACATGGTGCGCATACAGTGGCCATTTCCAGTTTTCCTTTTTAAATTTTATTTATTTAAAAATTAATCCACTGGTGCACAGCAGAGTTCAAGCGAAGGCTGACCCATCAACCGGATAGGTAATGTTTTCCTGGGATACACAAGGAGTGATCTATATCGACTACTTGGCGAAGGGTCACAGGGCGCTATTAGAAAAGGGTGAAAAATGTGGTTTTGGAGACATCCAGAAATTTTTTTTTCATACGGAATAAAAAATCAGAGGAATTATTTTTTCAAAGTTTTTGTTTTCCTTTTATAGGTTAAGTTCTTAGATTTAAGACTTTTTTTGTATAAAAACGGTTAAAGACGTTATTCAAAATATTGGCCGTCGCTAGTTACCACTTTTGACCATCTTTCTGGCAGCAAATAGTTGAGAATAAGTTTGGGATGCAAACAGATCTCTACAAATATTTCGTTGGTGCTCGACCTAGCGACATCTATTGGAAAACGGCGTAAGCAAAGTTGTAGACCTAATATATGTATGCACATCAAGGTTTTTGTCACACTGTACACTTTAAAGTCTACATTTAATATTCATATGTAAAATATAATGTTATATATTAACTGTCCTTACATGTTCAAGTATAATATGTAGTGGATTGTGCCAGAAATTTTTATTCTGTAACTCGATTTCCCATAGAAAAGCTGTCGTTATAAAATAGCTCTTTAGACGACGCATGCCATATGCGTTACGCAATGATTTTAATAGACGGAAAACGACTTTTAAATTTTGATTTCCCAATAGAAGATCGTGTTCAACCTTGGGATTACATACCATAAAGGCATAGCGACGCGACCCCTTTGGACCACTTGTTGGCTTTGGAACGGCGTACCATTGTTCACATTTATTCTTGAATTTACGGCAATGCCTGACGTCAATCCAATCAGCGGTGCCGAAACACAAACCCGGCACAAAGTCAATTGAAATGACACGTTGAGCACATTTAGCATATATCGTATGCGCCAATCCACGTTTCGAATACATCAATGTATATATGTCACCCCAGTTGCCACGCACGCGATCACCATAGGTTTCCAAGCAATCTTTCATCACAGCTCTAAGCCAGTATTGCAAATTCGAACGACGTAGATAGCCATTATCCCGATCAACAAGCTCGTACAAGCGATTATATACATCCGTATAACCATTGCATTCATAAAGCTCGTCCATTACATCTTCAAAATCTAAATTTACAAATCCTGGACGATCTTCATCCTCCTCTACATTGATAAACGAGGAAAAAGGCACACTGAGTTTGAAGATTACGTCGAATTCGCTGGGATACTTGATGCGCACATTATTGGAGTAGCTACCTAAATACGTCAATATACATACATTGTATATATAATATATTTATATACACGTAGCGATACATAATAAATAAATACATACATACATACATACATATATATGTATTATGTAAACTTTAAAATCATAAAACCGCGACTGCGTCTCAGATGGTACATCGGTAACTGGCGAATGACACTCGTGATGTTTTGCTCTAAGACCTGAATCGAAGCGGGATTGTCCGCAAAGACTTTAGACTTTACATATTCCCAAAGGAGAAAGTCTAACGGTGTGATATCACACGATCGACCGGTCTAAAACGTGAAATTATCAGCTCACCGAAGTGTTATCTCAATAAATCAATTGACTGATGCGATGTGTGGGAAGTGGCGCCGCCTCGTTGAAACCAAATGTCGCCGAGATCACAAGCTATCAATATCAATAGTCGGTTATCATGGCGCGATAATTGACGGTTACGTTCTCAACGGCATAATTTTTTAAGAAATATGAACCGATGATTCTACCGGCCAACAAACCACACCAAACCGTTGTTTTTTCTGGACAGCTTGACATGACTAGCCATGATCTGTCAAAAAAGGCTATTGAAAAAAAGGTACCTCCACTTGGATCACCCTATAGATAGGCCGTGATTGAAGTTGACCTTGAAATAACGTATTATGAGAGCTGGGGAATAAATTTTCAGTAATTTTAATTGTCTCCGGACCAAGGTTCTCTTTGACAGATCAAAATTGAAAAGAAGAGTAGTTAAAAAGATTTGCTAGATGTTTACTTGAGCTACTCAACTCCTTATTGATGTGTATACTTATGTTTTTCTAAGCGGATCCTTCAGTATATAGCAACTCACAAGGAGTTTCTCATAAAATATACTGGCACGAAGGTTTGGAATTTGACACACCACGAAAGTCTGTATGTAAAAAATACTTTTTCTAAAACTTGTGGCAGACTGATGAGTCAAATAAGAAATGCCCAGAAAAATTTAGAATTCAAAGTAAAATGTTTCCAAAATCACTAGTGTGATACAAAATATCCATTGTGGAAAAATACTTTTTAAGCGAGGAAATGTTCGAATATCGATGCAGTTATGTGTGTATGTATGTATGTATGTATGTATGCATTTTGTTTGCAGTTCCTAAATCATCCTACCGAAAAGACTCGGTCCTCTATAAAGATTTTTAAACACAGGGTCCACATTACACATGCCATTCAAGATATGATCTCGTATAATGTCGAAATCTTTCATATTCACCGCTCTGTCCTCATCTCGTATTGTTATTTTTTGGGCTATAAACTGCAAGTATTGCTCATAAATTGGTGCCATTGCAGCGAAGTTTAACTTTTACTGAAAAATTAACAATAAAAATAAAAAAACATACATAATTAAGAAATTTCACACTAAGAACTTGATAATATAATAAATGCTATATTATATTTAATTTCAATATTGACTTCCAAACGGAAACTAAGCTATAAAATACCAAATCGAATGAATTCGAGAATATCTAACCTTCAACACTTCAAAAAAATAGAAAATTTTTCATGCTCTAAAAATTTAGTAGAAATCTTAGACACACAAGGCATTACAAGATTTCACTGTCTGCTTGTTAACTTTAATCTTAGCATTGCTAATTCTCAAGACGTCCGCATCTGAAAGATACTGTGTTGCAGCAGAATTGTGAATGTCTGTATGTACATATGTAATGGGATTAGGAACCGATTATTCGATTATAGCCGAATCGATAATAGCGCGTCATTCTTCTCTTTCCCTTGCTATTCGGCGCTAATTAGAAATCACAAGTGAAACCAGATCGCTCTCCACCTTGGCTTCCCAACGGAGTGGAGGCCTTCCTCTTCCTCTGCTTCAACCGGCGAGTACTGCATCGAACACTTTTAGAGCAGAAGGGTTTTTGTTCATTCGGACAACATGTCCTAGCCAGCTTAGCCGCTGTCTTTTATTCGCTGAACTATGTCAATGTCGCCTCTCGTAACTCGTACAGCTCATCGTTCCATCGTCTGCGGTATTCGCCGCTGCCAATGTTCAAAGGACCATGAATCTTTCGCAAAACTTTTCTCTCGAATACTCGTAGTGTCGTATCATCGGATGTTAACATCGTCCACGCTTCTGCACCTTAAAGCAGGATGGGAATAATCAGCGACTTGTAGAGTTTGGTTTTGGTTCGTCGAGAGAGGACTTTACTTTTCAATTGCCTGCTCAGTTCAAAGTAGCAACTGTTGGCAAGAGTTATACTGAGTTTGATTTCAATGCTGACGTTATTAGTGTTGTTGTTGCTGGTTCCAATATAGACGAAATTATCTACAACTTTAAAGTTATGACTGTCAACAGTGACGTGAGAGCGAAATAATTGAGAATGAATGACTCAAAAAATTATTATTAATGAGATTAATCTCTTTGATCTAAGTAGATACATCAACTGGCATTGCATGATATCTTTTGTACCAATGTAGTTCGAGAGCTGTTTGTCGGCTCTGGATATCAAGAAAGATACGGACTTTAATAGAATAATGCAGAATTTTAGACAAATTATGCTCGCATCCGGACCAGCGTGACTAAAAAATTCAAAACCTTTGGACTCCAAGAAACGAGTTTCTATTTGCTGATAAATTACATATGGAATCATGGAATCCTCTTGGAATCAACTATAGCTGATCGAAAACAACACATAATAGGTTCTAATGACTCTACCGTTAAAACTTAAGTGCTGAACACAAAGACGACGACACGACACGACGTAGCGACAACTGATCACAAATGTCGCTTTGAAGCCAGTGTCTTGAACATTTTGAAGACGGCAGCAACATATCAAAAAGCAATTTCATTGTTGCCGTACTAACATCTATCACTTCAATAAAATTTACATATTTAGTTAAAGTGAAATTATTTAAGTAAAAAATGTAAAAATGGTCGATTTATTTGTTTTAAATAATCGATTGTTATTATAAATGATATATCAAAGCTATTTTAGGTTTCTGCTGGCAAAATAACGTCATACTTGTGAGAACTTTGAATAATTTTACATTTCACATGTTAGTGGCAGCTCTACAGCCGCCATTGTCGTCGGCAAAATTAGAAACATTTCTAATTTGGCGACAGCGAAGACTTCAACCCTTTTGTGGTGAAGTCGTGCTGTTGCCAAAAAATCTGTGCCCATAAGAACGCGTGTATTTTAATATTTGACAGATTTCGCTCGTCGCTTGTCGTCTTCTATGTGTTCAGCCCATTAAGCTCTACAAATGTTCCAAAAGCTTCAAAGTGCAGATTGCCGCTGATCAGTTTGTTGTCAGTCCAACTCATATGATCTCTTTATACCAAAAAAAGTATTCCATAAACTATGGACCCAGTCTCTGGCCTTAAACGAATGGTGCGTTCTGTTACCGTTTTGAACCCAAGACCGCTCCAGTAGTAATCAGAGACTCAAAGCAATTGGCTTTGGAGACTATTGCGGATAGATTTAAGGAAAAAAATCGTAATTGAAGTTATTTGAGAACTTTTCGCTGTAGATCTCTTTCGCAGCGTACGTACCGGAAGAAACGCACATAGAAAGGATGTATAAGAACCTGCCAACTATACATATACTTAGTTACTTAGAACAACACTTGTTGAAAGAAAGTCGAAAAGACTAGGGACGTTTATGAAGTGGAATAAGATCAGTAGCGTAGGGCCCCTGAAACTTGAGTGGGCTGGACTTTTTTCATATACAGTTTTACATATGTACACGAATACATAGATATCTACATGTGAGTTGGCATGTCCTCGAAAAGTACTTACTTCGACGCAGCGCGTGACCACATACATATGTATACACATGTGATTTTCGCTTTTATGTATACCAACATATGTACATATGTATCTGTGAATGCAGCTGCGATTTTAACTATGCTTTTGCGTTACATACATACATATGTATGGATGTACACACATACGACTCTCGCCGTCCATAGGCGAGCTGTCCGCCGCCCACAACACAAACGCCCACACACAAGTACATATATGTATGTATAAAACTCTATGCTTATGGTATATACATGTATATGTATGTATGTACTACACATGTGTATGCCTTGAAAGCATGCCTAGCTAACGCTCGGCGCCAACAACACTCTTAACGGCAAACGCGCTCTTCGCTCTTTGCGACCGTTCGCTGTGCGCTTCGTCAATGTGCACGTCAGCCAAACGACACCCAACGCCCAGAACACATCAATAGAATCGTTACCGTTTGACATTGTTAGTGTTGCTGTTGTTGTCATCGTCCTACCGCCGCCACACAAGCAGCTAACCATTTTCACTCCCTCCTTTACACCGCACCACCCCCAGCGCACTGTCGCATTTGAGCGCAACGTTTCGCTTTTATCGATTTGTGGCAAAAGCAACAACAATAGCAGCAATATAACAACCAACGCAAGTACAAATGAAGAAGAAACACGCAGAAACGCTGCAAGCGAACGAACGACGTGCGAGCGGCCGTTCGCTGTTTGAGCTAAAGCAAAAAACAACAACAACGAAAGCAACAGTAACTCAAGCAAAAACAACAGGAATAACAAAAGCGGTGACATTAGCTGCTGCATAGCGCTACAACAACAACAAATACAGTAATAACAACACTAAAGCAGTACAGCGCGCCACAGTGCCGATGACCGTGCTGAGTAGAAGGGTGGTCGTTGCTTGAACTGGGCTTTACTGCTGCCGCCGCTGCTGCTGCTGCCGCCAGTATTTGTGGTGGTTGGGAGGCAGCAAAGGCGGCGGCAACAGTGACGCTGCTAGAACAATAACGTATGTGTGTGTAACACGACGACGGTGCGACGCGTGTTGGGGCTGAGACATCAGTGTGTTGGTCCGCTTGACGTGCACACAACAAAAGCACCCAGCGCGCCAACAACAACAATAGCAATTACAAACAGCAAACGAATCGACCGACCATACGACCGACGAGCCACTGGTAGGCCGGCTGACTCGCAGGCAGGCAGGCAGGCTAAAAACATCATCGGCGCGTCATGCCCACCGCACCGCAGCTAACCATCGCACGATGGCGATGACGACAACGCGAACGGGCGGCAAAACAAAAACAGCAGCCACACAGCAACGAAGGCGCAAACGATGTTAGTGACGACTGACGACGGACCACGACAGTCGTTGGACGACATTGCGACCGACGCGCACAACGTCAGTTGATACGGCGTAACATGCAGACTCAGCTTAGGTGAGCATGTAGTGATACATATGTATATGTGGATGTTTGTATGTATGTATGTTTCTGGTTATATGGAGGTGCTCGCACGAATGGCGCTGTATGTGTGTGTGTATGTATGCGTTGAGCTGTTTTCGCTGTTACTGGTGTTGCTGGATTTTCACTGTCGTTTTTGCGCTGTTGCTTTGTTGGTAGGCGTATATAAACACACAAACATACACACATTATACTGAATATGTATGTATGTTAGTAATAACGCTTTTCGCCGATGTGACTCCCCACGCGCTGTCGCGAATTTTTTGTTGTTGTAGTTGTATTTTTCTTTGAAAATATTTTTATTGTTGTTGTACTTTCGTTGTAAGCGCTGCGACTTTAATACATTGTTGTTGTTGTTTTTACACTAATATTTTCCAAGCGGCAAACGCGGCGGTGCGCCCAACAACCGCTCTCGTTCGCTTTCAATCGCGTTGCGGTCGTAGCTATGGCAACAACAACAGAATATATAAAATGCGGTAAGCGCAAGGAGGAGTATTAGCAAAAAGACATATTAACAATTGCAGCACGGCGGTGAAAACGACAAGGATGGAGAAGGCGTCAGGCGGTACAGATTTCTGGGAATATATGAACGCTGCCGCTGTGATACAGACAGCTGCAAGGTAGGATAGCGCGCCCTACATGTATGAATCTATATACTCATATACATGTACATATTTACATATATGTACATATGTATAACCGCATACAACCGCTGAACTCAATGTTGGGTGTTTTGTGGCGCGCGCACGCCGTACTCATACATCAGGCGCTGTACGCGTTGGTGACGCGCGGCCGCCGCAAATGCACACAAAATAACAAAAACTGTGAATAGCAGCGCAATCAGGCCACAGCGCTTACGCACACACACACCAATATAAATTCAATATATACATATATATATATACACAGCACGGTTTGACGACTGCCAAACAAAAACGCTATCAACCAAGCAGCGACAGCGCAAATACGACGCCGCGCACCGTATGAGCAAACAAGCATAGTGGAGCCATTAACTGCGAACACACATACAACGCGCGCTCACATACATACAAGCGCAGCAAAGTATAAGCAACGAGCAGTCGTCAGGCAGCACGCCGCAGAGAGGTGAAGTGTGCGCACAAGCGTGAGCGTTGCCGTGCGCGCAATATTGATGGTATGCTGTGCGGAGGAGACAATATTGCGGACTAGCGCGGTGAAGGGAGTGCAGAATACTATGCTTATAGAGCAAGAGAGAGACGAGGTGCGACACGGTGACTGAAAGCGCTATGTACAAATGTATATACATCTGTAAGTACGCGCGTCGCTTAGGCGTGAGAGACGAACGGCGGCGCGCAGAGTTTGAAATAAGAAGAGGCTGCATGGATGGCTGGCTGCGTGGATGAGGGCAGGAGATTTGAAAATGTAGTACGGCGTACAGCGTACAGCGCACGGCGGACAACGACAAGAACAACACACGATGGATCGATGGATGGATGGAAGGTTGAAAGTAGGTACATATACATACTTATATATGACGCGCTGGCGTTGGTTTGGCGAACAAACGATGGCAAATGGCGGTGTCGCTGATGACGTTGGCGTAGGCGTTGACGTTTGTGCTGACTGCAGCTACCACAACGCAGCAAATGCAAAAACAAAAATCCCAACAAAATAGCAGACGAAACAAATGAGTCGAACAAACGAACAGCGTTGCTGTACGGCCACGGCACCTACAAAGGGGGCGCTAGGAGCGGCATGAATGCGCACAGCGACGAGTATATACCTGTGTTTGTATGTAAGTATGTCTGTTTGTCTGTATGTTGGGGCGCTCGGACGATGACGAGTTTTTGTGCTTAGAGCGCGCACCATGTTGGCGGCGGCATTAAGTTGGAACGGGCTGTGAAGTAGACAACAACAACAACAGCAGTGGACAACAGCACACACGAGCTATGTAAGTGTATTAACGATGCGTTGGAATATGGCAGGCGAAAAGCGAAAAAAACAACAACAAATAAAAGAAATAAAAAGAAAAAATACAGAGCGAAAAGGAAAAAACCAACAGCAGTTACGGCTGCTAAAAATAACACGCACATTACGCCAAGCAACGCAACAGAGTAGATATGAAGGAAGAGGTGGGGGCACTGGTGCACGCGCCGCATCGTCCAGGCAGTGAGTGGAAAATTTTGCTAACGCAGCCAATAGAGATGGCCTTGAAGTTCACTGAGCGGAACTCGAAGGCAGTTATGCGCGACTTGAGCGCATAGTGGAAAGGATATTATTGCAGTCGTCTAGCGCTCAATATTGTTTATGTAATTTAAATTGAATACGAAATTACAGTACGCTTGCGCAGGCGGCGCGTGAGTCCTTTCGATTAAGAATAAGAGAAACGCAGATAATTTGCGATCAACAGAAGATCGACAATTGAAGCGCTCTCCGCGAAATGCCACGAAAATCTACCGCTCAGCAAATATCAGCCTACAATAAGGTGCCCACTCCCTCCCCTTCACCCTTTCCAGAGCGGTAACTAAGCGCACTTTTAACACCAATTGGATTACGATTTCTGCAACAATAGTTCGGTCAAACCAACGCTGACTGGTACGCTATACCGACATGCGGTCGTCGTGTTAACCATAGCGCGCCATTAGCACCGCCTGATGTGGACGACGACGACGATGATGAGCTGCGGTTCGTTATATGCGCGTCAGCAAGTGAAGGAGACAATAACAAAGCAACAGCAACAAACAACAACAGTAGCAACAATAGCAACAGCAAAGGCGACAGACATCGTGTAAAACTCCATTGCTTAGCTGAGTGTGTGTCGCGAATCGGCGCACTGCCTGACGTGCTTGACCAAACATATCACTGCACATACCGTCGGTCGGTGGCAACAGCACACAGCGCGCAGTAGTAGCAGTAGCAACGGCAGCCAGTCACAGCTAAAGCCATTGCCATTGCCGTCGTCGCAGCAGCAGTAAAAGCAGCCTAGCCTCCTTGTCGGTCCCTGACCGCCTGAATGCCTGCTTGCCGCTTTGCTCGACGACCGACTCGGCGACTTTTGTGCACGACGATGACTACCGCAACAACAACGACGACCGCGATGACGATGTCGACGAATCCATTGTAAGTTGAGCCAACAGTCGTTCGTTTGGACGGTCGATTGGAGGGTCACTTAGTTGGTTGTTTGGCCGGCTGGCTGGTCGCACGGTCGGTTTGTCGGCTAGCTGGCTGGCTGACTCGCAGGCAGTAGGAAGCGAAAGGCGCGCGAATACGGCAAACCGTAAAACTAAATGCGCGCATGTATGTATGCAAGCACTCATACCCATCATGGCAAATGCACAAACGCGCTTCGGTTCGGCACTGCCCGGCCGCTAGTGCTGCATGGAGGGATGTGTGCTGTGCGCGCTGTTCAGCACTATTGCGGCGTGGCGATGTCGGTGGTGGTGTGTGTGACGGTGTAATGGCTTGGTGTGGCGTGGCGTAGTTTGGCGTGACTTGATGCGACGCGAAGTGGGGTGACGATGAGCCGCGCAGAACACAAAAGAGTAGAAAAGTGTAGCGCTAGCACTCTGTGTATATGTTGGGGGACGTTTGACGACGACCACGACTGCTGCGACAATAGCAACAACAACAACATGCAAGCAAGTAAGCAAAACAACAAACACGACGACCGCTACGAAGCGAAGTTTACGCGACTCGAGCGAATAAATGCGAACCATACACAACTATATCTACTCATATGTATGTACATATGTATCTTTGTATATGCGCGCTCATTGTGCGCCATACACGTCAGCCTGCGGCGGCCAACAGCGGGCGGCACGTGGGGGAAACTCTACATGCTGACTTTTCAGGCTGCCACAGTCAGTCAGCCAGCCAGCATGCCCCTAGCCTTACCACGCCGCATCGCTCCACCTCCGTCACTTAGTTGCGGCTCTGCGCTGTTTTGCCTTTAGCTGGCGCATAACCAACAGCCACGCATTAAAGGGAGCGCAGCATATTGGCGACGACGAGGAAAAACGTTAGGGGCGCCACAAAGCGCGCACATCAGCTTCGGTTCGGACGGTCGGTCGGTTGGATTTGTTGTTAGCTGTGTGTTTAGTGCCTGCCGTATTGGATGGGGTCGTCGCCGTCGTCATCGTCATTCGTCGCTTGCTCCGCTTTCAGCCGTAGCGGTCGATCGAATAAATGGTTAACGGCGCGTTGTCGCCGTCGCTGCAGCGCACGTTGTTGATGAGCGCACGAGTGTGTATGCTGGGTTCGTCGATTGGTTGGGAGTGCGGACGGTCGGTTGGTTGTTGGCTGGGTGTGCGAACTGTGTGCGCTTTGTCATGTATATATATTATGTGTATTTTGTGGAGGCGGACGCACACAATATATAACGACGCAGTAAAGTTGTAGTGCGCGGAATTGTTGTTGCACTGCTCGCAACTGTACACCGTCGTACTTTTGTATGTACACCACATTATAGCAGCAATTACTTTTGCTTGACGTAGGCGCTTGCATACATATACCGCCTGATTCTTTTAAGAATTGTGCTTTGGCAACTAGACTTGCTAGCGCTGCCATTCTAGCGTCTGTAAGTGAGTTTTAGATGGCTTACTACTGATCGCTCATAGCAATGCAGTGCGTAAATGATACCGTAGCGCCTACAACATCGCCTTCTTGCAGCAACAATAGCTTTCAATATCGCCTTCTAGAAGCAACACCAATCAAACAATTTTAACTTCTAGCAGCAACAATGTCATCCGCTGCTCCAGTAACACCATTAGAGCAAACGTATCCCCATCGCTGTCCTAGCCTCACCTGTGCCATTTGCGAAGGCCGCGTTGCTGCAGCTCGTACGCTCAGTTCATCATCATTATCATCATCAACATCACCATCATCAACCGCTTATACGACAGCCTCGGCAAATTCATTTCTATTAGCCGCCGCCGCTGACTGCCACTGACT
The DNA here is from genome assembly GCA_031772095.1 of Zeugodacus tau. Taxonomy (NCBI): domain Eukaryota; kingdom Metazoa; phylum Arthropoda; class Insecta; order Diptera; family Tephritidae; genus Zeugodacus; species Zeugodacus tau. The sequence continues at coordinate 26,061,931 of CM062652.1, forward strand.
GACTGTTGACTGCTACAGCCTGTTCTTGTTGTTATTGTTTTTTAGTTTTTTCTCGCCACTACTATTCCACAATCGGTATTTGCCTCCATTGCTGAACCGCCTTCCACTTTCAGCGTCGCCATACTAGCGCGCGCTTTTGTTGCTTACTCTGCCGCTATCAATGGCACTGTTGTTGCTGCTGCTGCTGCTGCTCCTACAGCCGTTGATGATGATGGTGCTGGTGGTACGTACGTTGTTGTGTTGATGGCATTGGCATGGCGCGGTAGTGTGGTTGTTGCTGGCGGCCGCCTTTTTGTCGTCGTCGTCGTCGTCATCGGCACTGCCAAGCATCGTTGTTTGCGCTGTTCTTGTTGGCATTGTTATTGTTGTTGCTGCTGCTGTTGTTGTTTTGGCTGCATGCCTTCTACTGTGTACGCTGTTGCTGTTTCCGTCGTCGCCGCCGCTGCTTGCTGGTGCGGCTGTTTTAGCTTGCTTCATTTTTGGTATTTGCTATTGTTGTTGTTGTGTGTGTGTTTTGTTCACAGCGCTGTTTTGCCTGTGTCTCAGCTCTGCTCGTGTCTGTCGAACCGTTGCGCGGTGGTTGTACGTGCGCTCAGCTCATTCAAGTGTCCAACTTTTGTCGGAGCGGTCGCATCGGTACGGATAAATTCACACAACGTTCAGAGTCCGCTGGCAGTCAGCAAGTGCGGTACACATATACATATATAGATATATATGTATATATATAAACGACAGCGCCTACTAAGCTATTGTGTGTGTATACGGTGAATATATACATTTGTGTAGTGTTGTTGTTATTTGTGTATCATAGAAATATATACGCGCGTATATAATTATGACAGTGTTATAAAAACAGTGTTTCGCCTATACATACATATATGTATAGTATATATGCATATCCCCATAGATCGTTTGGCGTTAATATGCAACTGCATATAGACACTAAATATATATATGAACACACATATATATGCATACACTGACAACTGAACGAACGCTATTGAAAGCGCAACTCAACGCGTTACACTACTGCTGCCGTTGTTGTTGTTGTGGTTAGTGCTTTTGTTATTGCGCGGCTCTACAGCTGCCTTGTCACAGCGATTTTGCCTTTACTCATACACTATATATACATACGTACATACGTGAGTTTATATGTATTTACGCTTCGCTTGCTTATAATCAGCGCTGTGTAGTAGTCGCCCCGCCGCTACCGCTGCCTTTGCCGTTGCCGTTGCCGTGGCCATTGCCATTGTCCGTCAACTAGTAGTCGCAGCATTGCCACTGTGTCTTGCCACCATCGGGCAATCGATAGTCGTCGCTGACTGTGGTCTGCGTGCCGTGCAAGACCATCATCAAAATCCAACTGTGAGCAGCGAGTTCGCGTTTATGTGTACATAAATACATAATATGTATATATATAATCGCAAACATATCTATTTATGTGTGTATGTGTGCTTGTGCGTTGCGTACGCTCGCTAATAACGTCTAATTGCAAATAATACGCCAAGCAAGTTGTGAAGAAGGTGCGCGGCCAGCAGCAAGTGTACAAACATATGCGTATTACTCGTGTATACATATTTACTACAACACATTATCGCTACATACGCGTATCACAACAATTAACAATTAATAAACAACAACAAAAACCATTAAAAAAGTGAAAATAAAAATATTTTGTCATTAACCGGTCAAATCAAATGCAAACAAATGAATTTTAAACCGATAAATTTTTCGATAAACAAAACAAATGTGAAGTAGTGTTGTTGCTGTTCGGCTGATGAAAACAAACACAATGCAAAGTTGCAGCTAAAACATAAACATTGAAGTTGCCAATAGATAATCATGTGAAATTAAATAAAAAAATTAATGGAAAAAAAGAAAAAAAAAATTAATTAAATAATTAAAAATATTAATAAAAAAACAATATTGAGTAAAAAAACACAATATTAATTAAAAAAAAATAAAAAATTATTTAAAAATAATAATAATAACAAAACAATAAAAATAAAAAAATTAAAAGTAATTGTGACACACACACGCAGACTTGGAAGCACACAAAATGAAGACTCCACGCGGCGCTAGCGAGTCATCCACAACATCCGACAACACAACCGAATTCATTGATATCGTTAAGAAGTATGATGTTGTTTATAATACACACAATCCTGATTATAAAAATGTCGAAGTGAAAATGAAGGTTTGGTCGCAGATTGCCGAGGAGATTGGCCTGTCAGTTGGTAGGTGTTTAAACGCAAGTTTACTAGCATACTTATATGCGTTTGTGTGCATGTTATTTACAAAGTTATTTACATAAACTTCATTATATACAGTGTTGTGCAAAATAAATGCAGAAGTACTTGAAAAAGCTTCTAGATTAATTTATTTTTTCAATTTCAAAGCATGGAGTTGTTAGGATTTTACATAGTAACCAAATTAAATCAAGTTTTGTCTTCTAAGCAGTCAAATTCACACTCTTTATAATACAAAAATAATGTTGTATATTTCTAAACGTGTATATTTAAAGCTGTTCTGAATTAAGTTGTGCTATTGTTCCAATGAACAGAGTTTTTAAAGAGTGTTAAAGCTTTTATTTAATGGAAAACTAAATGAAAATAATAACATATCTGATATTTTGGCTGAATTTAAACGTCAAACACATTTTTTTACAGTTGATATGACAGTTATCCCCCTTGGAAGTTCTAAACCCCTAAAAGCACGCTATACATTATTATAATTGGGTTAGGAAGTGCGGTAAATGATGTATTTATGATAAAAGAACTAAAAGAAATACGTAAGAACAAGTCCGGTTTCTTCAGGTCAGGTCAGTTTTCAAATATCATGTATAGTAAAAAAAAATATCTTATATTCGAAACAAATTCATTATTCTGATTTTTTTTATACATTGTACGAACAAAGATCATAAGAAAATATAAAGTATCTTCAAGAAAGAGAGTTGACTTCAAATTTTCTTACATCGTTTTCTTTTCTCGATTTTTATATTTCAACATTATACAAATGCTGCATTACCCCTTTGAATGTTTTCCATTTTGTACATGATAAAGAACAAAAAAATGTCTTCATATTATGCTGGTCAACTTTCACCCACAATTTGAAAATCCGATGTTACATTTTTTTGAGAAAGGACAATGCTATTAAACAATAATACTCTGCTATTCTAAAATTAATTTTAAGTAAAATAAAAATTTTAACATCAAAGTATGTTTTATCGAAGTTACAGTTTCTTCACTTTATTTTATCAAAGCAATTTCCAAATTAAAATTCTTTATATTTTGCACAACACTGTATATACTATCTATATATAGAATCTATACATTGCAAACAAATGAAGTAGGCGAAAATCGAATGCAAAAACAAAACTACAAAATCAAAATAAATAGCGAACATCCAGAGGTAAAGAAAACTGCGAAAACAAAAATAAAATGAATTTCGCTGATTTCACAGCCAGCGGCTTGTATGCTATACCTTATGTGTATTCCTTTTTCACAAGTCTTCCTTAAACAAAAAGCAACGACAAAGTTCGCACACATACACATACAAACAACTGAAAACGCAGCCGAGTGTAAGCTGGATTTCCTAAGTGTATATACAAGTATATATGTGTGTATGTATGTATGTATCTGTTTATCTGTATGTGCCAGATCTACCCACTGTCACAGTATATACTCGTACACTAACAAATATATTGAATTTTCACTGACTGCACATACATATACATATGTACATACATAGTAGAACAAAAATCATTATGTATATATATATGTATTATGTATTATGTATATATATGTATGTACATATATATATACATGCGCTTGTGCGCTAATGTACGTCAACGACACATCCTCTGACGAGTGTCACACCAGTCGGTGGTACTACGCTGCTGATGGCTACCGCGGCGGTTGTGGATGGGGGACGCGGTGGCGCGCAAGCAACTTGCAGCAAAACAAACGAAACATTAAAACACCGCACCAAACGTAGGCTAACAATTTCGTACGCCAAACCGTGCGCGCTCTCTATGCGAGTACACGTACGGAGTAGCTTGCCTACAAACAAACACACACAAGCACATGTACATATGAGTGGTTGTGGATGCGAGCGGTTGACCGCTTCAGTGCAGCAGCAGGGTGGGTGGGTATAACTAAAAACAGCTTGTTTTCAGTAGTTTGAAGTGAGAGAGCGACTCGCCGGAGAGCGAGCGTTCAACGTAGAGCAGCGTTTCAGTTAGTTTGTGGGCGAGAGCGCGCGCGCACAAGGCCATTTCGATGGAAGCAAAAACCAATTGACCGCTGTCCGCTGACCGCTGGTGGAAGCAAACCCACAGGAATATACATACATACATACATATAATATAACGGTAGATATGTACATATTTATTGGACTACTCAGCTGAACTGAACTTCCACTGCCCGTTTTATAGCCCCCGCGAGCCCTCCGCAACTTGTCACTTATTGATGAGCAGCAGTAAGCAAATAAGTTCAATATGCATATACATATCTATATGTATATAATGTACATATGTATATAATGTACATAGCCTATATTTGTTTGTATGTCATCGCCTCAACTAAAATTTACTTTCGCCTCCAATTTGCCTGCTTGAAACGAGTTGCGCCGTCGCAATATCGCAAAAATTTCGTACGGAAAATCTACCGACAGCGCCACTGCAACCCACTCGAACACCCTGTACATAAATAGCGAACGCGTTACTCATGATTTTGCGCACTCTCGCTGACGATTGAGTTGACTTGACTCTCCAAGTTCTTATGTGTTTGCCACCACAACGGCGATTTGTTTTTGTTCTTCGCCTAAGCAAGGGATTCATGGGGTGTGATGGGCATATACAGTGTCAATATATTTGTATGTATGTATGAGTGCATGCGTTGAGGTACACTAGGGTGATCCACTTTCTTTGATTATTTTATTAACTTCGAACTGGCACTTATCTTAGCTATATTTTTAAATAATAGTTGATATGTTCAAGCAAAACTCTTAGTTGCTTCTGGTAGACTTTTTTCTAATTGGAATTCATATTTTTAGAGACTAAATTACGTTAGATCTTATTGCTTTAGTAGATACTGTAAGGATTAAGTAGAAACAGGAGAGAATAGTAAGAATTGTTGTGAAATCAACTTCCTCAGCTTATTCAGGTTCTAACTGAAGAATTGGAGAGTTTAAGTCTTAAAAACTAGGTAACGAGTCAAAATTGGTGAAATAGATCCACTTTATTATACTTCAATGAGCTTAGTCGAAGCTGATTTATTTTGTTTTTAATTTCTTTATTGATGTTTTGATGTTCTCAGTTTGGTTCTGATGTCAATATTGTATTTTTTTTTGTATATTCATATTTTTCTTATAACTTTAATTAGCACTGTTGCCGTGTTTCCACTGAAACTTAGACCCCTCTCCTTAAACTACTGAAAAATCTGAAAGAGAAGCTTTCTAGCAGCAAATATACTCGCTTTCTCACTCTCGGTTTTGAAGTTGAGAAGTTGGTAGAGCTACCAAAAAAAATCGAAATTAATTTCAAAAGATGTACACTGGAAGAAAGTAAAAATAATCATTCAGAAAAATTATGAGCAATTCTAGATTTTGAGATCTAAGGAGTTTTCTCATGTTTATTAGAGATATAAAAATCTTAAAAGTGATTTTGAGAATGTAATATTCTAAGATTTTATTTTTTACCAAATCCGTATTTAAACACGATTTTCATTCATTAATTCTCACATACTCTACTTCAGACATGGCGGGAAACTTTTAGAATGTCAAATAATATCCGATTTTTTAAATTCTAGTACAGTTCTATGTTTCGCGCCTGTATGTATGCTTCACTCGAATGAAGAAATTAGTTTTACTTATTTATAATCGATAATTTACGAATATATTCATACATAATTACTACTAACAACTTAATTAGTGTCTTGAAATCTATATTATTTGGAATTTAATGTAATCTGACCAACCTAAAAGTCATTTGAGATTTTTTCACACAACTTTGTACCACCCTAATGCAACAACCACCGTTCGTTCGTCATACACACACCTCAATATGAATTTGTACACAAAACGAAATGCTCTCATACATATAGATACTTATGTACACAGTATATACGTACGCTTTTTCCCAACAAATATTAATGACTTCCAAACATTCGCGCACTTACAAGCAGTAATGCAAGTCGAAAGCCGCATCACATATAACCAATAGTAGCCGTATAAAACAGCTACATATAACTCAAAAGAGAAGAAACAAAACGTATTTTATGCATCGCGATTCGCGAATAACCGCGTGAAAAGTGTGATAAGAAACATCTGATTATGTACGCACACAAGCGCGAATATTTTCGCGGAATATTTTATCAATAAATGTTGTGATAACAACAAAAACGAAGACATACATTCGCACAAATACAGCGCGTAAATACAACTGTACATATGCATAGGAGGTGGGAATATTGGTTTGAAATTGTGTTTTAAAAACTGAATAATTTTTTTTTATTGAAAAATTGTGTAACTTTCGCATGTAAAAAGTGTAAATTTTGAAAATCAGTGGAAAATTATTAAATTGGTGAAAAAAAATGTTGTTTTTTGCTGAATTTAGAAAGTGTATATGTATGTGTATGTGTTTACATGCATGTGCAACCCCCAGTTGGTCAAACAACTTCCTGCACACACATTTGAGCATAAACACTAACATACATACATGTATATATTGATATATACAAAAATCGCGTAGGCGTTAGTATATGTATCTATATTATGTACATATGTATGCGTGTATATGCATGTAGCGGGAGGTTGAGTACGGCGTTAGAACGGTGATTTACCTATAATCAATGAAAAATCTGCCGAATTCAAATTTGAAAAACAATTACTAAATAGAAATGATAACGGTAAAAGTCCAATTGGAACGCTCAAATACAATATGAATTGCTACAATCGTGTTCAAAATAGTAGCAACATAAAGACAAAATTCAGAAATAGGATATAAATATATAATCTGGTTTCAATGTTATACTCAGAAATAAAGTGAGGTTAACAAACTGAGCTAAAGTTGTATCAGTTTGACCTTTGTGGCATCATTCTAACATGTTTAGTGGTAGAAGAAAAAAGTTTTCACAATCCACTTAGATTTTTGAATGTCAAGACCGTCTAATAAGAAAAAAATAACCCAAGATTCCTAAGAAAATGTTTCAATTTCAAAGCTGACGAATGGAGGTGCACTGGCCTAGTACAAAAAAGGTACATATTAAAAATTCAATCGCTCATACAGGTTTAGGCTAGCAAGTATTGCGCAGAACAAATGCTTTCCGAGTTCAGTCCATAAATCTCTTTAAAATTATTTCTTAATTCAGTTTTAGGTTAGGTAACCACATAACAGCTTCCAATCAGATTCGGTATCTCCGCCTAATCCGCAGATAGGCAGCAAACTACTTTTGTAATATTTTATCAGAGTGAGACTTTCCACACTATCTAAAAACTTTCAATCAGCAGAAATGTTGGAAAGAGAAATCTTTTGTTTCGATTGCTAAGAACTCTTCTGGTATATGTTTTGCACAATACTGTAATTCAACTGTCTTTTCACAGTAATATTAATTATTAAAAATTTCAGATCAACTATTTTTAGTATAAAGTAAACTAAGATCTTATACATTACTCTTCTAAAATCATATCCATTTTCATATTCGTTTAATAAACTTTTTTTTGGATCTTTGTATTGATCCTCTGGTCACAGACTCCCTTGTTGTGCCGCGGGGATGTACCTACTTTTACAAATGTAAAATGTATGACAAAAGCCGGTATGCAATCACCGAGTATAAGCAGCAAGTGATATGAAAGCTCTACCTATACTTAGACACACATACAAAAAAAGCTCATTAAAAAAGTATATGAACTGCATCTAAAGATGCATACAGTGGGTGATAACAAAGGCGAACAATCAAGTGTAAATCATTTTTTTTTGTTGTAATGACAGAAAACATATCCCAAGCCAAATTTGAATAATACGTATAAAAAACGTGTCAGTTCCGATTACGTTAACCCGATTGTTGTGTGAAAGGAAATCACGTATTCTCACATTGTCAAATTGTCAAACTTATTTTCAAACAACTACAGACCTTTTTACAAATATTATTGGTTTAATCTTCCATGATTCTAACTCAAGAGTACAAGTTAATTTGAGCAATAAGTTAGGTTATGTTCATTTAACGTACATCAGTGTATAGAATGCCGATATCGGATTTCTCACTAATTAGGTGTACGAGATCTACTCACATCTAATTGCCATATTCACATAATCTCAGCGATATTTTAACATAACCTCAAAAAATGCATACAAAATAAACAACACCGTGTATTTTATAAGGCACTTAAGGACATATGTATAAACAATTTGTGATTATTGTTGCCACTTAAAATTGTTTATTTTAAATTTTGTGAAAATTATATTCTGAATCCACAATCAATGAAGTATTATTCAATCTCCAAGCTCAGTTTTTAAACGAATACGAATTAAAACACTGTATGAGTAGTTATGTATATAGTCACATACAATTCTAATGGGTCTCGCTAATAATTGAGCTGATGAAAAAATGCGATATTTATGTATAACTTGCGAACCAATGCAATGGAGATATCAATGCAACGCAGATTTAATGCACCGCTGGAAGTATATTTAATTACCAACGCAAAACATTCTAAATATTTTTGTTATAAATTTTCTCGCACAAAATATGAATTTGAAAACTCCAAATAATCGATGTTGTAGCAGCACTTTCCTTTCGTGGTGGCCTTCTGAATTCCTTCTTACCTCTAAAGCTGTGAAACAATACAATAATTTCTATTAAAAAATACACGAGCGCACTTACAACCAAGTAACGACTGAACGGACACGACAAATTGAATGCTATGTAAGCCGGAACAGAAGAGCACAGTATTGTTGAATAGCAAACTGCTGATCGGGCAAAGCTTTTGCGAGAAATATTAACACACAAGCATGTAGATACATTTGTATACAAAGAAATTCGTTGAAGTGCAAGTTATATACAAAAATAAATACATATGTATGTACATATATTTAGTTACGATCGTGCATTTGCAGCACTAAAGTAGCTTTAAAATTATTTTCTAACGATTTTTAAAACTTAACTTTGTGAATTGTTATTAAAATACTAATTTATCATTTATTATTTATTCTCCTCCCGCAGATGCATCGAAACGAAAATGGAAAAATCTACGCGACAGTTATACCAAATATTTGCGTTCATTTCGGATCGGCACGAAAACATCAAAGAAATATCAGTATTGGGCGCATGCCGATCATATGGATTTTCTGAAACCCTATCAGGGACCCGGCAGGTATGCTTGCTATTAAATACATTTACCCCAATGTTTTAACAACAATTTAGCCTTACGGCCAATGGTCATTCTTCCAGACATTCGAACGGCAACTCGAACAGTAGCAACAGTCACAAAACCAATGAAGATACCGAGGATACAGAGTGCGATTTTGGCTTTCAAGTATTGACTAAAGCGACAGCTAACAACTCTTCATCGGATGATGATATGAAATTTAATGCCACAACAACAATGCCGACAAGCACAACGGTACAGACACCAGCAGCAGCAGCAGCACCACCACCACCGCCGCCGCCACCGCCAACATCACAAACAACAGTAGCCACCATACCACCGGCGGTGTGTAGCACGATAACAAATACAACGGTCACAGCTGTGCCATCGACACACAATCCACTCCCCGCACATTTTCCACTCACAGCTATGGTTTCAGTCGCGGCAGCCTCTGCTGCTTTTTCACCTAACAATTCGGCTGCAATTAATTGCATTGCACCGAGCAATAACAATGCTGCAGCGACAGCCGCCTCCGTTGCAGCGCTTACCAACAATTGTGGTGGTACACCAGCGGTGACCGCCACAGCCGGTGCACTTGTGTTGCCGGTGCCATCATTGCCGACAGTGCAGTTGCCACCGGTACAACCGTTGAACAAACCACTTTTGGGTCCCATCTCGACTATGGGTCCAACAAATATGCCACCAGCACAGATATTCCCCTTGCCACCACTGGCAAATGTTCCAAAACCAACGGCGTTGATGCCGGCTAGTAGCGCTGCCAGCAGCGTGGGTTGCCTGATTATTGAACCGCAATTATTCGCCTCGGCCGACACATTCAAGAAGGAGCTGAGCGCTCCCACTATTGGTCTATTCCATAATATAACATCACCCGCAACGACTACCGCTGCGACGGCACGCATTAACCCACCGCTGATATCGAAGATACGTCGTGTGCAGCCCTCACCACAAACGGCTGCTATTAATCTTAGCTTTAGCGCCACACAACAACAACAAACGACGAATAACAACATCAGCAACAGTAATACGCTTAATAATAGCAACAATAATAATTGTGGTCAACCGCCACCGGCTAAAGTACGCAAAACAAGTGATCGCGCAGAGGTCGATATTTCGGCAATATTGCAGGCGAATCGCGACCTGGATGCCAATACGTTATTTTTCCTTAGTCTGGCGCGTATGGTACGCGCAATGCCAACCAAATTCCAATCGCTTGCGAAAATGCGTTGCATGCGTATTGTCAGCGACATAGAATTGGAATTGGAGAATGTAAATGAATGTGGTGGCATGCCATCACATGATGATTCACATGCTGGTAAATTTTGCAGCATAGATTCATCGCCGTCACCGCCGGACGGCGCAACCATTATACCAAGTAATCCCGTGACAGACACCGGGCCAACAGAGCACTTTGTTTATGTGATGTCGCCATCGCGTGTGGAGAGCATGATTGATATTTCATCCGACGAGGATGGCACCATGAATGGCAATTAATTGGGTACAAATTTAAATAACTCAATAATAAAGTAGTGAAATGTAAATATTTTATCAAAGATACTCAGAATAAATTTTAAGATAATTTTAAAGAAGTCAACTTTTTTTTTTAAATAACAAAAACAAATAGACCGATGGCACAGAGTTACACGTAAGTACCAACCAATTTCAGATTGAATCAAATTGGAACGAATTAGAATAAAATTTTGTTTTTCACGTTAAAAACCTTACGAATACTAAAAATATATCGATAATTAATTGTTGTTCTGGCTATTAAATCTTACTAATTTACAAAATAATTCACAAATTGAAATCAACAAGCCTTTAAAATAAACTATTTGGCAAAATCTAAAAAATAATAATTTGAAACAACGAATAATTAATTTTTTTTTTTCGTTTATTTTCACACTTCTTCATAGACAACTAATAATTGCAGCTAGCTTTTTACAGCATGTATGAAAATAAGATAGACTTACTCGTTGTTATAAAAAAGTAATCCACATTTAATCTCTAGTTGGAAAGTTTTACACACAAAAAAAGTTGAATGAATTTCATTCAAAGTCTACAAATCTCACTAAGCGAGATTGAATCGCTCATTTCGCAGCAGCTTTAATCCTAACCTTGCACTTTGCTCTTGGCGGTGAAGGCAAAGTAAGCAATACCACCAACAGCCAAAGCGGCTACCAACTCAGCCTGCACCCATGGGCCCTTGTAAGCACTCTTTGTAGCTACAGTGATATCAACAAGCGATTTCACATTAGCAACTTTGTCGCCATCACGTTGTGCCTTGCGTACGTTGGCATAACCTTCCTCATCGAATAGACGTACAGCAACATTGCCACCGCCGCTTTTCTTGATCTCCTGTGTCCAGCTTACCTATTTAACATAAAAAGCAACGTAAAATGCCACATCATAACTAACACTTATCTCACACAATGTGTGAAAAACTTACTTGGTATTTGCCATCGCCAATCTTGGCCACTGGTACAATTTTTCCACAGGGGAATTCAGCGAACAAGTTGGGTTCAGCGCTGTTGCCACAGCTCAATGAGAATTCACCAACATGCGCCACTTGTGTAAGAATTGTAGCATCCTGAGTGCTGAAGGATGTCACACTCACTTTGGGGCTTGTGCAGGTGCTGGCAAAAGCGGCACCAGTGCAGAGGCACACCAAGAATACGGCGAACAAATTACGTGACATTATGATTTTTATTTATTAAGAGTTAATAGAAAAAACTGTTTAACAACTTAGCACAACGTTGGATTAAAATGCGATAAACCAGAGTAGCTTTCACTTGGAAGCAATTTTGACAATTGTATATCAGAAATGTCATGCCACGTCGTGCAGTACGGCAAACTTCGGTAAACACATCGTCAGTTTTCGTAGTTACGTTCGAAACAGTGCGGCCAAGTTAATTATGTGAAACGCAGTTCGAAAAAAATGCAGCAATTACTTGGAAATTTGAATAAACTTTTTTTTTTCAACAAATAAGTTTTGTTCATTTAATGATTCAACAATTTGTTCTTAATATACACCAATTTTACTAACCCTTTAATATCATAGTTAAATTCTAAATAACAATAAACTACAACCCTCAGAGCACAGTATATAACTACATACTTAAGTACATAGCGTGATTGTTATTACCAATAACTTTAAATATCCTAATTACATTAGCACAGCTATTATGTTAAATATAAAATTGTTAATTATTATTCAGAACTTACCGAATAGAATTATTAATTGCAAACAATTTCCTAAGTAAAACTCACACCGATTTAAACAACGCTCACGAACCCACTTAATTTGAAACTGTTAGTTTCGTTAGAATTGGCGATGGGAGTTGATATAAAACGATTAGTTTCTACTAAGGTCGAATACAAATGTGCACGGGTTGTTAAATGTATCAATAAGAGTAGTAGAAATTAAATTTTTTAGCCAAAACAGCGAATATTTTAAATTATACAATTGAACTTCCCTGACTCTAATCACCATAATCCACAAAAAAACTTCGAGTTATAGAGACTTCGACTTCCTCCTTATTATTAAAACTAAAAATATGCAAAAAGCTATAAATATTGATGTATACTGTGAATAAGTGTTATTTATTTACTACGCATACAGTTTTATGAACATACAGTGAGCAAAAAAAGGTTACTTACAAATCTTTTGAAACATCCATGGTCCGAAAATCCAATTAAAACAAATAGTATTCGCCTTTTTTTTCATGCAATGTTCAACGATAGTATTGAGATTAAATATTTGGCGTAATAATGCACTTCATTTCTTCCAGGAATTTAATATTTTCAAAAAAGAACTTACTTAAATCTTCAATTGTTTAAATAATGTTGCAAGAAAATTTTAATTTTATGTCTAACGTCAAAGTATAAAGTCGAAATGGGGCGTGGTAATGAAATTTCATTTGAGACTCGGAGAATTATCTTAGACTTGTATTTACAGGGGAATGGAGTACGTGCAATTGATCGAATTATTTACAAACCGTCATAGAGTGAGCAGACAATAATTCAAACAGATGAAAAGTCTGGAACTTTACAGGTAAAACCACGTTCTACGCGTCCATAAAAGTTGACACTCCACGGTAAACGTATTATCCTGGGAGCAATACAGGCAGACCCAAGGCAATCAGCACCAGAAATATAGAAGGGAATATTACGCTGTTCAGGGTGTCGAGTGCCATTCGAAATTTGCTTTACAAGAATGGGTACCAAAAACCTTTAAAAACTTTTATACCTCGGGTCTTTTGTCGATGCACCCGCATTTCCAAGACAATACGCTGATGAACCTGACTCATTTTGGGATGACGTAATATGGAGTGACGAGTCAAAATTCAATAATTTTGGTTCGGTTTTTTGCGTTCTGTTTATATAAAACAAATTATAAGACAGGGCTCAAGAAACGAATAGTTTCGACGAGGGAGAAGGTTGTTAGTTGATTCAATGGGAATGCAAAGAGATGGTTAGTATCATTTGTTATGTCGGGATCTAATCTGGAACAGTTGGAGTTGAGTCTGCCACAGTATCCAAAATGAAGTTGGGAGAGAATCTCGCTGGTTTCGCAAGGCAAATCGCTCGCACTTCCACTATAAGTGCTAGTTTGACTCCAAGGACGCCATTCACAGAAATACAATAAGGAAGGTGTTAATGGCGCCACAGTGAATGCATTTAATGCGAATATAAAAGTTTTTTCATTCGAAGTTTGGTCGGTATATTGGCGAAGTCGTAGCACACGGATACAACCGGTGTTATTTCATAGCTTTGGTTAATTCAACTAAGTATGATGGGGGATGGGGTCATATGTAGAAGTTCACGCAAGTGAGGAAAGTTTCTGATTGTCATTCACTTGGGAGTGGCCAGGAACGATTCTTTTACATGTGGCTCAAGCAGCTCACGACTTCCGGTCTTAGACCAAGTATCCTCTGGGTAGCCAACAGACATCCGTTTGGAGGCGAGCTAAAGTGAGAAGGCGAAACCCGCTTATGCGGTTGTGTGTAGGGTTTGGGACCCACCACATAAAAACACCCCCCAATGAAAACGACGAAACAGCCTCGGATGAGAGACCCCAATTTTGATGACGACCACTGCAAACGTTTAAAGGACTACGATTTAAGGGCATGCACCTGGAATGTCCGGACCCTTAATTGGGAAGGTGCCTCTGCCCAGCTGGTTGATGTCCTCGTAAGAGTAAAGGCTGACATCACCGCAATCCAAGAAATGCGATGGACGGGACAAGGACGGAAGAAGGTGGGTCCTTGTGACATCTACTACAGCGGCCATATAAAGGAGCGCAAATTCGGTGTGGGATTCGTGGTGGGAGAGAGACTCCGTCGTCGAGTCCTGGCATTCACTGAACATCTAGCCACAATCCGCATCAAAGCGAGGTTCTTCAACATATCGCTGATTTGCGCCCACGCCCCGACGGAAGAGAAGGACGAAGTGATCAAAGATACCTTCTATGAGCGCCTAGAACGTACCTATGAGCGCTGCCCCCGCCACGATGTAAAAATCGTGCTTGGCGATTTCAACGCTAGGGTGGGTAAAGAAGGTGTCTTTGGCACAACAGTCGGAAAATTCAGCCTCCATGACGAAACATCACCAAACGGTCTGAGGCTGATCGACTTCGCCGGGGCCCGAAATATGGTCGTCTGTAGTACTAGATTCCAGCATAAGAAAATACATCAAGCTACTTGGCTGTCTCCTGATCGAAACACGCGGAACCAAATCGATCACGTTGTGATAGACGGAAGACATGTCTCCAGTGTTTTAGACGTGCGCACGCTCCGAGGACCAAACATTGACTCGGACCATTATCTAGTAGCAGCAAAGATACGCACTCGCCTCTGTGCAGCAAAGAACGCCCGTCAACAAACACAAGGAAGGTTCGACGTCGAAAAGCTGCAATCACAACCGATATCCGAACGATTTTCTACTCGACTGGCACTCCTGCTCTCTGAGAGCACTCATCAGCATCTCGATATAAGGGAGCTGTGGAACGGCATCTCAAACTCATTGCATACCGCTGCAGCCGAAACAATTGGTCTCCGGCAACGCCAAAAAACCAGTTGGTACGATGATTATTGTTGTTCCGCAGTGGAGAGAAAACAGACTGCCTACCTCGCAACGTTGCGATCGACCACAACACGTTCGGGGTGGGATAGATATCGAGAACTGAAGAGGGAAGCGAGACGCATTTGCAGACGTAAAAAGAAAGAGGCCGAAATGCGTGAGTATGAAAAGCTTGAAAAGCTGGCCGACATGGGTAATGCTCGAAAATTTTATGAAAAAATTAAGCGACTTAACGAAGTTTTCAAGACCGGAGCATTATCATGTAGGGACCGAGGAGGTAATCTGGTAACGGATGTCCAGAGCATACTGGGATTATGGAGGGAACATTTCTCCGACCTGCTCAATGGCAGTGAAAGTACAACACCAGGAGATGGCGAACCCGATTCCCCAATCGATGACGATGGAATAGATGTTCCATTACCCGACCATGAAGAAATTCGAATAGCAATTACCCGCTTGAAGAACAACAAAGCGGCGGGGGCCGATGGATTACCGGCCGAGCTATTCAAATACGGCGGCGAAGAACTGATAAGGTGCATGCATCAGCTTCTTTGTAGAATATGGTCGGAAGAAAGCATGCCTGACGATTGGAATCTTAGTGTGCTCTGCCCAATCCATAAGAAGGGAGACCCCACAATCTGCGCCAACTACCGTGGTATAAGTCTCCTCAATATCGCATGTAAGGTTTTGTCGAACGTATTGTGTGAAAGACTAAAGTCCACCGTCAACGAACTGATTGGACCTTATCAGTGTGGCTTTAGACCTGGAAAATCTACAATGGACCAGATATTCACCATGCGCCAAATCTTGGAAAAGACCCGAGAGAGAAGAATAGATACTCACCATCTTTTTATCGATTTTAAAGTTGCCTTCGATAGCACGAAAATGAGCTGCCTTTATGCCGCGATGTCGGAATTTGGTATCCCCGCAAAACTAATACGGCTGTGTAAGCTGACGTTGAGCAACACCAAAAGCTCCGTCAGGATCGGGAAGGACCTCTCCGAGCCGTTCGATACCAGACGAGGTTTCAGACAAGGCGACTCACTATCGTGCGACTTCTTCAATCTATTGCTGGAAAAAATAATACGAGCAGCAGAGCTAAATAGAGAGGGTACAATCTTTTACAAGAGTGTACAACTCCTGGCGTATGCCGATGATATTGATATCATCGGAAGCAACACCCGCGCCGTTTGTTCTGCGTTTTCCAGACTGGATAAAGAAGCGAAGCGTATGGGTCTGGTGGTGAATGAGGACAAGACGAAATATCTCTTGACTTCAAACAAACAGTCAGCGCACTCGCGTCTTGGCTCCCACGTCACTGTTGACAGTCATACCTTTGAAGTAGTAGATAGTTTCGTCTACTTGGGAGCCGGCGTTAACAACACCAACAATGTCAGCCTGGAAATCCAACGCAGAATCACTCTTGCCAACAGGTGCTACTATGGACTAAGTAGGCAATTGAAAAGTAAAGTCCTCTCTCGACGAACCTAAATCAAACTCTATAAGTCGCTCATTATTCCCGTCCTGATGTATGGCGCTGAAGCGTGGACGATGACAACATCCGATGAGACGACTCTTGGGGTTTTCGAGAGAAAGGTTTTGCGCAAGATTTATGGTGATTTAACGGCGAATACCGCAGACGATGGAATGATGAGCTGTAAGATTTATACGACGACATTGACATAGTTCAGCGAATAAAAAGACAGCGGCTACGCTGGCTAGGTCATGTTGTACGGATGGAAGAAAACACTCCAGCTCTGAAAGTATTCGATGCAGTACCCGCTGGAGGAAGCCGCGGAAGAGGACGACTTCCACTTCGGTGGAAAGACCAAGTGCAAAGTGACCTGGCTTCACTTGGTGTTTCCAGTTGGCGCCAAAAAGCAAAAAGGAGGAATGAGTGGCGCGCTCTGGTGGATTCGGCTATAATCGCTTAAAGCGGTTCCTACGCCAAATATATATATATATAAAATTTTGGTGGGAAATGTCTATTATGGGCGAGGACTTTATTTGAATTTGCAAAAAGATTTCAATAACTTCTAAGGTTTCCTTGACATTGACCGACTCTCATTAGCAAATTTGATTTTTTCAAATAAATATAATTGTGGAAGTGCCTAATACAATAGAAGATAGAAAGTTTTCTTCATTTTTGTTATAAATATTCATATTTTGCTTTTTGTTAATGGGAAACAATGCATTGTTAATCAAAAACCAAAGGATTCACGTTTATTCACTTGAATGATTACTTGCTTATTTAAGCATTTGAATAAATTTGGCGATTTGAATTTTGTTTGAAGGTTTAACTGTTTGTTGCTACAAAATGACGGCATTTAGCAAGTAATGTGACCCTGAAATTGACTGCTGCCCGATTTTGGTTGTTACGAGCACCAGTTTACATACATACATACATACATATGATACATATGTACATAAATGGATTTGCATATATGATTGTATGTATGTATTTATGTACATGCATTTAGTGCTTTGTTCACTTTGATTGCTGTCATGCACGACAAGTATGCATGCCTATCACAATTGCCAAATTCCAGCTGTCATAGATGCCACCAAATTCCCCCGGCACTATATATGTCGACTACTATATATTCCAAATATATGTGCTTATAAATGCATAAGCGTGTGTATTCTATTCGCATTTGACATTTGACTTACTAAAATGTGAGCAATTATAGTTTAGTAGTGCTGTCTCTATGTGAGTGCTATGGATTTGTGAGAGTTAATATGTTTTTTGTTTTGTTTTTATTTTGCTCAATTTTTATTTTTCTCTTCACCATTTCTATTATCCTTCAATCGTTTATGCGCCGCATTTATCAACAGTGAAGTTATAATTAGCGAAGAATTTGCGCGTTCGCAGCAAGGGTTTTTGTGGGTGCCGAAAGTATGTCATCAAGTTTTGACGAGGTAAGATTTCACAACTGTTTCTCAAGTGCAAATGCGATGTGATGTCACCACAAAATCCGCAGACACGTGTCGAACGTCCTTGTAACATTTACAATACAGTACTATATCGTAAAACTGAATGGAAACATTGACAAGCGAGTTATAGCAGAAATAAATTTCGGGCATGAAGACAATGAGCACAAATGCATAGACGTGTATGTACTGTAAACTGCTGGTGGGCTGATTCTGGCTACTGATACTACTTCTCCCAAACTTAGAGAAGATAATTTGAAGACTAAAAAAAAACTAACAACTACTTCTAATTCGTAAGAAGTTTAGAGAACTATTCGGCCGCAGCAGCCTTCCCTAGTCTTTGTCCATAATAAGAAGACTAAAACTATCTGGGATCACACTTTCAGACATTTTTTAGTAAAATCTTCGGCATATATTTGTTCGAAAAAAATAAAATTACAGTAAAAATAAAAAATACTTCGTTCATTAACTAGATAATTTTAAAGATGTGTGAACAAAATTGCTTCATAACTTTGCGATAATTCGTGCCCACCGTCTTGAAAAAATTAGTTTTGAGATAAGCACGTTCAAATTTTACATTCAAACGTGGCCTGATACGCGGAACCTACATAGGTATAGGGTATATGGGTATGTATAGGGTATATTTCTTAGAATTTTACTCAGACCGATTTGACATTTTGCACTATTTGATAAGAACACATTTTTTTAATTTAACAATTTGGAAACCGACCTACTCCTTAAACATACAGTGTAGCTTCCATAACTCGAAGATCTCCATAACTCGAACACTTGAATTGGTAATAGCGTTTAGAAGTCAAATTTCATACAAATTTCCTTCCCTAACTCGAAGTTCTCCATAACTTGAACACTTGAATTGGCAATAGAAGGCAAATTTCATACAAATTTCCTTCCATAAATCAAACTTTCTGATCACGGTATAATACAAAATTTCAAATTTTACTGTCGAGGCAGAATTTTAAAAGAGTCCCTCTATATCGTATGGATGCGACCAAAAAATATCATATTACACTTATGAATTGCATAAGTCATGTAACAAAGGCATAGGATACAGACATGAAGAGCCAAACAAAAGTAAAGTGCAACAAACAAAATTACAGAAAACATCTTTTATCGTATGTCCATAAAAAATTTTGCGAAGTAACTAAATAAAACAGTGCATAAATCTAAATTTTACAGCTTTTCGAAAATGTATATGTTGTAATGAAAATTCTATAACTCGAAATTTTTTTGTGAATTGTGGTGATCCGATACACAATCCATACAGTTCAGAAGCTTTCTGACTTCCCAAAGATACTAACCCACCCATATCGTTACATATGAGATATTTGTACTATGATAGATTAAGGAGTCAAAGATAGAATAAGGTGAAAGTTATTATTTCAGCTTAAATTTTTTACTCTTTACTTGCCTAAGTTGAGCTGGCAATTTTTATCATGACTAATATAAGGTTTTCCCATTTCATGTTTTGCTATTTAATATATCCAGGAAAGCAGTAATGTAAATTATAAATATATATAAAGTATAGTAAAGAATTACCACGTCCTACAGTTGTTTCTGCTGTTGGGTTAGGTTAGGTTAATCTGGTAGGCCAATGAGCCACACATAGACAGATTTTGATCCTTTACGATAACAGATGGA
Source organism: Zeugodacus tau (assembly GCA_031772095.1). Taxonomy (NCBI): domain Eukaryota; kingdom Metazoa; phylum Arthropoda; class Insecta; order Diptera; family Tephritidae; genus Zeugodacus; species Zeugodacus tau. Next base: position 26,081,983 of record CM062652.1, read on the forward strand.
GTGTCATTACGTAGTTAATGAAAAGTACTCATTCTATAGGATGAAGCGATCAAAAGGGGATGTGGTTTCACTAACGATATCTCTTTCAGATTATCATGCTGTGAAGCCCCCAAGTGCTGATGCCATTCCCCTTGACACTGCAGGACAAGCACACAAGATATGTTCCATTGTTCTTCTGGTAACTTGCTCTTGACATTTCCTGCATTATTCGCTTTCTGTCATGGATGCCAGATCCCATTGTCCTTCTATCGAACGTCAGTAGAAATCTCGTGAACTTCTGATTTACCGCTTTACACTTAACTTTTGTGGAATTGCATTTCGGTAGATTCTTCCAACGCGCTTTGAACTTTCATAACAAGTTCCTGTCTAGATTATCATATAGGCAGGGCATCGATCACGCTTTCAGATGATAGATTCGTTGATAGACCATTATAAGAGCAACATGTTTCTGATATTCTAGTTTTTATACAGGCAAGTGGGTAGGTGGTGGTCACCCACTTAATGACGTCATCTTTAATGATGTTCATAGGTTCGATTGAGAAGAATATTTCTTTAATATCTATGAAAAAGCTTTTTAATGTAATAAGATCATAAGACCTACGATCATCTTTGAATAGCTAGAGTTTTTCCTACACTAGTTTCGAATCGATCCAGAAAGTTAGAAACTGATGCAATAAAGTGTTTTTTGAATACCGCCCGAGAAAGTTTGAGTATCATTCTCGTCCAATAGTCTTATCTAACCGATTTTTTATATCTAATCAATTTAACTGTCATATTAATTTTTTATGTCGAGAATGACCGAAAAATATTCTCTTCGTAATATTTATACTCTCGCAACCTGTTGCACAGAGTATAATAGTTTTGTTCACATAACGGTTGTTTGTGTCACCAAGAAATATAAGAGTTAGATATGGGGTTATATATACATAAATGATCAGGATGACGAGTGGATTTGAAATCTGGATATCTGTCCGTCCGTCTGTCCGTGCAAGCGATAACTTGAGTAAAAATTAAGATATCTTAATGAAACTTGGAACACATGTTCCTTGGCGAGGTTCCCTGAGAAGGTTGCTTTCGAAAATGGGCAAAATCGGCCCACTGCCACGCCCACAAAATGGCGGAAACCGAAAACCTATACAGTGTCATAACTAAGCCATAAATAAAGTTATGAAAATGAAATTTGGAACATAGGATCCCATTAGGGAGGGGCACATTTGGCTGTAATTTTTTTGGGGAGGTGGGCGTGGTCCCGCTCTCAAATTGGTTTTTTGTACATATCTCGGAAACCAATAGAGCTATATAAACCAAACTTTCCGCAGTCGTTTTGTTTAGCCACTTCTTAGTACAGTCCAAAAATGATAGAAATCGGATAATAACCACGTCCACCTCCCATACAAAGGTTAGGTTGAAAATTACTAAAAGTGGGTTAACTCACTAACGAAAAACGGCAGAAACACTAAATTTCACATAAGAAATCGCAGATGGAAGCTGCACTCAGATTTTTTACAAAATGGAAAATGGGCGTGGCGTCGCCCACTTATGGGTCAAAAACCATATCTCAGGAACTACTCTACCGATTTCAATGAAACTTGGTTTGTAATAGTTTCCTTTCATCCCAATGATATGTTGTGAAAATAGGCCAAATCGCTTCACAATCACGCCTACTTCCTATATACCAGAACTTTGAAGACGATCTGGATCGTTTACTTTACAATATATAAAGTAAGCACTAGTGAAGATATCGGTGCAGAACTTTGCACAAATACTATGTTAATAGTGTGGCAGCCCCATTCTAAAAATCGCCGAAATCGGACCATAGTTTTTTAAGGCCCCATATATCGAACACGAGGACCTCGGTGCTTCTAGTCTAATATTATGGTTTCCAACTTTCAATGGACTTTATACAATATACATATATGACGAATATGTGGGTCAAATTGTGTATTACATAATATAAATAAAGTCAAATAAATAAATTGCGAGAGTATAAAATGTTCGGTTACACCCGAACTTAGCCCTTCCTTACTTGTTTGAATAGCATTAAATAGGATGAAAGGATGCATTAAATAGGATGAAAGAAGGGCCTAGGTGGAATGAACAAAAAAAATTTAATTTTTATTTTTTTTTCAAGTTTTGTACAATCAAACAAATCGTATCGCAGAATATTTATCACTATAAATAAAAAAAAAATCCATAGCCTCTCAAACTGTCACCTTTAATTTTTACCAATATGACATGCACAAAGGTACTCATACGCCATGGCGTCACATAATGTGATCTCAAGTTGAGACACTCGATAGCAAATCAATTACAACAATGACTGTCACCAATTTACTTTATAAACTAACTCATTATATTTCAGTCACAAAGACTTCGAACAAATTGCCAACCAACATAAAAAACAAAAACAATTCTCAAAGGATTTTCGTTGCCATTAGAAGAGAATGAAAAGTTTTTGTTACAATTTCACGAACTTCTTGCTGCTTGGTGGCACACATTACGACAAAACAACAAATAAAGTGGGTGGAGTGCGATGAACAGAGAGAGAGAGAGAGTGATAATGCTTAAAGGGCTCATTGACTCCAAGTGCCACACACAAACAAAGCGACGCATGAAGCGAAGAGTAGTAACAACAGAGGCATGATTGAGTAATACAAAAGAAAGACTTTGATTGTTTGTTGTTGTGAAATGAAACGAAAAGTTCGCCATTCATGTCTACCGCACAATGCATTCAATGAATGGTGTGTAGCGTGTGCAAAGTGTAGCCAAGAAGACATAGTTTGAGTAAATAGGATTGGTGTGAGTGTGAGTATATTTGTATGTATGTATGTATGCACATTTGTAGGTTATGTTTATATTTGCGCGGGCGTAACGAAATGTTAGCATGACTTATTGCAAGCACGTTTGGAGTAACAAAATTACAACAACAACAATAATGACAAATAAAATTACAACAACAAAAACAAAAAATAACAATAACAATACAACAACAAGAACAAAAAATATCAAAAAACAAAAACGAAAAAATAACAACAAAAACAACCCAACAACAACAACGAAAACAATATACCTATAAGAACCTAAGCAACAACGAAAGCAATACAACAAAAATAACAACAACCTAGGCAACAACAACAACTAAAGCGTAATAGAGTTCGAGTATACCGAAAAATCAGTTGCCATTGAAGGTGTCTGTGGCGGAAATGGAACAAGAAAAGTAAAATAAAAATATTGTTTAACAATAAAAACAACAAGAAACAAAGCGAATAGTGTGCAAAAAAACGTTGAAACAGTTGCCTGCAACACGAAAACAGCCAATGAACCGCGCCGCCTGCGAGGGAGTGCAAGTGTTTTGACTTTTGCCGCGCGCTCCGCTGATGCGTATGTGTGTGTGTGCCGCACACAACTGTTTACTACACTGAAACTACAATAACAATAACGTTGGCAACGTGGCGAAATATGTGCCATAGTTTATTTTTCGAGTACTCTTCTTCGCTTCGCAACTTATGCACCAAGCGCTGTGCTGTGGATGCGCTCTTGAAACAGTCAACGCGCGACCACCGACTCTACCGAACCAGCTGGCAATAATAGCCGGGATATCGGTATCAGCGAAATAATTGGCCTTTGTATTGACTGCTTATTGCCAAACTTGTCAATAATAAAAAAAAACAACAAATAATGGAAATCTAAACAATGCAAATAAGTGCTTGAGCAATCACCGCGGCTGATCAATAAATACCAATTTTTATGGCATTGTATTTGCATTAATTATTGGCGAAAATAATAAAAATCGTGCTACAGTCATTTTTACCGTTCTTTTTTACCGTTGCTATAGCGGGTGTGTTGTGTGTGTGCGTGTGACTCAGTCATTCTTGTAGTGTAACAACAATAAAAACAGGTGGAATACTTGAATTTGATTGAATCAAGCGCCAGCGCCTAAAAGCAGGCAATTACGGTTGAAATTAAAACGAGCGCGCGCAACGCCAGCCACTTTGTCGACAGCGCACGGCCTTTGAAAACTCGCCTTGATGGCTTTGTCAGTTAGTACGCGTCAAGCAGTTTCGCAAATGCCTTCCAGCGCGTGGGCAAGGCAGTCACAGCAGCAGCCGCCGCAGCAACGTTCGTCTGCTGCAATGCATTTGCGTTTGCAGAAGCAGCATTCCTTCAGCGAAGCTAATCGCACGCAACATTTCAACGCCGGCGCTGCTGGTCATTTGTTGGCTGCGCGCAGACCCGCCAGTGGTTACTTGACACGCGGTCTCTCCGTCGATCGTTCGCTGGAGAGTTTACGTCAGAAGTCAGCCGCGGCGCATGAGGTGCAAAGCAAGCGTGTGATTGCTCGTAAATCTGCTAAAAGTGGAGGTGAGCGATTGAAGGGCGTTAAAAATCCAACAATCGCTGAGGGGAAGTACGGTTTTGCGCGGGCAGGTTCCACGTCGTCACTTTTGAAATCGTTAGATCACGAATTGAAACAAGTTAACGGTCAGCTGGGACAACGTTTCCATTGCAATAGTGCTTGTGTTGAGGGAAATATTGAGGATCCAACGGTGTAAGTACAAATTTCGAGAGAATTTGATTTGTTTCTGGTGAAAATAAGTGAATGTGGACATAGTTCTATTTGAAACTCAGTTTAGTGTTTTGCTAGTTTTGATTATTAAGGGAAGATGTTAATGTTGTGTTGTAAAAGGAGAAATTTTCAAAAGTTGTTTTTTAATAATACATGGTTACAAATATCTCGGAAACAAAATGAGCATTTCATCAGATACTATTTGAATCACCAAGTTCATCCTGGTGACAAAAAAGTTATATCGAATGTCTGTTGTAAATCTTAACAAATCGTCGAGATAATACCTGGACGCCTTAAATGCTAGTGATTATTTTTTTTATAAGAAAAGTTGCTTGGGAGTGAGTTGGGCGATTTTTCATACTTTTTAGTATTCGAATATTTTGAGTAACTATTATAACGGATTAAATGCAGTGTCAACAGTGACACCTCTGACAATATATAGAACGAATTTTACTATAATCTCGAATTATGCTTTCAACCGGTTGAATAGATCTTGCGAATATTTATGGTCACATTAAAATATATGGCATATATTCGAGGACGATATCTGCTGTTAATTTAAGTGTGCTTCTCGACTAGTGCTAGAGATAGGTAAGAACTTAAAGTAGTACATGGTATAAGACCCAAAGAACTTCTAATAGGTTTCGGAAGATATGGAATTCGACTGAAAAATTATCTTTAGTCAAGAAATTATTTTGAAACTCTCTTAACCAACAGAGAATATAATCTGTAAAAGGAATTTTAAGGTAAGCGACTGTCTCTTTGACTTTTTTCGACTCTCGTCTCCCTTCCCGCTATATCTACGAACCTCCAATCTAACCAAAAATATACTTTCGGAACGATTATCTGCAATGCTTTATCTTCTAAATTATCACTATTACAAATATAAACCCCTTAAGGGGCTATACCAGTCCACCCATGAAAAATTAGGAGAATTTCGTAAATTTTTTGAAAGAAAATATTCGATCGAATATTTCGAATTTTTTTGGACATATTTTCAGCTATATTAAAAATCCAATTATCACGGTTTATACCTGCTCGTGGTCGCTCTTAAGAACGCTGCCATTCAAAAACTATTCAAGATACCACCTTGCAGATTCCACAGGATATTTTAGAAAGTATAAACTATCGAATAAGCAATTGATGTTTTGAAAGTGTTACACTGATATGGCCCCTTAAGTCCTGGTCTGATAAATCGGTTTCAGAAATCGAAAAAAAATTGGTAAATAATCATTTAAACCGCAGCCTAGTCATTATAACACCCTTCATCAAGATTTAATTAATTTCAATGCATTTCAACTTCGCCATTTATCATCCTTCCACGCATTTATAGAATTTAATTTAATTTCAATAGAATTCTTTTCAACTTTTGTAACTCAATTTATGGGTAAATGGGTCAACAGACGGCAAAACTTATTACAAACGCGTATATATATTATATAATGGCAGTATGTACATACACATAGCACATGAAAACTACCGTTGTATATGCCATAATAGTTTTGAGCTCAATTTCATTTAATAGTTAGTAACTGTAAATATCTAGTGTCTGAAATCACGATATCGTTCATTGAACTACATTTTTACCTTTATAGTTTCTAGTGAGCACTCTACAATTATTGCTTTATTTTTAGAACTCAGCAGCACGGACACCCACACGCACAGACATTGTAGACTTTCTAGAGAAAAAGCGAATGTGGGGGTATGTAAACAATTCTTGCATACCGACATTTGAATAATAATAGTAATAGTAGTAATAATAGCATGTATGCATTTATGTGTGTGTGTCTAAAAAACTATTTTCATCAGCACTTACAAATAACATAACCCCAAAGCGAAAAAAATGAAATGGATAAAGAAAATTGAAATGTTGCATGAAGAGATTTGAATGTAGTTGCTTACATATATGAATTTATGTATGTATGTATATATGTATGTCTACAAAATTGACATGATAGTCGTATTTATAATTTACTTTTTACCGTTACCCGTTGCATAAATCAATCAAATGTGATAGCTTCAACAACATAACAATTATATGATTTTTAATATACTTCAACACACACACACAGTAAGCATTCCGCAGCGCATATTACACACAACTATAGCCGACTATAAACTCTTATAAAGTATTTTGAGCCGGTATATATATATAGATATATGCTTGTAATTGATGTCATAGCGTTGAGGCGTTGCCCAATCGTCATGCAATGCAAATTTTTGATATTTATAAAAACCTATTAAAAATTGCAAAGATTTGTTTGTTTGTTTTCGAGTGCTAGTTCGGGGTTGGACAATTGCTATACAACTCTTCATATAGCTACGCCTTATTACTTTCACTTGAAAATGAAAATGTTGTCAGTTGACTTACATGACATGTGTACATCCGTGCATTCAAATTACCGTTACTACATATGCACTACTTTTGCATTTATAGGCCGGAAAGTCTCGGCAGCGAGTCAAATCTGCAGCAACCATCGTCCGAGCATCAGTGTACAGTCGAAAATTCCACATCAACACTCAAAAGGCATAACAGTAAAGTGAATTTGAATATTGTGCTTTCACATGCCATTAATTACAAGCCCACTAACGGTAACGAGTCCAATAACAGCGATATCGAAAGCTCCACTGAAGTCGTTGAGCAAAAAGTAAGTTGGAAATAAAGAAATAATTAAAATAAAGTCTTAATAATGACACACATACTTACAATTACTTACTAACACTTTTATATACACTTAATTATTAACTCATTAGCGCAAAACTACAACACAAACGCGTGCGCTGCGCACCGATTTGCCTGCACGCACTATAGCGCCAGCAGCGAGCACTGCCGCCAACGTCACTACAACAATTACTGCCAATGAGTGTGTCCAGCAACGTCGTGCACAATTCCGTTCGAGTCGCAATGTCACATTAATTACCAGCACTAATTTGGCAACAAGTGTGTCGCCGGCAGCAGCAAATAACATCACTGCGGCTAATAAGCAGCAAGAGGACGCAGTCGCCGTCGCACCCTTGACAGCCAACAATAGTGGTGGTGGCGCTGCATTCAACGCTGCACCAGCGCTAATCGTACAACGTCACCCACCGTTGGTACGTGCTATGTCCGCGCCGGTGCGTTCACGTTCGCTCGACGAGAATAATAAAGGTGTGTTTGCATTCCAAAAGCGTAAATTGCGTCGCCGCAAGCCGATTACGCGTAACGCGAGCATTTGTGAGAAAGCCGATGATGATATACTCTTCGATTTGAATGCTATTAATGGCAAAAAGCCACCAATATCACGCACACGTTCCACACTTGCGATTGATGTAGTTACACTTGTTTCACTCGTCAGCTCTGAGGGTAGTGATTCGGAAAAGGAAGATTCACCGCCGGAAACCGGGCATCGCAATGCAGAACGTTCGCGTAGCACTGGTGCACCTTCATTGCGAAAGGCGGGTAAATCAGGTGAGTGCAGAGTTTTGGGCGCAATTAAATGATGAGTGATGTGGCGTTCGATTATTATCGATTTAATGAATGATACAAAACTTTTTATTTTTGTAAAAAAAATATTTTGATGAAATTAATAATATAATTTGTTTAATTATATTGTTGAAGACTAATATATTTTAAAAATATATAATACTTTATCCATTTCATTTTCGTTTTAAATATTCTTTTAGTAGAAATTAAAAAAAATTAAATGAAATAAAATAGTAAAAAATATTTTTACGTAATATTAAATAAATATTTATTTAATTACGTTAATTTAGATATTATTAATTAAAGAAAACAGTATTTTATGAGATTTTATGAGATATGATTTTAATAATTTTCTAATATTTCAATATCTACTAATGCATAATCCCTAACCAAAAAAAATCTTATTATTTATCGCCAGTTTCCTTCCAAGAGAACTATCCCCCCAACTTTCAACTTGCCACAAAGGAATACTCACATATGATACGTCGTGGCTCGATAGCACCATTAGCTGCACGCTTACGCGCCAATCGACCACCAACAGCACCGCCAGTATCAATTTTCATGAACGAAACAAACGGTAACAATTCAATGACAACGAATACCGCAGACAACTTGGAAAGCAGCGATGGTGGTGACTCAAATGCCAACAATGTTTCGGATAGCACGCAAAACACTACGAAAGACGCAACTGAGCTGGCATGTAATGAGAAACAAAACGAGGAATATATCTACCCAGAGTATGTGCGTACGTTGAAGGAGCGCGAGTGTTGGAAATTATTTCGTAAAATGTCAGTTAAAGGTGTTAGCGTCACTTATGAGACGGTGTTGCGTGGCATGTTGACACCGACTGAGTTCCGACAAATACAAAAACAACGTGAAATTGAGGAGGCAAAAGCACGCGCTTTGGAGGAGGAGAAGGATGCAGCACTTGAACAGCAGACACCCACTTCAGCAGTAGATCGTTTAACACAGAAATTGTTGAAAAAGTAGTTGACCTGCCGGAAGCAATAATCGTAACTGAATATAACAACTATAAAGTAGTTTATAAAAAAATTATATATGTATGTAGTGAATTGTTGCACAGTGTAGGTTAAAGCTTTGTTATAGTGAGCATTTTTTAATAAAATTCACACAAGTGCGCTTACTTAGAACACTTAATTTGAATGTTTTTTTTGTTAAATTATGTTTAGGTAGGTAACTTTGTTAAGTATCACATTATTAATTATTAATAATATTTTAAATTTGAACGCATCACTATTAAAATGAAGTCATTTGATTGTTAATATCCGGGTTCCGGTTCTCCCTTTGAGTTTATTGCAACCATGCGTGTTATCGATAATCGATAAATTCAGACAATCAGCTGTTTGTTGTTATTTGCTGCAAAAAGAACTTCTGTAGAGTGCAATGAATTGAACCGGTTGAATCAATCAATGAATTTATGAATAAAAACAAGTAATGAGACGTAAAAATATTCAATGAAGTTGATTTAAAAATTAATTAGAACAAAACAAGTAAAGTGTGCTGCATTTAAATAATAAGTACGTATACATATCTGATAGCAACTAAGAACAAATAAGTGACAATTGTAACTAATTCTTTATCTTAATCAACCAACAGCCTTCTGCTTCTTAAACATGTGGATAATCAATGCAATTGTGGTGCATTTACTATTACTTGGCTCCATATTTGTCATATATTTCCGTTCACCAATCATAGCTGGTTTGCAGCCACAAGAGCCGTTGCAATTGGAAGCGCCTGCCAAGCGATTAGTGCTAATTGTGACTGATGGATTGCGTGCAGAATCGTTCTTTCGCAATGGCTGTGCAGATATACCAAATTTAAGTAAATTAATGTTAAAAACCAATGGTTTAGTTGGCATTTCACATACGCGTGTACCCACCGAATCGCGTCCAGGTCATATAGCGCTCATCGCTGGGCTATATGAAGATCCATCGGCTGTAACACGCGGTTGGAAGCGCAATCCGGTCGATTTTGACACCGTCTTCAATCGCAGTAGCCACACATACGCTTGGGGCGCAGCAGATGTGCTGCATATATTTTCACGTATGGGTGGCATACAGAGTGAGCAGCGATTACTTATTGACGCATATGATCACGAATTAGACTTCTCTGGACGTGATAAAACTTATGAATTAGATGATTGGGTGTTTAAACGTGTACGCCAGTTGCTTGCGCGCAAACGTGTGGAGCTGCGTGAGGAGAAACAAATTATTTTCTTTTTACATCTGCTGGGCTTAGATACTGCTGGCCATGTGCATAAGCCTGGCACGCGAAATTTCTTAGAAAATCTGCATCGCACTGAACGCGGCATAGTGGAGTTATATGATGAAATTGAAAGCGTGTTTCCAGATGGGCGCACTGCATATGTGTTAACCTCAGATCATGGCATGACAAATGCGGGTGAGTTGTACTATTTATGTGATCTTGTTTTCTAATAAAAATTTAATTTTCAAATTCTTACAGGTTCTCATGGTTCCAGTGACGCTTTTGAAACTGAAACACCTTTCTTCCTTTGGGGTGCAGGTGTGGCTAACAATGTTGATTCTGAAAATGTATTCAAAATTGGCTATGACATCGCACGTCCACTCTATGCCATGCAACAAGCACAAATAGCGCCAATTATGTCAGCTTTAATAGGTATTGCGCCACCAATGAACAATATTGGTGTGCTGCCGCTGCAATACTTAAATGCTTCAACGGAATATAAAGCGCATGCGGCACACAGTAATGCTCTACAGCTTTTAGCGCAATTTCAAGCGCTTTTGTCAACACATCAACGTGGACTCTTCTCAAGTTATCTATTAAGTTACAGTGAGCTCAATGAAGCAATTATTGCACAATATTTGGAACGTATAGAGAAGAATATGAAAAATGGTTTATATGAGGATGCCATTGAGGGCAGTTGTAATATAATGCAACTGGCCTTAAAAGGTATCGAATATTATCAGGGCTATTATCGTCGCCCCCTGCAGCTTAGCACCACTGCTACCTTCATCTGTTGGATAATTTACTGTCTGCAATTGTTGCTGGGGCAGCGGCAAGTGTTGAAACATTTTAGTGCTCGTTTAACAGTTACGTTAAAACAAAAGGTGTGCTTACTAATAATTTGTGTGTTGTTGCTATTGCAGCGTGTGCCAGTTGTGATAGCGTTTTATCTGATATTACCGTTCTTAGTTTGGTTGTTGTTGGTGCAGAAACAGCGCATCTCTTTGCTGCCGCTCATGCGCGCCATGCCGCTAGTACAATTGCTAGCATTAGTTTTGTGCGCCGAACTGTTTGTCTATAGTTTCTTTGAGCGTAAACTTATTTCATTAAGTTTTCTCGTTTACACATTATTCATTAATTTACGCGCTTTTCCCACTAAAAATGCCAAATTTTATATTTGGCTTGTATTAAGCATAGTTTTGACCACATTCCCACTACTGCCGCCAACTGTTGGTTATACGAACCCTTGGTTGCTGCTGCTCGGTATGTTCGTTACGTTGCTGCGCCCATTTGTTGTTAAATCACACATACACTGGCATATAACAGTGCCCGCAGTGATAAGCTTAATTAACGCTTTGCTTGTCAGTTACTGGCATGCGCAACAAGGTGGTGTACCCTACATATCGCATGCGCTCTCCTGGTGCTTCTTGCTGTATATTTTTGCTTTAATAGCGCTTCGCAGAACAGCCGTTTTAAAGCAACGCATTGAGCTGTTGTTCTTCTTATTAACTTCACTCTACACTTTACTCTGCACCTCATATGAGTCGCTCTTCATTGTAATGCTTTCTTCCGAGCTAATGCTCACGCTCTCAGCGCAATCAATGCAATTGCCTTTGTCGCACAGTCTAAATGATGACGCCTACACGCAGCGTAAGAAAGCTGCTTCGCTACAACAGCCACTAGCAGTCAACTCACCACAGCAGCTGCAAGCAGCGCTCAAGTTGTCCTTCACCATTTTACTCTACACACTCTTCTCCTTCTTTGGCACCGGCAATATCGCTTCGGTCAGCTCCTTCGATCCCAATATTGTACGCTGCTTTCTGAGCACTTTCGCACCGTTCATCATTATGTCGCTGGTCATATTGAAATTAATCATTCCAGTTGTTTTAAATATCACCATTATTTATGGCATGTCATCGTTTGCGCGCGCCAATGAGCAGGCAATCTTCATTTGTTTAATGCTAATCTGTGATGTGATGGGCTTGAATTTCCTGTTTTTGGTTAGAAATGAAGGGTCGTGGCTGGAAATCGGCACATCGATTTCGCACTTTGTCATTATGGAGGTGACCACAGTGGTGTTGGTGATCTTCACATATTTTGCTAAATTGTTGTTGCGTCTGAATGAAAAGCTGCAGAATGTGGAGTAGACGAAAATTCAAGTAGTATTATTTATATAAAAAATAAATATATAATTTTTGTATTATAGAATGCTTTTAAATGTTATTTATTATTTTAAATACAAATTTTTGCTAGTAAATTTTTTTATTAATGTAAATAAATTAAATAAAAAAATGAAAATTACAAAAAAATAATTCGAAATGATTTTATTTAAAAACTAGCTGACTCCACAGTCGTTGCACTGCGTGAAATTATTTGTTTTGAAAACAAAGTTGAATTTGTATAGTGTTGGAAAACATTTATTTGCGATTTTTCTAAATTTTTTTTCAATGTAATTCAGCTTAATAAACAACATTTTTTTTGTTTTCTGTTCTGGTGCGTTAATGTACAGAGAAGATGATTTTTCAACTCGTGAATGAAATTTATGCCACACACCTCCAGCGACTGTTTTTGAGTCCTGTTGATTGTCATCCCAAATGCAAGTCTCATTGGAAACTGAATACGTTTGAACTGAAATGGCAAATCGTTGGAACTCAAAGAAATTCGTGGAATCAAGCATTCTGCCCTCTTGTAAGTCCCTTTAAAAAATTCTTGCAACTATTACATTATTCGATAGCTGCTTGAAGATTGCGAAGCATAATAAATGACAAAGCATTATAATGACAAAAAATTTAGAAATTTCACTGGATAATTCACAGCTTCGTCTTCATTTTCAACATGATCGATCGATGTTTATGAACACAAATCTCCCGGAAGTTGACTTTAAGTCGTATAGATTAAATCATCGACATCGATATTTTTGGCAGTTAAAAATCCGCGTGCACTCAACCACTCGTAGTTACGATAAATTTGGCTAAAGTTCGGATTGATATCAAACCATTAGAAGTATTAACCAGAATTTGCCCAGTTCTTGGCAAATCTTCTGCGGTGCTTTCCTGTTGCAGGAACACACGCATATTCATGGTCAATCATATGATTTTTGCGTGCCGCCACAAGTACGATGACTTGAGACAATCAATTCCTCCGCCGCTGTTGATTTCGAAATAACAGTATCATTACGCCACCAAAGCGACGATTATTATTCCACAGATCTTTCATTGTTCTGTCAAGTGCTTCTAGAAAATTGCACTCATATCATAGATTTGCATGTTTAACTGAAACTACAATGTCGAATGTGCCGTTCTTCCAACTTCAAGTAGCGTTGCTGCAATTCCAGTAGATGCGTGAGCCAACGTAATGCCATTTTGAGATCGTATTGTTGCCAAAATCAATGATATCAGAATCAATCAGGATTCCCAGTTCCACCGTGCGTATCAAGAAATAAAAGTCCAACATTTCCATCATGGACAGCCTTAATCAATTCATCATAGGTTGTCTTTTGCTGCTCATTAAATAATGGAACATTTCTTTATACTTGTTGTTCCAAAGTTATTCTGTCGTATGCACGATTCAGTACATCTCTAATTTGACGATTTGGTGATGGCATATGAATTTCAATGCTTCAGATGTCACCGTTCATTTGCAATTCTGAATTCTCTGTTGCCACTTGCCAATTTCCGACATTTCCGAATTGTTTTTTTTTTTTTTATAGATAGATTGAAAAAAAAATGTATGGAAAAAAGTCACTTTTTGGAATTTTACAATTTTCCGACTAAACCTTCCAAGATCCACAACGAACAACCTCTGAACATTTCATCAAGAATGGTCCAACCGTTCTCGATCCTCAGCGTAGCTAATCTTGAACCGCTTTCGCAGCGCAAGGAACGGAAGCCCTCAAAGATAAATAATTTCCCCCGTTTTTTACACATTTGCCACTGATGCTATACCCTATAGCCTTCCTCGATAAATGGACTATCCAACAAAGAAAGAATTATTCAATTCGAACCAGTAGTTTCGGAGATTAGCGCGTTCAAACAAACAAACAAACTCTTCAGCTTTATAATATTAGTATAGATTTTTTAAATTGTTTCAATTCAAATTTTGAAAAACAAACATTTAATAATATTTAAACTTTTAAATCTGTTTATTTTTTCTTTAACCCGTAAAATCCCAACTTTTTTAAATGCTTTCAAATAATCAATAGTCAAAGTGTTTTTGAAAAGATCACACCCTCGATGCAGAAAATTAATTATAATCTTTAAATTAAACAAGTAAGGAAGGGCGAAGTTCGGGTGAAACCGATCATTTTATACTCTCGCAATTTATTGATATATTTTTATTAAGATAACACACAATTTGACTCATATATTCGGCATAAAGTACAATAGGATAACGAAAATCATCATATATAGTATATGAGGGCTGAGGTAATTCCTGAACCGATTTCACTCATTTTCACCACCAATGTACACTATATCCAAGACTATACGCTCACTTAATTTTGCTAAGATATCTCACATATTAACCGATATATGCGGAATAAAGCCCATAATATTTTTGAAAAACATATAATTAGGTATATGGGAGCTAAGGGAAGTTATAATCCGATTTTAATAAATTTTTGTAACAGAGACACACAATTAGAAGAAAATAATTGCCTCAGAATTAAATTAAGATATCTGAGAGATTTACCGATATCAAATTCCAAATTGAGTTATATGGTAAGTAGTCTTGGTTGTGACCCGTTTCGCCCATTTTCCATCCGTGTCATCAAGGTATCGAGAAAGTGTTGTATACCGAATTTCATTGAAATCGGTCGAGTAGTTTCTGAAATCATGGTTTTTGACGAGGCACGCCCACTTTCAGTTAAAAAAAAATCTGAGTGCAGCTCTACTCTGCCATTTTTAATATAAAATTTAGGGTTTCTAGTGTTTTCCGTTAGAGAATTAACGCACTTTTAGTTTTTTTTTCTACCTAACCTTTGTATGGGCGGTGGGCGTGGTTATTATCCGATTATATAAATTTTTATAGTGTACAATGGGGTACGTAAGGAAAGCGACTGCAGAAAGTTTGGTTTACATATCTTTATTAGTTAATATGACCCTTGTAAATTTTTACTGTTATAGCTTTATTTATGGCGTGGCAATGGGCCGATGGTCCCGTGGCAATGGTACCCATTTTCAATACCAACCTCCTCAGGCTGCCAAGGAATACATATATGAACCAAGTTTCATCACGATATTTTTATTTTTTCTCAAGTTATTCGTTGAACGAACAGATGGACGGACAAACAGACATCCGGATTTTAAACCTACTTGATTATTTTAATGATTAAATTTAAATTAATTTTTTTATTTAATACATATTTTGTATTTTCTTTTTATATTCATTTTAAATTATATTAAAATATTTTTTACATGAAATTAACGTCACCAAAAAAAACAAAAACAAACTAAATTACAACAAAACCCAATGAAACGTCTGCTGTGCATAATATTATATTTATTCCACATTACATATAAACTTTTGAGACTAATAAAATCTTAAAATAAATTAGCTGTTATACATATATAGTGTGTATGTATTATATAAGGTATATATAAGGCATTACGTTACTAAGGCGCAATTATGCATATACATATATGAATGCATATGTACATATGCATAATTAATTAGAAAACTAACGTTTTTAGCATACAAAGTAGTTCAGAACTTAACCTAAGCGATAAATATATATATTTATAAATATGTACAATTTTTTAGTGTAAAATACAGACAAATAACGAACTGCCTGCGTTGTAAATGTTGACTTAAAAAAAAAAACATTTTTTATTGCTTATGCTAACAATTTAAGCTCACAACTAACATTAATATATATTAATAATTATTTTTTTGTTTCGATTTTAATTTCAGTTAAAAACATACATAAATATGTGTATTCTTTAGTAGTAACAATATCTCATCACTATCACGTAAAATGCAAAATTTCCAATAAAGCAAAACACCAGCTCTTTGATGAAAATGAAAATAATAATAAAACAAAAATAAAATTAAATGTGTAAAGAAAAATTAAATAAAAATTTTAAGGCAAAAATTATAATTAAAATTTTTTGCACGAAATGTTCGCACTGTCGTTGTAACGCTGTCAATCTTTAAGATATTGCTCAAGTGGATTGGCACCAGTTAGCTTCAAAGGCTTCGACGTTAAGGAGACATCTGTAGAAAAAAATAAAATTTTTAAATTTTTTATTACGCATTGCTGTAAATAACTGTAAATATAATGCAAATTCCAGTTACTTACTGGCTTCCGTCGAACTCTGCGATATTGTCTGCACTTCACTGCGTTGTGTTTGCAGGCAATTCAACCATTCGGTAAGCGTGATTTTTTTATCACCATTTACATCACAGTAGCGTGGCATCTTCTTGCCGCATTTACGTAGCGTTCTAGAATTTTATGAAATTATTTTGTAATTTGTTTTTATAATTATGTACATATGTATGTATATAAAAGCTATAAAGATGTCTACTCACTTCGAACTGGTCACCATCTCTCTGAAGGTCTTCCATTCTTTACGCTCCCAAACTTTGTTCTTGTTTTTATCGAGTAAGACAAAGCTTAACGTTGCAATACGATCGTCCTCCGAGCTCCATTTGGTCGTATTACCCCTGCAGGGAAGAGAAATATATTTATAGAGTTAAGACTATTATATATAAATACTTTTATTTTTAAATAAAACTAAAAATTTTAATAATAAAGAATAATCGGTTGAAGGTGCCTGGAGGAAACAATATTTCAATATCTGAAATAATGTCATTGTTCAAAGTGAGGTTATATAATAATTTGAAAGATATGAGCCCGATAATAAATTTAAACAAGTTAGAAATGGCTAAGTTCGAGTGTAAACGAACATTTGATACTCTCGCAATTTGTTTATATAAATTTATTCCTGGTTTTCAGTCATTTTCTCCACCAAGCCAAATACTCAAGACGTTCACTTAACTTTACTATGTAATATCACATATTAACCGTTCTTCTGAATTTCTTTAGAATATCAGAGAAATATTCCTATATTTTCGCAAAAAAAGTGGCCACTAAGGTACTGAGGTTGTAAAGTAAACGATTGAGATGGACTTCAAAATTGCGACCTTTAGCAATTAGGCGAGGTAGTGAACCTACTTTTTCAAACTATTCGAGTGGTATGCCAAAGAAAAGCAATGAGCCGACTTTCGTTGAAATTGGTCGAATATTTCCTGATATATTGGTTTTAATCCCTTAGTGGGCGACGCTACGCCTATTTTACATTTTTTATACCAATATGAGTGTAGCTCTTCTATACTCGTACCATCTTTACCATTAAATTTGCTGAATTAAAGCACGTTTAGTAGCTTTCAACATAACTTTTGTATAGGAGGGAGGCGTGGTTATAATCTGATTTCATTCATTGTCATGCTGTATAATCAGGTGTCTAAAGTGTGGTTTATAGAACTTTAGTAGTACACGAAAAATATATATACCTGTATAAACAGAGATATGTCTCTTTGCAACATGCTGCGAGAGTATAAAAATAATTGGGATCATCAAAAAAATCTCCAACTTTTGCTTCGAGTTTCTTAAAGTGTTGAGTCAGGTCCACAGAACAGGAAATCCAGTTGGATTTAAATTGGGCCAAGGACTATATAGATACAGTTATTTTCACTAATTATTTTGTCGCTACTATATTATAAAGTTGTTGTAGTCTCACAAAACATTCCACAAATATATTTAACAAGTCCTTTCTCTCATATACATTTTCGTCCGATTCATGATTTGTAGCTTGATAGAAACTATGTTCAAAGCTTGATCGATAGATCTAGAAAACCGTCATAGCCATCCTCTAGAATGGGTGGGTGTGTGACTAAAACATTAGTACCTCACTTTCAAGACATGAACCATTCTCGCGATCGTCTTCAAAGTATTCGATGCCATCTCGTAGTCGTTTCATACAGTCTTCTCGGGGGGAAAACTTAATTGCTTGTTTGAGAATGTTACGGAGTATTAATGGATATAGGTATTATCTCAACTTTGGATTTATTTGTATTTATATGATAGCTGAGATATTAAAAAAAAACAAAGTTTTGAAAAATGTGCTCGACAACATTTCATGAATGAAGAGATTTTAACGAAATTTGAGGGTGTTTCCATATTTTAAAGTTACCCCCTTATTTTTTTGATTTAAATGTATTGTGTGTTATGTACCTTTAAACAACATTTCAAATTTCACTTACCCAGAACTAGCGGTAGCCACAATGTACGTTTTCAGGAACTCTCTGAGATCATTTAAGAACACGGCTTTTCTTGGTTCCGGACAACCTTTCATGGGACGCGGCACTGCAAAGATGGCATCGCATTGTGGACGTTTATCCTTTACCGTTGTGCCGGGTATATTCTTGCCCGTATCCTCATTCACACACCAACAATACGGTGTAGAGCGATAGCACTGCACGCGCTGATAACGGCCATCCGATGTGCATTCGGGTACGTAAAAGAGAGTGCCGCCGTGCTGCAGAAACACGAGAATAAACATAATTATGTTTAAAGGCATGAAAAGTTAGTTTGGACTTACGCGTTGCTCCTCGAGCGTTGCCTTTTGATCCGCCAGACATTCGGATTCGCTCTCGGACTCGTTCAATGGTGTATCGATTTTCGTATCGGTAACATCGAGTAGTTTCGGCCCTTCATTGGGGATAATTACTTTTGAATATAATTTTTGTTTTTGTTGTTTTAGTATTTATATGTGGACATGCAATAACTACAAAATTGTTGAACTATTTTTTTGGAATTTTTTTTTTTAAGAAATCCAACACCCGCGAATTACCCTATTAGTGTATGTATGTATGTGGGTACGTGTATATGAATTTGTGGAGTGATTTGTTAGTGGAAAAAATGTTAGTAGACTCGTGTGTAATGTTATGTGTGCAAAAAATTGTTGTTGTTGTAGTGCGAAAAAATAGTTAATTCGAAATTTCGATATTCGAAAGTTCATTACAAGACGTGTGTCAGTATGTATGTAAGTACATAATTATATGTGCATGCTTCATTATATAAATATGTAACAGTATATAATATATATAATAACTGTTTATGTAATATCTATGTATAATATGTATTTTTATGAACATATGTGTGTATGTATGTATGTATATGTACGTACAATGGATACGTGATGAATTTAACATGCGTAATCTATCGCTATTTTCACCACCATCTTCCTGCTCATAATCCTCCTCCTCATCATAGTCGCCATGCAGTGAACCACTGTCATCTTCATCGCCCGTACTTTCGCTCTCCAAGTCGTCGAAAGTGCTCGATGAATGTGAATGATTGATATTGTTCAGTTTATCATTGCGATTTAAATTAAAATTATTATTGTTGTTGTTGTTGTTATTATTGCTATATGTATTATGATTTTGTTGTTGTTGAGGATGGTTGAAGTGCGTTTGTGTTGTATGATGTTGATTGTAGGATGGCGCTGCATGTCGATTGTTATTGCCATTATTGTTGTTGTTATTATTTTGCTGCTGCTGTTGTGGTGTATAACCCTGGTAGGTGTTGCTGGCGATACTGTTAACGGCATAATTATTATTTTCAGCAGCCGCATGACCTGCATACAAGTACGAGTTGGAAGTTCAATTGCAATGTAGTATGTAAATATGTAAATGTCGATAAAATGAAATTTATTTCTAATACAGTATGTACGCGGTAATGGCAACTAGTAAGTGAAACAAATATATAAATTAAAATTTCTAAAAAAAAAAATTTATTTATATACTATATTATTTGTTTTCCATAACTTTTCACAAAAATTCCTCCATCGAGATTTGTTAGCAAAAATAACGGTATGAAGTGCAACTGTTAGTGTTGATATTAGTTCTTAATAACATTCTGTAAACTCTGATTTGTAATTTAATGGCCAAATATTTCATTTGGATTTCTAGGTTAGGTGCTTTTCGTAGATAATAATAGAATAATTCTTTTGAAAAAGTCTAAATACTTTAGACGCGAGAATTCTAGCATCATATATTGATATATATTTGGAACTGATTAACATATATTTCCAACAAATTCAAAATCGTACAAATTTTGAGATCTCAAATCATCTCACGATTCTGATCCTGGTGCTATATATTTAATCGATTATTCCTATATTTCAAAGACTCATTAAATGAATATATTATTCAATAACCATAATTTTAAAAGCAGCCGTTGCTTATGCCGAGTACATACTGTGATAATTAAACATTTTATAAGATGCAATGTAATAAATATTGATGTTGTTATATGTTGGCGCAATTGTTATTATGCGTGCAGAAATGAAAAAAATAATAATAATTTTAAAATAATTTGATCTAAAAAATGCATGCAAATGAAATATACACGTTTATTTAAGTTTTAATGTCAAACGTAAGCCAGATAAAGAGTTTTACTTTTAATGTCTATGGTTATATATTTAGTTATGCAAAAATATTTCAAATATCTATTCTATATTAAAAAACTATAACCGTGGTCAACCACGAAAAAAGAATATTAAACTTTATAGGTTCCTTTGGATATACAATGGGTTTTGGTGAAAGGACATATGCCTTATTTTATGAAGGTATACGAGTGATTACAAATTGACTCTTAATTGAATCAATTAGTAAACTGCCCATTTATATATGTACTAAGTGTCCTTTAATCGTACAACATGCATTTGAAGGTTACTCATACGCCATGCAAACCAGTTGATAAGAAATTATGTGGCAGAGAGCCTTAACGAACGAAATATTGTAGAATAACCTTAAAAAATTAACAATATTGGCCCATAGGGCCAGTAATAAAATATTGATTCACTAACAATTTAATCTCTGAAGTTCTTTTATATACAAGAATGTACTAATTTGGTTCTTACATTGTATGAGTACTTCAATTGAACAATTAAGGAAATGATGATGACAAGATCCTGCGATTTCTTCCGACTAAATTTATTAAATTTCTAAATTGAACTACGTATCAGCATCATCGGTTGGCTATTCTCTTAATTTTCCTCCGCTTTATAGTAGACTTAATAGACTACGTAGTCAACTTAATTAAGCGCAAAATTAATTAACCAATTGGTTTATTAGAACAGTACTTCAATTAACAAAATTTTGGTTTAATGAACAATTCCAACAAATAGATCCCAATTTTGTTATAACTTTGTGGCCAATTAACTCGGGAAATCTACACATAATTTTAGTAAAAATGTCTTTTCCAAAATATAGATGAGGAATCAATTAATCTAATACAAGTATATAATAAAATCGATTGGGTTTTTTTCTCAATCCCATATTTGTTGCGAGAAAACTCATTTTGAGATAAGCAAAGAATTTATTTAAATAATCTGAGTGAGAATTAAGCAATAAATTCGTAATGACTAGACTATTGACTTAAAAATTACTTTTGATTTCACCAAATTTCTAAAAATACAGCCCTATGGTTTGAAAATGAATAACACATATTTTGATATTTCTGGCAGCTATTCGAAAAATGAAGTGACGTATAAATTCTTCGGCTGTCTTCGACGATGTCTGCTGAAGCGTCAGAGCTTTATTGTACAGATTCAGATAACCCACGTGAGTTCGTTGTGTGATAGTGCTCTATACCATAGCTACAGATAGATATGGATAATGAATAATGGATAATATGGATAATGAATAATGTAATATATCAGTATGCTAGTAATATTGTGATAAGATATCAAAAAGAGCGTGTCATACAATTAAACAGTAAAAACTTGAATGGATATGTCATCATCCTCAAAACAAAATCAAAATCAGATGACCTAATCGACATTGAAAAACCTAGGAAAGGTTTATGGCAAAATGTAGGCCCGGTACACGTAAAGGGAACGGTCTGACAACTGCGTAGCTCTACTTAAAATTATTTGTTTAATGCTTTCTGATGCTACGACAACAAAATATAAACAATTATTATAAGAAATGGGAATACTGCCTTAAATAGGTTATCGCTACTCTTTGAAGAATCTACTGTCTTTGGAAACATTCTTTCATCAGGAAAAATACCAAGAAAGTACCAGTTTACGAGTAAAACATATTTCTAGCAAAACTTGAAATGAGTAATTTCATGCATAAATGTAATGAGTAACAAATGAAAATTTAAATGAATTTTAACTCGTTTCTGTTTTTTCACTTGCTATTTATAGATAATTATTGTTCTTGTGTTTAATTTTCTTATACATATATGCATGCAATTATCTGGGTAAGCCCTCAATATTAAGCAAGCTAAAAATACTGTTAGTTATAGCTCCATTAATCCAAATGCAATGCAAAAACAAATGAATAATCACAATACTCACGATTTATTCCATCTTTCGAGAAGCAATCATTCCATTCGGTTAGAGTCAAACGATCGTCGTCATCCAAATCGCAGAACTTGCCAAAAGCACGTCCACAACGTCTCGGTTTCACCGCCTGTGCAAAGAATTTATAATTAAATAAAAATATAATTCATCCAAAGAGACAATCAACTTAGTAACATTCATTCAATAAATTGGAATGCACATACATACATACAATATATGAGACTCAACGACGACTCACCCGCTTGACGAGCTTCTTTAGTTCGCGGAATTCATTTTTGTCCAACATTTGATTTGCATTCACATCCAAATAGGTAAACTTCCAATCGAGCACCAATTTATCATTGGATGCACTCTCGCCACCCTCTGGCGCCTTGCCGGGCTGGCCGCGTTTCAGCTGTCCAGCGCGTACATATTCGCTTTGGAAGACTTTGATGAGATTGGCATTGAAGGCAGCACGATCGACGGCGGTACACGTGCGCCGGAGACGACTTGTATTCACGTGACGTGACGGTGATCGACGCATATTCGCCTTGCTGTACTCGCGACATTTGGGCTTGCCATTGCGGATCGAGGTGTTCTTGATGGGTTTGCCGGTAATGTCACTACACCAACAACCGATTTCGCCGATGCATTGCACGGCCGCAAAAGTGCCGTCCGATTTGCAGCGTGGTATGAATTTCGGTGGGGCGGTGGAGCGATGCTTGAGCGCATACTCACGTGCGTCTTTGCAAGCTGCTGGTGATACGTTAAAAGCGTTCTTAGTTCTTAGTTCAGTTTAAAGTGTGTTTTTCTAAGTTTACTTGACTCACCTTTGCAGTGTCCTTGATACTTGAGACTAACTTGATAACCGCTGCATTGTGCGCGCAATAAATGACAACGAGAGGGATAGGTTTGATCGTCCGTGCCACAGACGGGTCGACCTTTGGTCTCATCACATTCCCCACCACGGGCGGCACATTCGGATATCTGTGGGTAAATTTTAGGTTATTAAGTGGGTATTTTATTGTATTTAGAAGGGTAATGTAACTTTGTCGGGTTCTTGAAATAAATTAAGTTTTAATACTATACTACTTTCATAAGTCCCTTACAACATTCTCCATACAGTTTTATAGAAAGCTTCTGTGATGACAGTCCTCGGTCCGATATAAATCGAGAACCTCCTGATTTCATAGATTTGATTGTCAAGGGTAGGGAGAGCTTCGTGGATTTTTAGTGGGGTTTCTTCTCTATTTTCAGATATATTTCTAGATGATTATCTAGATGTTCCAATCTCTATATCACATGTTTCGAATTTTTAGGACCATTATAGATTTTTAGAGTAATTAAAGCAGATTTTTAACATTACTTGTCGTGAAACTTGTCTCTTTTACAAAAGGTTTGTCTCCAAAAAAAAGTAAAGCGTTCTTCTACTCTTCTTTTTAGACTACCCAAGTATGGGTTTTTAGGTTGGGTCGCCCCCTTGCGGTGCATCCCGGTTAATGCTAAATGACCTTCACGACCTTTGTCATTCCTCACGGACATTTGACTCTGGGTTGACAAGGACAACGAATAGGGTTGTTTTGGTTTAGATTGAATCTTGGCCTGGTGATCGTGAGTATGAAGGGGTGACACTCTTCAGATATGGCTGGTGGGTTAATGCCAAGAGGCCTGGCTGGCCTCAGTGTACGTTCGTCTCCCATCATCATTAAGTTGATGTGATAAGAGAAGATTAAGAAGACTTCCTTTTTGCGCTGGTCGGCTCTGAATGCATTGGGCGTGCGAGAGCTCTTGCCTAGTATTCCTTACCGAGATAACGTTGAGACCATTAAAAGTGACTATTCTTATTACTTAGGCTTTGGGAATATACCCTCTATCTATTAAATTTTTTCCTACCCACCACTTTGGTGTGAATTCTTGGTATTTGCAATCGGTAAAAATCGTATATATCACGTATATTTATTTCTTTTGTAATTTATAGGTATACAAATGTTTACATATTGATTGTATACAACAATAAATATACATAAAATATACAAACAAAGTTAGCTATTAGTCATAACCTAACATTTCACTTTGTTATTTAGACATTGATATCTGACTCCCAGAGCGCCAAACCTAACAAGAGACAAGGCGACAAGCTCCTACATACCCAAACAGCAAACAGCTACAAATGCACAGCAATGTACGGCAAATGTACGAATTGTCAATGCAACAGGGCTGATGGTGTCATGTTTTTATGCTGATGTATGATATGTTGACTACAGCGGCGGCACCGGCATAACAACAATGTAAGTCTGCGTTATGAGTGGAAATTGTGTGTATGTGTGTGTGTGGAAGCTACCGCAACAATTCACGGTATTTACACTGAGCACGCGTCTGATAAACGCGGACATGCTACAAATGTGAAACTTGTTTACATTACTCACTACATAACACACGACGAGGGGTGTTTGTATATTCGATGGGTTTTTTGATAAATCACTTTCGTTATTGGGGAAAAGCATTTTAGTGTTATTTCTTAAATGCAGGGTTCTAAGGGTTTTATGTGGTCTCCGAACGTCTTAAAGCTTTTTATACTCTCGCAACAAAGAGAGAGAGTAAAGAGAGTATTATAGTTTTGTTCACATAACGGTTGTTTGTAACACCCAAAACTAAACGAGTTAGATATAGGGTTATATATACCAAAGTGATCAGGGTGAAGAGTGGAGTTCAAATCCGAATGTCTGCCTGTCCGTCCGTCCGTCCGTCCGTCTGTGCAAGCTGTAACTTGAGTAAAAATTAAGATATCTTGATGAAACTTGGCACACTTATTTCTTGGCACCATAGGAAGGTTGCTTTCGAAAATGAGCAAAATCGGACCACTGCCACGCCCACAAAATGGCGAAAACCGAAAACACATAAAGTGCCATAACTAAGCCATAAATAAAGCTATGGAAATAAAATTTGGTAAGAAGGATCGCACTATGTAGGGGCATACTTGGATGTAATTTTTTTGGGGAAGTGGGCGTGGCCCCGCCCCCTACAAAGTTTTTGTACATATCTCGCAAACCAATAAAGCTATATGAACCAAACTTTCTGCAGTCGCTTTTTTTATGCCACTTCCTACTACGGTAATAATAACCACGCCCACCTCCCATACAAAAGTTAGGTTGAAAATTACTAAAAGTGGGTTAACTCACTAACGAAAAACGTCAGAAACACTAAATTCACACATAAGAAATGGCAGATGAAAGCTGCACTCAGATTTTTTTACAAAATGGAAAATGGGCGTGGCGTCGCCCACTTATATCTCAGGAACTACTCGACCGATTTCAATGAAACTTGGTTTGTAATAGTTTCCTTACATCCCAATGATATGTTGTGAAAATAGGCTAAATCGCTTCACAACCACGCCTACTTCCTATATACCAGAACTTTGAAGACAATCTGAATCGTTTACTTTACAATATATAAAGTAAGCACTAGTGAAGATATCGGTGCAGAACTTTGCACAAATACTATGTTAATAGTGTGGCAGCCCCATTCTAAAAATCGCCGAAATCGGCCCATAGGTTTTTAAGGCCCCATATATCGAACACGAGGAACTCGGTGCTTCTAACCTAATATTATGGTTTCCAACTTTCAATGGACTTTATACAATGTATATGACGAATATGTGGGTCAAATTGTGTATTATATAATATTAATAAAGTTAAAAAAATAAATTGCGAGATTATAAAATGTTCGGTTACACCCGAACTTAGCCCTTCCTTACTTGTTTTTATAGGTTTTTAATGTTTCTGATGGTTGAGTAAACCTTAGAATAAAATTTTGTAATTTTGTAAGGACCAGACGGAAGATTGCAAAAATATTTTCAAACTCAGTTAGATCAGTCCGTTATATTTAAAATGAAATTGAATATTCAGAATATTACGGGCCCTACACGTGCCTGACTTATCATTTATGATTTTTTTTTTTGACAGAAGAGGCTTTTTATTTGGTTAACTAGGTCTGGAAGATGACATAATGCCAACTTCACTTGCTTTAAAACCTTCAAATTGTGATAGCCGTGTCATTTACATATGTCCATCCCAGCTACAATCTCATCAGATTGGGAACAAGCTGTTGTCCCACTATTATCCTGTATCTTTGCCCGGAATCAATGGTCTTCGAATGAACACAGTAGGCGTTGGATAATAACCAGTACTTGTGCTAAATATAAACGTCATTGTAGGTTTTTCAAAAGTATCGCATATATGTATTGGTTAATATGTGAGCTATCTTAGCTAAATTAAGTGAGCGTATAGTCTTGGATATAGTGTACCTTGCTGATGAAAATGAATGAAATCGGTTCAGGAATTACCTCCGCCCTCATATACTATATATGAGGTACCTCAGCCCTCATATACTATATATGACGATTTTCGTTATTCTATTAAACTTTATGCCGAATTTATGGCATTTGCATGTTATCTTAATAAAATTTCTTCAATAAATTGCGAGAGTATAAAATGTTCGGTTGCACCCGAACTTAGCCTTTCCTTACTTGTTTTATTCTGTTTTTGGAGGTACTTAAACGAAATTTCAAACTTTTGAATAAAACTAATTAAAATATATTTTGAATGACCTTGAGGTATAACTGAGTACGTTTTGAATGATCAGAGTTGCATTTGAATTAACTGTATGTGAAATTCATGGACTCATTGAACGCGCCTCGTATGTAAATATACATAGATACACATAGATCCATACATAGATTTATCTAATATGACTTTGACCCGCGTGTCATTCAATATTTACACAAAAAATATATGTAAGTCACGATGCATCATTGTACGTAGGAAACGTTTTTGAAAAAAAAAAATGTTTAAACATTCAATTCCATTTGCATGCATTAAACAGATCAACAAGCTGTTTAATCCATTTAATTAATTTAAATTTTGCTTTTAAATTCCTCACATAAGTGCATAAACACATATGTATGTATATAAATATGTAGATATGCACATAAGCCTGTCCGATTTGACATGTAGGCGGGTGTCTTAATTTGACGCCATGCGCATCCTAATCCAACTATCACTTAATCTCCGCAAAAATATATCACAATCATCATGAGTATGTGCGGCGCTTGTGTCGGACGCCACTGGAAAAATGCATAGGATTTTCACAGCGCGCTGAGTGTTGAGCGCCGCGTGCTAAGTGCATAAATTCAAAGTGACAGCCGCTAATGAAAGTAATGAAATTTTATTCCATTTTATTCTACGCATGCTTTGGTATTCGCGCATTCCAACTGCATATCCAGACGATAGATAATTTGAGGTGCCGGTGCCGTTGGCGGTGCCTTCGCTGATGTGATTATCGTCATCAGCATCAATTAACTCATTGTGGTTGGGCCGTAAAAGGAGTGAAATTGAATTTTGTTGCATTGCAATAAAATCTTGAAATATGTACTCGTAATTCAATAAAATGTGTACGTGTCATTCATTATCAGCGAGTTGTTGTCTTTTAATTTACATAACGAAAATCGTAAACTTTTAGATTTCATTGAAAATATTGGCATGTTAGAAATTTCAAGAAAGTATATATTTCTTACATAATCTTAAAAAATTCGACCCCTTGAAGTTCTTTGTGAAATTTTTTATAATTTGTATATAAACATATCTAAAACTAATTGAAACAAAATCGATATATCTCGACAACAGCGCCATACAACGCCAAAAAAATACTTCCGTTCAAGGAATAACATGTAACAATAATTTATTCCAATAATAATTGTCGAAGATCCTTTCCTATTATAAACAGCTTTCTCTTTTTATCAATGATTGTTATTATTTTCCATTAACAGATTTCAGTGTTTATATTCATAGAATAAGATCTGCATAAAGTTAATAAAAAACGAAGACCTGAGAACAAAAGTAAGTAATAATTGCAGGGTTTCAGCTATGTTGTTATGTGACCTGATTGTTTGTCTCATAAATCGGCTCAAAACGTTGTTGTTGTTGTTGTAGCGGCATGATAATTTTGAGAAATGCCAACGATTTGACAGTCCTTGGCCGTGTCCGTTCCGGTTTTACGTATAACCGAGTGTCGTGGGAACGGTAGCTCAAAACTCTCCTACACGACTATTTGGACTTTTAGTTAAAATCAAAATCAAAATCAGACGGTAGATCTCATTGACAGTTATGGAGATGGGTTCAGAAAGTACGGTAACAAGTTCAAAAGTATACAGTGAAATGTATTCCAACCATCTGTAACTGGGGTCGATAAACTTTTACGTGATAGTCGAGGAACATAAATGTACAATGATTTATTCGAAAATTATCTTCTATAACAAGTATATTTTTGTCAACTGTGAGTGCTACAAATGCTAAAACAACTTTTCTTTTCGACTGAATTTGAGTGCATCGAGTTAAGACAATCTTTGGTTGTCCGAAAACAGTCGCAGTTTGGCACACTGTCGGTATCAAGAACGACCTCTTGAGCGTCAAGCTCGGTAATACTATATTTGAAGCTACGTTTTGATGTCATTCGGGTTTTTTTGTGGTGTCTCATGAAGGACTGATGTTACATCACACAATTATTGACTATTCAAGCCCTTAAGATGGGACTGTTTTATATTTAAAGATTACGTCTTGAAATACAAATCTTATAATTTGATTATCCGTTTTATCCGGTTGATCGATACTTCCTTGTAGGGTTTTCATTTGGCATGCATCTACATAAAGGTATGTACACTGTTATAAACAAGTTTGCCACTGCCGCATGTGTAAATCATTTTTCAACTCACTAAAGGCGGACACTTTAGAAGATGACAAAAAACAAAAAGAAAAAAACAACAAAAATATAAAACCAAATCAGTGCCCACAACATGCTGCAGAGGTTGATCAGCAACCTTTTTGTATCCTACACTTTGCACTTAATTTTTTTTGGTTTTTTTTTTCTTAAACAAAACGAATCTTTAAGATCTGCCAGACTGCCTGTCGCTGGCACTGCCACCGTCCTCTATATATTCGTGCATACAATGTCGCTGAGATCGCTCTCTTCTTTTTCGTTTTTATTCCCCTGCCCAGCCGAAACATCAGTCAATTCGCTGCTGCGTCCTCTGCTGCAGCGAACTAAATGGTGAGAAAGTTATCCTAAATATTATAGTTTGCGGTCACATCGATTAAAGGCATTTTGTGTTTCGGCTTTTTATCTTCTTTTGTGAACTGAAGTGGTGCATTGTCTGCCGACAACTACATAATTGGATGTCAATGTGACTGTAGATATTATATGATATAGTACAAGCATGTTTTAACTGCGTTCAATGCCCTGTAGGAAATTGATGAACTGAATGTAGACTTCATTCAATGACAATGCCTGAAAATTATGTTCCAAAGTTCAGCAAATAATATTTTTCAATCCTGGTGAAAGCTTATGATCAACTATAATAAACCTTCACCTTGAGAATGATATATTCCCACTGAATCATCACTATAAAATAATTTATAGTGTGGAGATGACGAAACCAATAAGAGAAAAGAAAGAAAGAGCAAGTAAATACATATGTAAGTATATTGTAGTATCTGTAGAATCTTCTTGTAACAAGCTTCGAAAGCTTTTTGTTAGGACTGATAAGTATAAATTAGAGCGTATACAAACAGTTTTGATACCAAGCGGTTAGTGATAGATGGGGGTCTGAGGCTTTTTTTTTTTCAAATCGAAAAAAATCAACCAACTGAGTTCATATTAAGTCAACTTATAGACTGTGTTCGGCGGCTACTTTGGACTGAGTCAGCAATTGACTATGCTGTATGTGTTATACGACGACATTGACATAGTTCAGCGAATAAAAAGACACCGGCTACGCTGGCTAGGTCATGTTGTTCAAATGAACGAAGACATTCCAGCTTAGAAAGTGTTTGATGCAGTACATGCTATTGGAAGCCGTGGGAGAGGAAGGTCTCCACTCCGTTGGAAAGACCAGCTGCGGAGCGACCTGGTTACACTTGGAATTTTCAACTGGCGCCGATTTGTAAGGGACAGAGAAGAATGTTATTCATGCGGCTATAATCGCCAAAGCGGGACCTGCGCCAATAATATACAAATGTACAATCTCAAATATTATAAATACAACAAAGTTGAGGACTATGCTTGGACTCGGTTTAACCCACTTTTTATATAATTCCCCTAATATTTTAGTAAAAGCTATGGAAACAAAGGATCCATCCTAAGTAATTCACATTGACTTCAAAGAACCAAATCAATTTCCTGCAGGGTAAAGTCCACTTATATTATAATCGTATGTCAGCAGTTTGCGATTGGCGGCAAAAAGTACTGTCGTCCCTACAGTCTTCCGAATATAAATATAAAACTGTATGCATGTATGTAGAAGTATTTGTTTTCGGACTGTCCACCTGAACTGCAACGAGTTAAGAATATGAATTTTTCTACATCATAAGGAGAAACCGACCAATAAATAAAATTTAAAAGAAAAAAGAAAAGAACACATACATATAAGAAATGCTGGACACACGTAAGCTTGTATATTTGTATGTAAATATGTGAGCGTGTACCCGAAAAGAACCTACGCTCCCTCAAAGAAACCCACGATGAGCTACTTTGCCGGCAGCCACTGAGAGAACGCTTGCTTAATGGTCGAAATGTGTTTGACTTAATTCTGCCTTAGATGGCTTGCAGCCTAGACGCTGCATGTGTATGTGTGGAACTACCGTCGTCTTTGGTGATTCTTTTGTCGGTGCGTTGGCCGTTCGGTTAGTTCGTTGGTTAGTCGATCGGTCGTTCGGTCTGTTTGTCGGCGCGTCACTCAATCGACCGGCTGTCCATTTGCTTAAGCGAAGTGAGCGCAGAATGTTCAATCGACCGACCATTTGTTTCGCTGCCTGGCTGGCTGGCTGGCTGGCTGGCTTGGGCAAAGAACACTCAGGTGTTCCAAACGGCTGTGGCAGACAATTTGTAGCCGTCACCGAAAAAAAGAGTTAAAAAGAAAAGCAAAACTCAAATAAAAGGCGCGCATGGGCAGGAGCACATATGCATACATACACACATACTGTACTGTACTGTAAGCGCGGCTGAAATTTGCTTGAGAATTGTTGGAATTTTGAAGTGTTTTCTTAGGATTTACACCTTTCGGCCACAAACACCGGCATACAAACTTACATACATACATACATGTACTATATGTCTACAAATGTAAATATGTTTTGTCTCTTTTGTATTTCACAATCTTGAGCGTTCGCCTTTTGTTATCTATTTTTATTTTTATTTTGTATTTTGATTTTTAACTTTATTTATATTTATGTCTCTATATAAATTGTTTGTTTGTGCGTAATTTTAGGGAGTTTTCTTTGCTGTACTCAATTAACTCTCTATGTAAACATGTTTGTTCCTTCTATTTTTCTTTTGTTTTCTTTTCTTTTTCATAGTTTTATTGTATTTTTCGTTTTTATACCTTAACTGACACCAAACTGGTTTCAGAGTGTTCGGTCAGCTTAACTTTGTCATAAAATCCCTATAACTTTTCTATGTATATATGATGTATACCGTTGTGACAGTACTTATGTATATTGTTATGCTTTTTTGCATAAGTCATGGTGACAGTAATCAATATTTGCACCGAAAAGATTATTCATTTCATGCTTTGTTTATTTAGTTTTTGTCTGTTGCCCATACATATGTACATACTACAGGCATATATAAAAAAATTGTTTAAATGTGTTTCTTCAATAGATTTTGCAATTTTTAAGACGAATCTTGGTATTTGCTTAGTCCACTTTCTTATATCAAGGCTTAGTAACCAAACTTTATAAAAATACCTATGATTGTATGCTAGAAAAAGTCGGGAAGCCATTACAAATTAAACTAGAAGCAGTAAGATAATTTTTTCGATTTTTTCTTGCATATTATAATCCTTTAATTACTTGGTCCTTTTATTACTAGGTTTAAATTTAGACACTTGCAGGAATGCTATTAATTTACGGCCTCTCTAGTCAGAATCAGAATTTCCATCAAAGGAAGATAGGAGTTCAAGACGAATAATATGTCATAAAGTTGACAGAGGAATAATAGGTGCACTTTTTTTTGCAATTAATGATTTCCCGTTATTCCCTAGATACTTTCATTAAAAAAAATAATTTCCTTACAATTGCTTAATTTCTATTTCAGCCTTAACGTACTATATATTCCAAATTTATTAGATTTACTTCTATAAGTTATTTCTTAGATCCTTTCTATTCAGTCTTTAGAAATCGTTGTGTTTTAGAGCCTAAAACTTCGACATGAAAACGTATGTGTGTTTTTATACGACTAAACAGATTTACTCCGGACTATCCTGGAATAATCTTTATTAACACACGGAGTCCATTGCTGCAAAAAGTGGTTGCAAATAGGGTTTTTCGGTAGAACTTTATTTGAGCCTGTCATGACGTCTTCTTGAAAACCTCATGTCTAAAAAATACACCCTTTATATAGCCCCAGAAGGCTTAAATGATAGATTTCTACTATTGTTTTCCAGAATGTGTCTTGGCTTTGCCCTCCGTTAGTGGTGAGAAACCAACCTATTGGTGTCAACAAGTCTTCGAAAATATTTTTTATGGGAATAATATTATATTAGCCACCTTATCCTTCATATTAGTTTCGGTACATTTTAGTCAAATCCTCGGGCATTATTGTGTTCCACAATCTGAAGAGAATTTTCTCATCTCGGCATACTTTTTTTATTAATGATTATATCCCACAACAACATTAATAATATCCAGTTGAATTCGGTACGAAAAAATAACTAATTTTAGAACGAACAGAAAACGCACAAATGTGATACTTGAAGAAATAAATCATTCGGCTAACAGCGTTTACATTTGAAACAAACCCTTTAAGATGTTAGCCCTATGAGAATATTTCTGGAATTTCGACTACTGAAGCAATCTTCGGAATCGTTTTATTCATGATGACCTCTATGAACAACGAGGATTTCTGGGACTTGTGCTATCTGAAGCAAGCTAAAAACAGTATCTTAAACTACATAAAACAGTTACGAGAAAATATGTTTAAAGCTTTAGGTGCTTATTTGCTCGTATCAGGGGAACGAGAACCGCAGAGATTTAGTGTCCAGGTTGACAACCCTAATCCAATCAAATTTCGAAACATTTCAATTAAGGCTCCACTCGATTCAACGCCTCATATATCAACGGCATACTCGTATATAATAAATCATACACAATGTACCGCAAGTGAACATAACTGCACATACTAACATACATGGAGTATAACCAAGTACTATGCGAGGTGTCGCGGAAGATTAAATCGCCATTTATGGCATACCGACCATCATAAATTCGTATTTGAGTAATGTGTTTCACTTACCGTCAATTCATGTCGTTCACGCCTGGCCGGTACATTTGCGGCTAATCCCAGCACCGCAACCGCCGCACATAGCCACACGACTATAAAACTGCTAATGTACATAATTTACGGACTTGCCGCGAACGCGACGCGCGACAACGCACAGTTCGAAAATTCGAAAAATCGAAAAATCGAAATGATCACAAAACTCACGAACACACACAAACGAACGTACGCACGCACGCACGCGCACAATAAATTAAAGCTTTTCAAATTAACTGACGGCAAAGAAAAGCCGCTATAAAAAATAGCGAGCAAAAACAAAAACAAACGAAACGAAATAAAATATTTCTACATATAAGCGAGTAGGTGTGTGTGCGAGTGAGTAGTTTAGTAAAAATCCCAGTTAAAACGAGTTCGTGACTGCAGTGCACTGCGAACGACGCAACGAAAAGTCCGAAATACCGAAACCGAATTTGTCGCCTGCCGCCAATGCGTCGAGCATACCAAAACTATATATGTGTGTGTGGATCTCTGCCTATGCGGCTGCGGCTACGTTGGCCGAACGTTGTTTGGGTGTGTGCGTGTGCGTATGCACTTCAAAGCAATCGTACACTCGTAGAACCACCAAATGTGTCTTTTGACCATATATCTTTTAGTATTTGTTGACTGGACCGTCAATCGGTCGAAATGTCGACGGATCTATAATCACTTTTACCTGAAATGAAATTGAAGCGAACACTTTATTAGTTTGTTTGTTGGCATTTGTATAATTTAAATAGAATAAATAATATTTTGGCTGAGATTTACATGTATTGGTGTGAAAAATAAACTTATTTATTCTTTGATTAATAAGTTGATAAATATAATTTTTCTATTGCATAATCCTAAATGTATGAGAGCTATCACACACCTGCATCTCATCAAATTTTACAAGGGTAGTTGAGAAAATTCCGAATAAAACATATGTAAATACAATTGCAAAACATTTTGATTAAAAAATGTATTAGGTCTACAACTTTGTTTCCGTTTTTTTCTGTAAATTAAAATTTTTTATATAAAAAGGGTTACAAAGGTCGATGAGCTTCAGCCGCACTTTTCTTGGAATTAAAAGAAAGCAAAATTTCCCGCAAATGTCGAGAATTCGGCTCAAAAAGTGACATTTTCAGTTGAGAATAAGTTTGGGATGCAAACAGATCTCTACAAATATTTTGTTGTGTTAATGTTGACACAAATGTTCAAGATCGATATAAAAACAATCGATTTAATCGAGCAATGCTTGACCCTAGAGACATCTATTAGAAAACGGCGGAAGCAAAGTTGTAGACCTAATACATATTATTGGATCAATCTGATAAATACGGAATATATGGTTATTATATCCAATCTTTAAATACAAGACTGATAGAAAAATAGAATATAAAAATTTCGTTTCGTTACTTTTTTAGAGAGTGTTTGGCAGATAAATATCTTAGTCATGATGTCATAAACGGAATCAAGAAAGTCTTTGTTTAAAAATGCTAAGAACGTAGAAAAGCTGTTCCAGAATTTGCATCAAATAGTTTAATGTTCTCCTCGCATCGTGTTGAACAAGAGCTTTGTTTAGATACTAGAGAGTAACAGTCGTAATCGTGAAATCGTTTTTGATATTTTTTCGACCTTTTCTATGAATTAAGGACCACCTTCAATTAGGTTGAGCTTTAAATACCCAGCAAGTTAGTTGAGAGCTCTGACGCGTAAGTCCAAGTTTCATCATTTAAAAAAAGGTAACCCTTTTAATAGTAATATTTATTTTTTTTCTGGTTACAATTTTGTTGCTTTTTTATGTTCAAACAACTAGATGTTCAGCGCTAAAGCTTTAACGTTTAGTTAACATCCAAAAAGTTCCTAAATTACTTAATTTGCTTTTAAACTTGGCCAAAAAGAAGTTTTAATCCATTATTTTCAGTTATGAAAATTATCTTATTCTTGCACGTTCTCGAGCCCTTACAAGCGATGTTGAGTTTATACAAAAAATAACACTAGTCTAGCATTAGACGAAAAGACTATGCGAAAGACGCATTTATCCCCGAATTAACATTTCTTCTTTCCGTTTATTCATAAAGGGCCTTCTTCTCTACACGTTTCCATAAAAAAGGAGTTCATTTTCATTCCGTTTCTTTTATATCTTCGAAATTCTTGAGTTAGGGGTTTGGCCAGTCTTAAACCCTTAAAATATACCAACCTTTGAAATTTTAATCTGAGGAAAGTAATCGAATTTTCCTCCATCTGACTTTATTAAACGTATTTGAGTGTATAAAAATGTATATTGACTTTTTAATATAAAATGACGGCGACTAAAGCAATATTCGGAATCACCTTTTCCTAAGGAAAACGATAATTTCAGGAACTCGAGCTATCTGAAGCAAACTAAAAAGGGATCTTAACCTACTGAAGACAATTTCGAGAAAAAGAGTATAAAACTTTACGTGCTGAAGTTGACTGACCTAAACCATCGACACTTCAGCGAATTGGACAGGAAAACAATTTGTTTCCACAATCTACCAACTCAATAATGTTTTTAGTACCCTTAAGTGAATTTTAAGCAAAAAAAATAAAGTTTTTGCAAAACTTAGCTTAAACTTTAAGGAAGCACAAAATACACCGGGCAAAACATGCAACATCTCATAATTTCGAAACATCACCGTTATTTTTTAATATCAAGACGAAGTGTTATTCATATTTTGCTCAAGTTTGTTAAGCTTAGCGATGTTACCATTTTGAATGAACAACAAAATTCAACGTCAATTAAATATTCACGAATATTCACGATGATTAAATAAATATTATTATTAACATATTTATTTATTAATTTATTTCTATACTCTTATTAGCCAACACCAATTTAAGTGTCTTCCTCCATATCAAAGTTGTCACTTATCTTTTTCCATTTAAATATGAATAAATATTATTTTAATTTTTAGCGTTTAAATTTTCATTTACCTATCAATTTGATTGCGTTTTAATAAACACTTTCGCCTAATCCGATTACATTTATTTGCCCATTAAATTATAATTAATATTTTTGTTGTTAATTACTTCATGCGATTTAGATAATATGCACGCGCTCGCCGACAAGTTTAAAACGCAACTAAACGAGAGAGACACTTGGCCAAACCAGCGATCCAGCGCACAGCAGTTAGGGGCCAACCTTGGCTGACGGCCGACTAAAGTGCAGCGGCATTGGCAGCAGCAGCGATGACGATGAGCACGAACACAGGTGAGTTAAATGCATATGCATTATGCTTGGATTGGCTTATATGAATGTATGGGTGTGTGTGTTTGTGTACCAAAGCCAATAGCCGGCTTCTGTACTTCCATGTGCACACTTGACTATAAATATTAAAATACTCTTGTATGAGTATGCATGTGTTGGTGAAGTTAACTCACAAACACACACAAAGAAACACACATACATACATGAGCACCCATAAAGAACGCAATGCAGCAGCGCGACTCCGCCAGACAAAGAGGCAGACAGGCATGTCGCCACACTGTCTGCCAGGTTCGCCATATCTTATCTTGAGCGCAACAACAGCAATAACAACAACTCCAAAAACTAGTGTGCAGTGGAGTGCATGCGAACGGGCAGCCAGCAAGCCGGCAGACACGACACAAAGTGGAATAGCAACAACAACAACAATAAGCATAAGAATGATTATAAAAATCAAAATAAAAACAGAAAAAACACAACAACACCAACAACTAACAATCATAAAACAGTCAACGATTCAACCCAGCCCAGTCACCTCTTCTTAGCCATGCAGCCAACAACAAACCGAAGAGCTGGCAGCGGAGCAACAGGCGATCCAGCCAGCCAGTTGTTTGTAGTACATGCATACTACACTACCAACTGAACGATCGGTAGTAATCGCCACACCATGCCACACTGCGATAAAGCATACAAATGTCGTACAACAACAACAAATGTAACAATATGTACTCAAGTATACTACATATAAAGGGTGATTTTTTAAGAGCTTGATAACTTTTTAAAAAAAAAAAAACGCATAAAATTTGCAAAATCTCATCGGTTCTTTATTTGAAACGTTGATTGGTTCATGACATTTACTTTTTGAAGATAATTTCATTTAAATGTTGACCGCGGCTGCGTCTTAGGTGGTCCATTCGGAAAGTCCAATTTTGGGCAACTTTTTCGAGCATTTCGGCCGGAATAGCCCGAATTTCTTCGGAAATGTTGTCTTCCAAAGCTGGAATAGTTGCTGGCTTATTTCTGTAGACTTTAGACTTGACGTAGCCCCACAAAAAATAGTCTAAAGGCGTTAAATCGCATGATCTTGGTGGCCAACTTACGGGTCAATTTCTTGAGATGAATTGTTCTCCGAAGTTTTTCCTCAAAATGGCCATAGAATCGCGAGCTGTGTGGCATGTAGCGCCATCTTGTTGAAACCACATGTCAACCAAGTTCAGTTCTTCCATTTTTGGCAACAAAAAGTTGCGTCCAACAGCATCTTTGAAAAAATACGGTCCAATGATTCCACCAGCGTACAAACCACACCAAACAGTGCATTTTTCGGGATGCATGGGCAGTTCTTGAACGGCTTCTGGTTGCTCTTCACCCCAAATGCGGCAATTTTGCTTATTTACGTAGCCATTCAACCAGAAATGAGCCTCATCGCTGAACAAAATTTGTCGATAAAAAAGCGCGAAACACATTTCGAACCGAACACTGATTTTGGTAATAAAATTCAATGATTTGCAAGCGTTGCTCGTTAGTAAGTCTATTCATGATGAAATGTCAAAGCATACTGAGCATCTTTCTCTTTGACACCATGTCTGAAATCCCACGTGATCTGTCAAATACTAATGCATGAAAATCCTAACCTCAAAAAAATCACCCGTTATTATAAAAGTTGAAGAATAATGGCTTGCCTCGCTTGTTGGCAACGCAACAGGAGCTGTAGCTCTGGCTATAGAGCGCACGAACAGTGGGGGCAACGCAATACATACCGGCATGCAACATGCGTCCAATACGAACAGCTGCCTTATGGTTGCGCCTCTTGTTGGTTGCCGGCTTGATAGTTCGGCCGCCTGCCTGTTGGCCTTTTGGCTTGTTGGCGGCAACCTGCGGTGTGGAACAAAACCCAGTCAAGTACTTCGAAATTTATCTTTTTGTATATTTGAAGTGGGTCCCCATTCAAACTTAAATGCACACAATGATCGTCACAATGACTTCGGTTGGCCGGCCGTCCGTCCGTCCGCCAGTCGATGTGTGCGTTTGTTGGTGTGCTCAACGCGTACAAAGACGGCAAACCGAAATCAAAACAAAACACAAAAATATAATAAGAAACGAAATGTGGTAGAACATTGAAAAGGAATCATAATAAAAATAGAAAATTAAATTCAGACGCGCACACACACATATGTACATATATGCATACATGAATCCACTAGTACTTATGCGTTAATAGTGCCGCTGCTCTTATTGTTATTGCTATTGTAGATGATGGTGTGCCGACTTGCGGCAAAAGTCGCACCTCACAACGTGCGCACAAAGGTAACACGCCGCATACATATACACATAACTATTTGTAAATCATCATACATACATATATGTATATACATATGCCTTCACCAGTAATGGGTTTCCCAATGAATGCGCCAATACTTGAAATGGACATAATTTATATACTACAAACTCCAGTAAAGGAGTACTCGAATTGTCAGCACGAGCAATGAGCGCTACTTCAGTCGTTTGAAACATAAGCTAACCCTCTAGAAATGTGAATTAAACTGAGCAAGTCCCTAAGTAATTGCAATCATCTTTATAATTCCAGCTATAGCTAAGTAATGCTCAACCCACACCCGATTAGTGAAGACGCTTTTTCTTGTCTGATACAACCCATAGCTTCATATGCGACAACTAGGGATGCAAACGATGTATCGATGTTTTTGAAACATCGATGTTTTCGTCAAAAATCATCGATGTTAGCCATCGATGTCTCGAATCTAAAAACATCGATGCATCGATGTCACTTTCAACGATGTTTTATGTCGATGTTTTATATAAAAATTTGACTTCACACCTTCACATTTTTTCGGGTATTAACGCGAAACCCTCTATTTAGATACGCTTTATTACAATGGAATTCGATTTCTGTGAAATAGGGAGAATTCGTTAAGGGAATGTGCGCTTGGACAATACTGCGGTTATTTACTGATTTAGTTATACAATTTAATTCTGGCGTAGGCTACTGCGTTATATCAGAGATTCAAATTACTGCATTTTAAAGATGCTATGGAATATTTTTTTTGTTTCATAAAAAATTCAAAGAATCGCGCTGATACAACGGAATGTTCGGATGAGTGTGAAACAGAATACTTGTTTGATATTTGGAACCAAAATCAACATTTGGTCCACCAAAAGGTGAAATGTGAGCTATCAAATTTATCTACAATTACAGGGTCGGAAGGTTGAAGAGAAAGTGTATCTCGGCAGTTACCCCTACCATTCAGAAGCCAATAGAGTTTGGGTTGACATGAATATTGTGTTTCCGGAGTTTTATAAATAGGCTTATTGATATTCACACATTGTGGCCTCTTCAGTGCCGAGTAAACGACTGTTTTCTAAACCCAGGGCAACTATCACGCAGAAGTAAAATCGAAAAGAAATGACAGTAAAAAAATTTTCCATGTCGTTGTTTTGAAATTCTGTTATTTATTGAGAAAAAACTTTAACAGACAACTTAAGGCGTACTACATTTCATTTATTTCTGCTTCTGCTTCTGTATCCCTAAGCTTTTCACAACAAATTTAAATTAAGTTAAAAAAATTCAAAAATACATCGATGTTTCGATGTATCGATGTTTTTATGGCCGATGTTTTTGATTTCGATGGGTTTTGAAGAAACATCGATACATCGAACCATCGATGTTTCATTTCACGATGTTTGCATCCCTAGCGACAACCCACATCGAACAAGACGAGACAAAAACGCATGCGCGCTTGGTATGGGTTAGAGCAAAATACATTTCTGAGTCTTATTAGTCAAGCCGTTTTCGACTAATCCGGTGTGGGTTGAGCCGAAGTCGAGTGTAAGTAAACGAAATCTATATTTCTTCTATGCACAACTCCCTACCTACTTTGCATATCAAAATAGGTTCTTTGAATTATTCTCTATATTTCCTTCTTTCCAATATATAAGAGGCCTTCATTTTCCTAAAATCTTCATCTACCATAACAAATGCTTTCAAGGCTGGAAAGTGCAAGCCTTCGACAATCGTGTTATTGACAACAAATAACTTACTATAGATATATAGAGATCCTGCCACTCAATTGTTATGTATTCTAGTGTCCTTTTATATAAAAACTGTATAATATTTCATACTTTTTGGAAAATGTGTTCCATAGGCCTCCTACAAATAACTGAGTAACATTTTTGGTATGTCAAGACCCCACGACGACCTAAGTGGAACTCTTTAACTACTTTACAGAAATCCTGTATAAATAAGTGGCGTTTGAAAGGTGGAGGTATTTGGTGAATATACTATATATTTTTCTTTCTTTAACGCATTTTTTATTGTCCGTGTAGTATTACATTGATATTCGTTTCAAACGGATCTTTGTCAGATATGTAGATAGATAGATAAAATAAACGTATTCATATCTATTGAAAAATATATGCATCTCGTTTCCTTTACGAATCCGTTCATGAAACCCTGAAATGCGTGAAATACGGTTAACAAATACTAATTGGTAATATTGCTAGGGTAAGATGATAATACGTACGTACAAAAGGTCCCCTTAGCTGTTCTCAAAGCGGTGCATTACAGAAAAGTGGTCAGCAATCCAAATAACCAACTGATTCTATTGGAAACCCCTTTCATGTAAAAGATTGTTCATTTGAGTGTCCGCTTGTCGGTTCTTCTGTTTATATGTATGTATTGTACATATATTATAGGAAGGCATATATAACACGGAAAACCAGGGAATCCACTGCAGAAGTGCAACAAAGGCACACATACAAGTCACAGATGAAGCGGCAATATTCATGTGTATATACGTATATAATATTTAATTCACAGAGTCCATGTGTATGAAGAAGTAAAACACCGAAACACTTGAATTTTAAATATGTACACTGCTACTAACATGATCGCAGTAACGAAATAAACGCTGGGAAACATCTTTGGGCGAGTTGTAAATTGAAAACGAAATGAAAATAATCAAATACAAATTAAAATAAAATGGAATCCCGATATAAAAGACGCACTAAAATTTATGCGTAGTTGCAGGTAAGATAATGTAAATATACAGTGCCTCGCAAAAGAATTCGGAATAAATTTTTTACAACTTCAATATTCAAGTACCAATGGAATTGATTTTTTACAAGAAAAACGTTAGGGTAGAGGGCTTAATGGATACAATAAGAGTGAAAATGAGGAGTTTTTGTGAGCAGCTGGAAAATATTGAGTAAAATTTTATGATTTCGTATATGGTCAAAGTAAAAAAAAATGAATATATACACAATTTAAGTTAAATGGAAAATATTTAAAACTTTACTCATTGAACTCAAAACTTTTTGGAAAAAAAATTAAAAAATTGTTAAATTCATAAGAACTTAAGAGATCATATAAAGACTTCTTAAAACATAAAAAGACGCCACATTTAAATTCTTCAGCTATTCATAGGTGACTCGAAATATTTACTTTTTTCTTGTCATATTGCATTATTTAAACATGAGTGTAAAATATTTGGAGAAAGCTCAGTGAATCTATACGTACGTATGTGAAAACTTGTAGTTGTATATAATGAATCGTTTTATAGTTACTACAATGTATTGGCAGTTCATAAATATTTATGGCAGTTGATAAAACGTGAATTCTTTTTAACAATAAAAACATTTGCAGTCAGAGTATTGCACGCTTAAAATTCTCTCCAAAAAAAGTAAGCAGACCACATATAGACTCAATCATTTCGCCACCCTACTCCGAACCGCTAATTGGTTTAATACCGTATATATCAATCAGTAAATGATACTTCTTAATAAAATTAGGTGTGAAAAACCGCATTTTGCGTTATTTGTATGTTTTGATAACATAATCCCGGGATATAGATTCGAATGAAGATATCTTTATGCAATTAAGTGGCATGACCTATAGGAAAAATTTCAACAACCCTTTCGAACATTGCCTTATATTCTGTTCGTTCATTTTGTGATTAGATCAGCAAATTTGGATGAGGTTTCTCCCGTTTTAACTAACAATCCCATCCTGAGTCCCAGTCGAAAAAGATTCTAGTGTCAGATGAGATAGATATGTGCTAGGAATAGTCTGAATGAACACGTTCAGTGTGACATGAGTAGTACTTCCGATTATATGAGCCACATGGAAGTAAGGCAAGGTGGATACTTGGGTTAAGCGAATTTCTTGTAAAATTTAATCAACTATTCTTGGCTAGTAAATTTAGCTTCATATTTATATCTTAATAGTATAAAAAAACTGTTAGATAAAAAAACCGACTAAGTACGTTCTGAAAATATCTGTAGCACGAGTATCAACATTTTATTTGTGTCTTAAAAAAATTAGGGTTTTGTTGGAATTCTAAAAATGCTACGCTTTATCACTATTATAAAAGACTATAAATGTACTATAAACTTAAAATTTAGTTATAATCGATTTAATTTAATTTTAACCCAGTTCATTTCAACTAACAAGCCTTTGGGATCTCAGAAATATATTTTATATGCAGCACACTATTTGAGATTCGCACTATGTTATCTGTTTTGTAGACGTAATATGTCAATGTACTTGCTATTTTTAATTTTTTTGCTTTTACAAAATATTGTATTCTTTATTCATAAATATTAAAAAGGTTGAAATTAAAATCAATTAACGGAAATTGAGATAAGAATGAGTTAATGTATTGCAAAGTATAATTTATATGTGTACGTATATGTATATAAAATATTTTGTTAACGTTCGATTATAGAGTATACATACAAATATATATAATTATACTCTTCAATATACAGGGTGCTTTAAAAGTAAATATTCATAATATCAATGTTAAACAAGTAAGGAAAGGCTAAGTTCGGGTGCAACCGAACATTTTATACTCTCGCAATTTATTTATTTGATTTTATTAATATTATATAATACACAATTTGACCCACA
Source organism: Zeugodacus tau (assembly GCA_031772095.1). Classification (NCBI taxonomy): domain Eukaryota; kingdom Metazoa; phylum Arthropoda; class Insecta; order Diptera; family Tephritidae; genus Zeugodacus; species Zeugodacus tau. Next base: position 26,126,089 of record CM062652.1, read on the forward strand.
TATTCGTCATATATATTGTATAAAGTCCATTGAAAGTTGGAAACCATAATATTAGGTTAGAAGCACCGAGGTCCTCGTGTTCGATATATGGGGCCTTAAAAACTTATGGTCCGATTTTGGCGATTTTTAGAATGGGGCTGCCACACTATAAACGTAGTATTTATGCAAAGTTCTGTTCCTATATCTTCACTAGAGTTTACTTTATATATTGTAAAGTAAACGATTCAGATCGTCTTCAAAGTTCTGGTAGGATAGGAAGTAGGCGTGGTTGTGAACCGATTTGGCCTATTTTCACAACATATCATTGGGATGTAAGGAAACTATTACAAACCAAGTTTCATTGAAATCGGTCGAGTAGTTCCATTTTCCATTTTGTAAAAAATCTGAGTGCAGCTTCCATCTGCCATTTCTTATGTGAAATTTAGTGTTTCTGACGTTTTTCGTTAGTGAGTTAACCCACTTTTAGTAATTTTCAACCTAACCTTTGTAAGGGAGGTGGGCGTGGTTATGATCCGATTTCTTTCATTTTTGGACTGTATAAAGAAACGGCTAAAAGAAACGACTGCAGAAAGTTTGGTTTATATAGCTCTATTGGTTTCCGAAATATGTACAAAAAACCTATTTGGGGGCGGGGCCACGCCCACCTCCCCAAGAAAATTACATCCAAATATGCCCCTTCATAGTGCGATCCTTCATAACAAATTTTATTTCCATAGCTTTATTTATGGCTTAGTTATGGCACTTTATGTGTTTTCGGTTTTCGCCATTTTGTGGGCATGGCAGTGGTCCGATTCCGCCCATCTTCGAACTTAACCCTCTTATGGTGCCAAGGAACACGTGTTCCAAGTTTCATTAAGATATCTCAATGTTTACTCAAGTTACAACTTGCACGGACGGACAGACAGACATCCGGATTTGAACTTTACTCGTCACCCTGATCACTTTGGTATATATAACCTTATATCCAACTCGTTTAGTTTTAGGACTTACAAACAACCGTTATGTGGACAAAACTATAATACTCTCTTAGCAACTTTTGTTGCGAGAGTATAAAAATGAGAAATCGTTGAATATATTCCGAAGGCACTAAAAAGATGAAACCCAAAAGAAATAAACAAAAATAGATAAAGGATTTAAACACATCGGAGCAGTAAATCCAAGTCGATTGCTTCATAGGAGCGGGAAGTTTGACTTTCAATTGAATAGCTTCTGTGCAAAAGAGTAACTCATTAATGAGGTATTACTACTTAGTATTATCTTTAGTTTAGTTATTTCTCTCTGTTTAGTTTATACCAGTTTTTTTGTTCTATTCGTCGCCTTACAAGTTTTGACGAATCGATGATTGGTTGTATTTGCTTTAAGCATATAATTTAACCAAAAACCGTCGACGTTTCGGGGGATCTAAGCTCCATTGTCTGGAAAATGATATTTAGAAAGAGTTCTTAATTCGGATTGTATGAAGGGAAGATACTGCGAAAGATTTATGGACCTTATTCGTGAAAGATGACAGTTATAGAACGAGGTTCACGTACAAAACGAATATCACAGCTCAAACTTCTAGCTTTCCTTGGAACACCCACCATCTCAAGCTTTCAGAACTGTTTATATCAAAATAGAGATAGATACCAAATTGAATTGGAAGAAGAATTTTGAAGTACGCAATCCTCTATAAGGGACTGAAGAAGAGGTTCAACAATATGCGATCGAGAGAAAAAATTGGCACGAAAAACACTTTGAAGAAAAAGGCAATTTTTCGTTGACTCTGATACCTAATCTGAAACGGGTGTACAGATATTTATAGATCCATTCCAAACCAATAGATTTCAAGCAGTATTATATAATGAGTGATATTTTTTGAGATGGAAAGATAAAGTATACCTGAGCGTGATAAAGAAAATGGACGACTAACGCTCAAGAGATTATAGAACCAATCAAAAAGAAGAATAGGCATACTGAGATGTGTAGAAATTAGGTTAGAAGTATGAATGTTTTCAAAACATGTAAAAAATGGGTTATTGATGTATTTTCGCCAATCAATATCGTAGCGCCTTGTACAAATGTCGAAGAAATTGCGTACTTGTAACTCACAAATTGTAAAAAAATTACACTTCAATAATTGTATTATTATTTGAAGAAAAAAAATCGCATGTAATTTTTTCATGTACGAGACACATGCAATACATACACACGTTGCTACATTTCTACATACATATTTTATAGTCATTAAAGTATCTGTGGCGCGCATGTTTTAATAAACTATATATTATATATTTTTGTATATGTCTATACACTTGACTTTTAATAAAAAAAAATGATGTATTTGATGCTGTCAGAACCTGGCGCCTGCTTAACAAAACACACGCGCAAACATCCGCACACACACATGTACACATTCTTAAGACAATTGGTATAAACTTAGACATGCAAAAAAAAAATGACTCGCAAATTAAATGTGAATATTCAATTGAAAGCTAAAACAAATCATTCTACTGTACAATTTTTTTTCTTCTTCTCATTTCTACACAAACAAAAACATACACACTCACATATACATACATACATACACAGATATTTATGGACACATGCACGTTACGTTAAGTTCGAATAAATTCATCAGATCATTTAAGATTAGAGCGTGAAAAGTAGAAAAAACAAAAGCAATTGTAATAACAAGAACAAAAACTAAAAGAGCAAAAATCAACCGCGAAACAATTAACACAAAAGCCAAAGGAAATAAACAAAATCGCGTGCTTACTTACGAGTTTAACTTATACTTTATATTGTATATTTGTAGAATATTCGTAGTGAAAATGAATTGAATTACGGCTGTTTATCTGACTGGTGGTGGCGCTGGGGTGGCGATTGTTGGAATTGCCAAATTTTATGAAACCCATACATATACATATACACACGTTTAAATCGCTTGATGCGGCAGCAAAATGAGTGAAAGCAGATCGAACTGAAATATGTAGCAAACATACATACATACATACATCTTATTAAACATCATATAATCACAATTGATTTAAATATATAGGGTGCATAAGTAAGACTTTTTCGGATTTATGAAATATTATTTCTGTTAATTTCGTCTACTATATGTTTTTTAATCTCTAAATCTGCGAGAATTGCAAAATTTAATTATTATACTTCTAAATCTACCATTTAAACATTCCGACATTAAAAAGGTATTGTATTTTCTTTTGAATAAAAATAATATAAAACGTGTCGAAACGAACAACCAACTGGTATAAATAAAATAAACTGGTATAAACCAAACACATCGGCTGAAAGCTGTCTTCAGATCGCTAAAATTTGGAGAATAACGAATCGAACAAGCTGGTATAAATGAACTAAAGAGTTAGAACTGAAAGTGGCTATAACACTTTACTGAGGTTCCCAGATTTACATACTCTTATATACATAATAACTGTGTTGTTGCTTATAGAATATATGTATATATATTTTTGTGACAAGAGAATGGCAACCAAGCAGCATTTTTATACCCTGAACAGGGTATATTAAGTTTGTCACGAAGTTTGTAACACCCAGAAGGAAGCGTCGGAGGCCCTATAAAGTATATATATAAATGATCAGTATGTTGAACTGAGTCGATTTAGCCATGTCCGTCTGTCTGTCTGTGTACATATACGAACTAGTTCTTCAGTTTTTAAGATATCGTTTTGAAATTTTGCGATGTTATTTTCTCTTCAAGAAGCTGCTTATTTGTCGGAACTGCCGATATCGGACCACTATATCATATAGCTGTCATACAAACTGACCGATCGGAATCAAGGGCTTGTATGGAAAACTTCGGCATATTACTACATATTTTCACGAAATTTGGTGTGAGTTACTGTTCATAGAAATAATTTAATCTCTGAAAAAATTGTTCAGATCGGTTCACTATAGCATATAGCTGCCATACAAACCGAACGATCGGAATCAATGGCTTGTATGGAAAATTTTCGCATTTGACGTGGTATCTTCACGAAATTTGACATGGATTACTGCTTAAGGTATAATGTAATCTCCGAAGAAATTGTTCAGATCGGTTAACTATATAACCTTAATGTTTCTAGCAAACAACCCGGCTAAAAAGAATTAGTAAAATGTTTTATTTTTTTTACTTACTTTTCCTTACGTCTTTAGATTTGGTTAAACACATTGTTACTAAAAGAAATGCACCTGTGAAGGGTATATTAGCTTCGGTACAGCCGGAGTTAACATTTTTTCCTGTTTTACCTCAAATTAATATCAAAAACAGTCAGCAACAACAGCAAGGTACCAGAGAAACAATGCAGTGTCAAGGTAACGGCTTCAGCACCTTGGGGCTTCACAGTACAATAATCTGGAAGAGATATCGTTATTGAAACCACATCCTAATAGATGACTACTTCTCATTGCATTGACTACGTGACGGCACTCCATCTGGTATCGCAAAGGACCAAAATCGGCCCATGTGTGGCTCATTGGCCTACCAGATTAACCTAAACTAACCTAATATCATAAATGGACACTATTTATTGTAATTTGATGAGCAGGAAGGCTGTACCATGTCGAGTCCACAACAAAGAAGATGGTCGCTTTTTCTTTATCTGAGATTATGATTTTGTTTACATAAGCAAAATTCTTCGTTTTCCGTTTTTTTCACGAAGTTAATATTTTAAAATATTTTGAAAAAAATTACACTCAGTATTACTAATTAGACATGATCAAATCGTTTTAGGAAGTGCCAATAATTTAACAGAAAGCTTAAAATGACGAAATGTATTATCTTGTCGATGAAACTAATAATTGCCCTAATTGTCATGCGTGTTTTCAGAATTCACAATTTTAACAATTCCATTATTAAAGAACATTTGTCATTCGTTTTTGACACCAAAAGGTGAAAAGTTCGAAATGTGTCAGATAATGAATACTTGTTTTAAAACCATCCAAACTTTGGCAATATTAACAAAAAAAACAAAAATACAATTGATAATTTAAAAATATTAAACTACACACCGAACTTCTTTCAAATGATAATATAGAAATTCCATTGAATTTTCAGAATAATAAGATCGTGGTTAAGAAATTATCAATTAAAAAATTTACGAAAATTATTTAAATAAATTTGATTTTTTTATATGTATATTTTTTTCAAGAAACCGAATGAGCGGGGAATCCCCAAACCATCGACATCACAATTTGCAATTTTAGTGCAAAGTAAACAAAGGCAGAATTTTTTACAAAAATAAACACCAAATATTAATAATTGAAATTTGAGACAGTTTGATACAGGCAACAAAAGACTATTAAACAATTGTTGCTATGAGGCTCAGTTTGATGTTTTTAATATTTATAAATACAATGGAACTTCTCTACCACGAATCACTATAATCCACAAAAACTTCGAGTTATAGAATTTTTATTAAAACATACCATTTTTCAAAAGCCTGTAAAATATAGATTAACCCACTGTTTTAGTTATTTGCTTCGCAAAAAGTTTTATTTAAATACATTACATTGTTGCACTTTGCTATTGTCTGGCTCTCGATGTCTGTATCTCTTGCCTTTGTTACACGATTTATGAAATCTATAAGTGTAATATCAAATTTTTTGTTCGCCTCCATACGAATATAGCGACTCCTTTAAAATTGTTCCTCTGATAGTACAATTTTGTATTATGTCCTGGACGAAAAGTTCGACTTATGGAAGGAAATTTTACTTCTATTGCCAATTTAAGAGTTCAAGTTATGGAGAACTTCAAGTTATAGAAGTTTGAGTTATGGAAGCAAATTTGTATGAAATTTGGCTTCTAAACGCTATTACCAATTCAAAAGTTCGGGTTATGGAGATCTTCGAAGTTCCACTGTAGTTAAGAATGTGCCTAATGAAATTTTTCTGCTAAATTCGAATAAGTGTACTATTTGATAAGCTTCACATAAAAAAGAGCTTTGTGTGATGCTATTTTTTTTTTAACAATATATATTATTATATATTATGAAATTTTTACTGTTCTACGTCATTTAATGCGTGTTGGGCAACCATTAAAGACAGACGATTTTGTTTCTATATTACTCGTATTATAATTTTTGCGTAAACGAGAATCGCTTGAATCGTGAATTTTTATCAATGAATGATTAAGGCATTTTTTCGTAAATTCTGGTTCAGTAAATTAATTGTCCAGTCATTCACATCTTCGAAATTGACTACCAGAAAGTGTAGCAAAAAATTCTTGCAGAGTTGTGGACCTTAAGGAAAATGGCGAATGCGTTAGGCAGGGCCAAATTTAGTTAAGCTCGTCGGTAAAATAGACAACTTGAAAATACATAAACAATTTTAAATGGAAACATCACTGCTAATTTCACTACTTGTAAAGAAATACATTTAAGCACATCAAACGGATGTGTTTACCTTTTGCATAATAAAATGTCAAAGCATAATAAAAACAAAAGCACCAGAGATTGTCAAACCATAATGCCACAATGCCACATGAAAATAGTTGTTAAATATATGAAAAAAATAAATGTTAAAAAAATATATTAAAAATAAGTATTATAATATTATTATTATTTCAATTAAAAATATAATTTACACAATTGCAATATGTTTATAAATAAATAACAAATTCGGTAATTTATAAATTAATACATTGAAACTCACATGCAATTAGAGGTCCAACCTTGAAAGGACTCGTTCAATGTAACAAACAAGCATTTAATTGTTATTGCTGCAACATTCCACTTATTAATTTCACTTTCTTGTCACTTTCAGCATTTAATTTTTTTTTGTTTAAGCGTGAATAAACGCGCACAAATGTACATACATATGCATGAAATAATATATAATCGAGCTGTTAAGTGTGTGCGTGTATGGTGTTTTATTAATAACAATGCCAAGCGTCTTATCAAAATACACAAAGCCACAGACGACACCAGCAAATGAAGAGGTCGATCGACACTGAAGACTCTGGACCGAATTGAGCACGGCTACTGCACAAAAATCAGCACAAGACGTCGCGTACCGTATAAAACACTCAATTAGCATCAATTATTCATGATCTTTAATAAAGTTTTAATTACACTACAACGGTATTTAACGCAGCGTGTCGTCGGTGCCTAACAAATACTTTTTATATTTACTTTATATATGTATGTACGAGTTAGCATTAGATAAATACAATTATTATATAAAAATTAGTGAAATATATTTTTCGTCTGCTACCGTGTTTCAATAATTCGCACTTCTATTTTTTGCACATATTAATTAATTTATTTTTACAATATTTTGTCAGCCATATATTGAAGTTTTTATATTTAAAAATATCGTAGCGTTCGCAACAACGTCTGTACATGGACTGTTTCCATTGATGGTGCGCTGTGCGCCAAATGAATGAAGCTTTAATAATCCGCAGGGCGTCCCATTTCGTCACGAAGAGAATTTGCTCATGATAAAGTTCTTAGAAATGTGTGCATGAGCCGATATTTTGTAGTTTATTCAGAGAGTTATTACTTGCCTTTAGCAAAAGAGCGTGCGTACATAAGCAAGAGTGTACAGAGTAGACTTTAATTAAAAAGCCGGTCTCTTATTGCAATTAAATTGATACCGATATGGTCGTAGGCATAATAACAATTATCAGTTTTGAGTCACTGTACTATTTAACTTTTGCATGATTTCATAACATGATAATTTTTTACATGAATATAAAATTGTTATATGCTAATTAATTTTAAACATTTTTAATAAATTCATAACAGCAAAAATAACAAAATAATACAAGTATGAATGCGTCGCCATGCTTTCTTTTTTCTTAATTATAATTAGACATAAAATTAGCGGACCACAACAATCCGGTATACGGAAACGGAACCACATGACTCCGTGGCACTTTATATCCGGGCAATCATATTCACTTTGGCAGAACTTCTAAATTTTGGCAAAAACCCTATATCGCTACAAAAAACATGACCTCGAGAGCCACTTCTTAGAAATTCACCACTCAGTAGCACTTTTGAATCATATCACAACAAAAACTACATCCGATTCGTTCTTAAATTAGAAGATTATTTGCCAATGCTATATTTTTATTTTATTTGTATTATCAACCACTTTAATACCATATTTGTACAGTTATTAAGTTAAAACATAAACAGTAAAGTTAAATTAATAATTATTTTAGTGAATCACATCAGTTTCTGTAATTTTTTCTGTAACAAGTTAATTAATTTGGCGGTTTTACATCAATTAATACTAGTTATGACAATGAAAAAGTCGATCACAATATCGATCATTGGATTTTTAGATAAATATTACGTTATCGATCGAGTAATTGTAAATTTTCTCAAATTTATATTTTTTATTAAGTATATTTCAATTTTATTCTAATAATAATACAATAAAGTGATAAGAAGTAAGATACATTCAACATAATATGTTAAAGTAATTCTGCTTTTATAGTTTTCACATCCGAACAACAACAAAATTATTACATAATACATATTTAAAAAACAATACTGGAATTTGTTAATTAAAATTATTTAAGTACTTACACGCAAACAACTATGAAGATTCAAATTTTTCATAAATGAAATAACATTATGAAATTCTCCGGCGTGCAATAATTTCGATACACAGCGCATTGCTTAGCATCACCACCAACTTGGCAGCACTGTTTATGGAGCTCAAACAGTGCTCCAATATTCCATCGCCTTCAGCAGAGAAGTTCTCTGCCCTCAGTTGTCGCGTATTTGTAAGTAATAACGGTAGTTGTTTATCATCAGTTCAGCGCATTTTGGGGCATCTGTGTATACTTTAGCATTATATGATTAATCCAAATTCGTATGGCTTTCGAAATATAAGTTAGTGCAAATGCAAATAAGGTGTAAGATCAATTGCAAGTGTACCACATAACAATAGCGCTTCCACAAGAAACAACACACGATTAGACCTTGAAATAAAGCAAGTGGATGTGGTACACACAAACATATGTTTGACTACTAAATAAGCAACTTGCAATCATATAAGTCTTTCTAGTATTTACTTACTAGTTTCCGCTTAAAAGTCAATATTTGTGTGCCAACAACAAAGTGTAGCAATGAGGTCTACGTGTTGCTTTTCGAGCGAAACTATAGTGGTTCTACTGACGTTAGTGGGACTTTCTTTATTAGCATCGGCTAGTGTCATACCTGCTGCATTTCTTGGTATGCCTGATAAACTTGAAAATGGGCTCTACAATTCCAGTGATAAGGTAACAATTCTGACTGTAAATAATTTCAATGACACAGTGCTGCGGCAAAATCGTTCATTGCTGGTGGAATTTTACAACACATTCTGCGGTCACTGTCAGCGCTATGCTCCACAGTACAAAGCATTGGCGGAGCGTTTGCATCCGTGGCGTGAAACATTACTAGTAGCAGCTATAGACTGCAATGCATTCGAAAATACGGGAATTTGTCGCGATTACGAAATATTTGGTTATCCAACAGTACGCTACTTTTCACCTGGATATATGTGCAAAGCAGGGAACTATGGACAAAATATCAACCCACATACGGAAATAAACGAGTTTACAGCAAATATGGCACAACGTTTGGCCGCAGAAAATGACACGGATAGCTTGCCAAATTTCCCCAATCTACATAGTCTCACAGAAATTGAAAGCAAAACGCTCTTTAATGGCTTGGATAGTAATAAGAAATATGTGATATTAGTTTACGAGCCAGAGAATACCACTGTGGGTTTAGAGAGTATATTACACTTCCACTTATGGCCTGATGTGCAAGTACGGCGTGTACACGATATGCATTTAGCTAAAAATTTCCAAATTGATGGCGTACGCTATAAGATTGCGACTGTAGATAGAGAAGGCAATGTTGTGCCATATGGTGTCACGGAAGATACGCCCCAAGCGCACATAGCTACAATTGAAAGTTTTTTAGAAGCACAACATTTTAAACCGCGCTCAGAAAAACCAACCAAAGCCGTAGCAACACTTACACGACAACATGGCGATGATGAGGCTGGACGATCAGTTATTATTTCCGAAGTACTACGTAACAAGCATTTCGTTTATCAGGTATGTGTATATATCTTACGCTTAAAATGAAATTGTGCACCTTAATTTATAAAGTCATTATATACTTTATTACTATTGTTGAGTGTACATTCATGTTTCTATATTTCAGTGTATATTTAATATAGTGTATTGTAGTTATAGGCACAGACTCTGAGGGGCGTACCTATAAAACACCTGCCACTTTGTTTTTTTGTACTAAACTGTGTTGATTTAAGTAAAATGTAGGTGGTGCGAATTGTAGTCTACATAAATTACAATATTCGTTGTTTATGTGTAAACAATTGAAACAATTTTTTATAAAAAAATCCAACTAACCTTTTTTATTAATTTAATTATACTCATTACAATAAATTAGGCAATCATCATAGCAAACAGTGAAAAAATTGCCTTAATATTGCCAATGATACAGTTAAATGAAATAAACTACATTAGAGTGAACTAACGCGCTATACGCTCTAATTTGTATACGTGCAAAACTTTTACGAACATAATTCATATAAACGTTAGAAGTCGTAGTTGAAACTTTGTGTCATTATCTCGCTAAAAATACCGACATGACTTTACGGCTTTTAGTTTTCAAAATAATTTATTATTAATAGTTTCGGGGAGAACCGTAATCGCCTAAGTATGTAAGTTTAGCGCTAATTGTGAAAGGCATAATATATAAGTTGCTAATTTTTACACGACAAAATGCTACAAATCATTAGTGAAGTAGCTGATTTATTCTGTATTTCGCTCTAAATAATATTCGTTGCTATAAACAAATATTTTAACTAATACACATACAGAGCAGCTATAATTTTTCACTTTTTAATCTAAGAAATGCGCGGATGTCTCGATGCTATCGTCCACTGTTATCAATTGATTTATAAATACACACACATATTTGCAAATAAATACAAATTTTTTTCCTCTTAATAAAATGACTTTTATGAGTTTTTGCAAAATTCCCTTTCTGTATATTCGGAATTTCGCATTCAAATATTCATGAGTTGATTTACATATGCGTTTAAGAAATGATATAATATTTGTTTTGTTTTAAAAGTCAGCGTATAATGTGGTTGACGTGACTAAATGGGTTAAATGTGTGTGTGTGTTTATGTTTACCGGTCAGTGTGTCATATTTCCCTACCACAATAAAGTCCATAAAGATCAGAGTATGTTTCGATTCCACGTCAATCAGGTCAAAATAAGTGATTATAGTCCAGATTTATATTAAATTAAGTACTGTCGACTTAGCAACATATTTCAAAATTATTTAGAATATGCTTTATGCTAATAAAAAAACGATAACAGCAATATATTTGTAAAAATGGTTGTATTCGGGAGCCCAATTGAAATTTTGATTTCAAAATGTTACTCAATGGATCTTCCATTGCTGTTGTTGTATTAGTTGTTGTTCTTGTTAGAATAGAACACATTTTCTTAATGATTTGGAATGAAGCTGACCAGATAGCAGTTATTCCTCAGTTAAAAATCCTGCTCCTTCCGTTTAAGTTGATCCAACTGTTGTGAGAGTGATGAATTTTAACTACTCGACCATTAGTCTATAAGCCGTGTATGGCCTTAAAAAATAACGCTACAATTTAAAATATCATTTTGCAAGTTGAATGCCTTCAATGCATATGACCTATTATTTGCAATTTTTTTGTTAAATTCTGTCATAAGTAGCTTTCGCTTCTTGAATCATAATCAATATTTACTTAAAGCTTAAGCTTGGCTTAATATTTGTTCATAATAATATTTGTTTTCGAAGTGTCAACATAAATGTGTGTGTGTGTGTATTTTTTTTTTTTGAAATGAGCTTTTTAATACTAACCGTACACAATGCCGTTTGTATTTGATTTTGTTGTTTTTGCTCATTTAAAATTGCTTTAGTTACTTTAGCAATTAAAAACAATGTCGGAATCGTACTTTCTTTCACATATTAATCGATTTATAAGGTATAAAGTCCACCGTATATTTGAAAAACCTATAATTAGATATATGGGAGCTAGAGGAAAATATAACCTTTTTTTAATCATTTTTAGTAAAAGAAAAATATTTCCCCTGAATTACATAAAAATATTTAAGAAATGTACCTATATTTTCGGTGAAATATTACTCATGTTCGATATCCGGGGCCTTGGAAAGTTGTAGTCCGATTTCGACAATTTTTCCACAAGTGACAAATACAGTATTTGTGTAAAGTTTTATTCCGCTATCTTCATCAGCTCCTTATGTACATATATAGTGAAGGAATCAGATGGAAGTCGTGGATTGCCCATATCCATAAGTGTCGTCAGGGTGTCAAGTAAATATTATGTATCGAATTTTATTAAAATCGGTCGAGTAGTTTCTGATATTTGGTTTTTGACCCATAAGTATGCGACGCCATGCCCATTTTACTTTTTTTTAATATCTAAGTGAAACTTTCTTCTTCCATTTCTTCTGTAAAATTTAGTGTTTCTGATGTTTTCCGTTAGTGAGTTTACACTCTTTTAGTAATTTTCAAAATAACCTTTGTATGGGAGTTGGGCCCGGATATTATTCGATTTCACAAATTTTCATGGTGAATGATAGGGTACGTAAGGGAAACTAGTGCAGAAAGTTTGGTTTATATGGCTTTATTGGCTTGCGAGATTTATACAAAAAACTTATTTGGGGGCGATACCACGCCCACTTCTCCAAAATCCCACAGTGTCGAGGAACATGTGTACCAAGTTTCATTAAGATATCTATCAACAGATATCCGAATTTCTACTATACTCGTCATTCTGATCATCTTGGTATATATAACTCCATATCTAATTAGTTTTAGGACTTACAACCAACCGTTATGTGAACAAAACTATAATACTCTCTTAGCGACTTTGTTACGAGAGTATAAAGCTCCCGTACTTTGCTGTACCCTTTAATGTTTTTAATTTATTGTCTAAAATGTTAAATTTGCAAGCATATGTTCTTATTCTAAATTTAGTAATAGTATAGTATATATATACTACGATGCATTCCGGTATTTTACCTTGATTTCGACACTCTACTTAATGTGTCAATATTTGTTATACTTTTTCAGCTATAAACATTTACTTATCTACACTCTATATACATACGTACATAGCTATGTTTACATAATATTTTATTCTATTAATGAAACAGATGTACAAATAAATTTCTATGATGCTTTGCAGGCTGATCTGGAAATGGCCTTACGTCAAATGCTACTCAACGAGATACCAAAAGTACACGACATACGCGGCGAACAACTATTGGCATTGCAACGCATTTTCGGTGTCTTGCTGCGCTATAATCCACTTGGTCCACAAGGCAATTTAGTCATACGCCGTTTACATGAATTTGTTGTTAAGACCAATGAATCGCTGAGCGGTGCCGATTTCCAAGCGGAATTCGAGCATTTGAATAAGACATTCGGTCCGATATTCTCCTCGAATCATTTTGTTGGCTGTGTCACCTCGCAGCACAACAAACGCGGCTACACTTGTTCGCTGTGGACACTCTTCCATCATCTGACAGTGCAGGCCGCACGCTTAGAAGTCAGCAATGATCCGTTAGAAGTACTAACGGCCATACATGGTTATGTGAAATTCTTTTTCGGCTGCACACATTGCTCGGAACACTTTCAGGTGAGTGAGTGACGGGTTTGAAAATCTCTAAAAAAAAATAAATTACCGTTACTAAATTAGGTGTAGTAGTAAATAAAAAACACGTTAAATTACAATATAATTGTACTTTTTACGGTTTAGTACTGCATTTGTATGCGCATTTTAATGAGGCGTTGATACGACTTCAAGTTGTTGAACAATGCGTATTTTCTATAACTTAACTGTTTATATTTTTTGTTTATACATGAAGTGGGGTTTTTAAGTTCGCATAATGTTTGTAAAGTATAAAAAATCATAAAATATTTATGTTTCTACTAGCAAGTCAATTAGTTCATAGTTCTCGTTTGTTCTTTACAACCAGCATCTGTAATACAAGTAATCTCGCATTCACTTTTTAGAAATTTTTGACATAACATTTAAAATAAAATCATATCTCATCATGATTCAATTATAAAAGGTTTGATAAGTAAACAGCTTTCTCGCTCTTTTTTGACAACCCTTCTGCGTTAGCAAAACAATAATTTTTTTTTCGAAATCTATCCAGAAAATTGTTTAAAAAAAAGTTGTAAATAGTAGCAGATATTTATCAACGCAAGGGGTAGACAATATTTTTTCATTTGTATATGTTTTTCTCGATTTTTCTTTTGACATTTTCATTTTATGTTACAGAAATTCAAATAAATTGTTCTATTCAATTATATTTTAAATATTAAAACTATCATAACCGTTTCGTTTATATACATATGCGGTTATGTATATCGAGAAGATAATTAATCGCGTTTTTTAATGAATCTGGGTATTGCGATTAAAGCGATTAAAGAAAAACCATTGATAAAAAGGCGCAGTTACAAGGATTGCAGATTGGTTTAGGGATTGGATACCGATATTTCGTCTCAAAGGAAAGTTCAAAACAGAAAGTAACAAGTAGAGATATAAGAAGATTATTTTGACTGCCACGGTGGGAAGAACAAAGGAGTTAAAAGAAGTATAGTTATCTTCAATTTTTATTACGTAACTACCGTTTAAACCTAATTTTTAATAAAAAGTGTTCATTGTACTTCGCTGTTTATCTGTTTTGCTTGTTTCTCACATAAGGAATATTTTTCGAACTCTAGTTCTTCCATTGTCTTTTGCAATTCTCCCAATAAAAGGTTATGTAATCAATCACCCTTTATATTATTTTACTGATCTCAATGTTCCTTCTCCTTGAAGCGGAACCGTAATATTTAGACATATGTAGATGTACATATGTATGTGAGAACCAGCGATTTTCAGGTGTCTAAGCGTTTATTTCATAGGTTTCATATATATTCCCGAAATTAACACTGTCAAGTCTAGTAGAAATATATATACTAAATATTTGATCAAAGATAAAAGTATTGGATAAATATATAACATCTGAATAATACATTTTGAGATTTTTCTTAGAATTCTTCAGAGCTGTAGCACAATGAATATAGAGTACTTCTTTATTTTTACAATTGTTTTATTTTCCACAGAAGGAATTGGGACTATATCTTCAACTCTGGCTCTTTTTGTAACTCTCTCGTTACAAGATCATGTAATCAATCAACGTTATTTATCCATTGTTAGAATCTTTCTAGCGCTTCACTTGAAACGAAATCATAATGTGTGGTTAAAATTAGGCCAGAGTAATTTGTTAATAGGTGTCTGATCAATTATTATATAATGTTAATACTAATTTAAAATTAAATGTTTGTTTCATGGAGAAAAATTTTAAATATTATATTCTCTATGACTATTAATATTAAATAGATATTAACTCTCTGCACTGGACATCACTCACCTATACAAAAAATAAACATTCAAACCATTATTAGAAGAAAACAGGACATATTTTCGTGCTACTTATTAATTTTGGATCGAGAATAGTAGTATATTTTATACTACTTTGAATATATTTTTAACTACGTTCACAAAAAAAGCGAATTAATTTTTCCCTTTTTCTTTCCTTCGCAAATACAACCTTTTGTAACGCAGTGTCAAATATTAGCTGTCACTACTTACCAAACCTTTTATAATTGAATCATGATATCTCATTATATAAATATTTTTTTTTTTTATTTCTTATAAGAGACATCGCTCTTCAACTTTCTCTTGTACACTTTAATTCGCAGTATTTTGTTGTTTATAAGCGTAAACAGTTACTTATATAGTGAAGTGTTGCTAATTATAATTCTAAATATTTGTAAATTATATATACATAGGTAATTGTTATAAATGTATACCTACATACATATGTATATGGTTTTCTTAATAGGTTTCTTACGAAAATTTATACAGTGAAACCTCCACTCGCGGACACTTCCAATAACCGGACCGCTCTACCGTAGGTTGCGTTTTCAGAAGAAATTTCTCTCTCATGACGCGGACACTTTTTTTACTAATTTTTATTTTCATTACCTCTCGATAACGGACAAGAAACTTGAATTACTGAATGAATGTGTAAAGAAAGTAGTAAAAACATCTGATAAGCGGACGTTAAACTCTTAACGTAAACGTAACTAAACCGAACAGCCGAAATCTATGTACATATATATATACGAGTAATATGTGTACATACTCGTACACACACCATCGGGATCTACATATGTATATGTAACAATTTGTACATAGCTATTTACATGAAAGAATCAAAAATTATGATTCAGCAAAAAAATTGCGGGTCAATTAAGAGTTCAAACTTTTTCGGTATTGGAAAAAAAACGAAATCGATATAGTGTGACGTTCAAATGCGTATATGGGGAATCTGCCGAGGTTAATCCCGAGGATCAATTAAATCACTTCAAACAAAAACTACCAGACATGTTATAGGGCTACAGACCAGAAATTATATTTAACACAGATGACACTGGACTTATTTTCAGTGTTTTGCCAAATAAGACTCTTGCCTTGAAGAACGAAAAATGCGTTGGTGGTTAGTTATCGAAAGAAAAAATAACAGTGCTATTGTATGTCAATATGGTTGAAAGAAAAACCGTTAGCGTTCAGTTGAATGGATCAAATCCGACAGCAAATGTCTCGTGAAATTATGTGTGAGTGGCTAATAACGTTTGATAAAAAAATGGGCTATCAGATGAGAAAAGTTTTACTATTTACTAGATCAGGGCATTATACAGAATTTCGAATGTCATTACAGATTCAATATTATCAAACCTATTTTGACAAGAATAGATAATATTTCAATGAACAAACTTTCAAAAACATTTGACAGTTTGGAGGCTGTTTTATTAAGACTGCATGGGACAACGTAACGATGAAAACAATTAAAAACTGCTTTGCAAAAGCTGATTTTCAAAAAAGTTTACTTCGATGCAGACGACGATATTCCCATATCGACGTTATCGGCTTTGATAAATCGCCGAAAATTTGAAACGCTGAAAATTATCTTTAAAACTGTTTTATAAAACAGAAACAAGGAAAGTTCCGCAACCTACGGTAAAGGAATTTTTGAAAACTCAAACATAAATAAATATATACATACAATTTTTTATAATTATGAAACATCTCACCATAAAAATTAAATATGTAAATTAAATGACCAAGAAATCTAATTTATTTAAGAACTAGTGTGTGTATACATTTTAGTAAAATTTTGAATCGTCTACTACTATAAGCGGACAAAAATTGTGGAACCGTCAATGTCCGCTTGTGGGAGGTTTCACTGTGTTTTGTTTACGTAATTCGAATGCTTACTCATGGCCTTTACCTCCAACACAGTTCAGTGAAAGTTCATTTAGATACAAATAAGCACCTATATTGTATGTATGTATGTATGTAAGCATATTATTGTTATATGTATATTTATTTTAAAGCCAATTGTAAATTTTATTTTAACAAAAGTTGGCATTTATTCTATACTTTAGCATTTTATAGATGCATTCTAGTGTTGGACATACCTTAATTTAAATAAGATCTCCAATATGTTTGTTGTTGTAACAATATAAAATATTTCCCAAACCGGTTTGGAGAATACAATTGTCCATTAGTTAGTATGTATTACTCATAATAGTATCAATCAACAATCAATATCAACAACAAAATCCACTATTTGTCACCTCAAGTCAGTTCTCAACCTTGTTCTTCGGATTTAAAAAAAAAATTAATTAATCTTAATTAGTATTTTGTAAGCTTTAAAAAATAAAGGACCTACCATAATATATCAATAGGCCACACTGTCTTGGTCAAAGTACGAAAGAGGCTCTTTAGAGTTTGTTTTCTTTGTAAAATATAAAATATAAATTACATATTCTCGGAATATGAAAATAATTGTTTAAAATTTGTAAGTCACGATATACGTACTATTTGTATTTAATTTAGAAAAAGTGAGGTTAATACTACAGCAGATAAGATCACAAATTTCAAAAGCTTATAATTGATACTTATTAGACACTAGCAAATAATTATAACTCAATTAATTTTATTATCCATTCCCTCCACAGGCTATGGCAACACGTCGAAAAATCTGGAATGTACCCAACAAAGAGGAGGCTATACTCTGGCTGTGGGCCGCACACAACGAAGTAAACAATCGTCTAGCAGGCGATGAGACAGAGGATCCCAAATTCCCGAAAATACAATTCCCTAGCGAGTCGAGTTGTCCGCAGTGCCATAAATCCGATCCGGCCTTCTCGTCCAGCAAGTCTACAATCAACTGGGACAAAGACGCCGTGCTGAGCTTCCTTAAGAACATACACAATCCTGGGTATGTGAGTCGTTACGGTGTGGAAAACGAAGCAGTGCTGCAGCCGTCACTAGATAAGTTGCGCCAGAAACGCATGATCAGCAATGTCTTCTCCGAAATGGACATGCGCATGGGCATGTTGTTGTATGGCTTCTGCATTGTCATGATGGTACTGGCGTTTAAGCTCTTCGCCTTGAAGAGCTATCGCAAAAAGCCATATATGCACGACATGCTCGGCAAAGTGTAAGTGAGCGGCGAGCGGAATGCTCGAATTGAAATGAAAAAAATGCATATGCACACGCATATATTACAGTTGACAATGTTTCACTAATTTGTGGAATGTATTTATACAGTGTTGCGGCGAAAAGTGTACATTTTTTTGTTTTATTTAATTTTTATTTTTTTTATTTCGATGCATTCTACGTGGTGAAAAAGACATACTAACTCAAGTGCAATTC
Organism: Zeugodacus tau; assembly: GCA_031772095.1. Classification (NCBI taxonomy): domain Eukaryota; kingdom Metazoa; phylum Arthropoda; class Insecta; order Diptera; family Tephritidae; genus Zeugodacus; species Zeugodacus tau. Next base: position 26,144,914 of record CM062652.1, read on the forward strand.
CATTTATGGCGTAATATTAATTAATTCGTAGCATGTGCGTATATGTTGTATTTGTGATGACACGATTTTTAACATTTTACAATAAATTTTAAGTAACTGAAATTATTTTAAACGCAAAATTCCAACAAAAACAAAATTGTTTGTATTTATATAAGTTTATTACATTGTTGAATTATATGTCGTCTCAAAAAGTTAAATAATTCCATTGCATATGTAAACAAGTTATACATTCAGACATTGATACTAAATTTAATGAATATGTCTTTTGTATATGCAATATAATATATATTTAAGCGAAAACGTTGTAACGAGCTCACAGAAGTACATACATACACCACTATATTTATTATATAAGCGTATGCAGTCCAGATTTGATTACTTTTTATTCTCCGTACTACCAGAAAAGCTTGCAACGAAATGTCTCCAAGGATCTTAAGTGCATTTGTAATTACAAAAACAAACAAAAATGTAAATAAATTTGTATTTAGTAAATATATGCGACTGCATAATAACAAAAAAACAAATGTGCGTGTATTCTCCTTCTCCACTGGGACCCACAATATTTAATAAGTTTGTATATACATATATAATATAATTACGGTCTAGCATATAGTCACGAGCAGCTGATAATTTTTTATTGTGATGTGCATCGATCCTAACGTTTAAATATATGTATATTTGTAAATAAATAGCATAAAAAGATCATTTGTATTTCTTCTGAATTTTATAACTAAACAGTTCTACACAGTAGCCATATAACTCAGGTGATAAGATAGAATGTTGTTCACTTTTTGTTCACATTGGCTGTCAAGTGTCAACAAGCAACAACAACGGAGATTTGTACAATGTAGTTACATGGCAATGTAAACAATACAGAAATTTTATTGCAGTAAAGTTGAAAATATAAAATAAAAAAATAAACCTTTGGTAGAGATCGTTACAGTTTAGGTGAATTTTATGCAAGCAGTTAACGTTAAATTCTGAATTCTTCACAAGTTTGACTTAAATTAAAATTTTACGCTTGCCTCTACCAAGCTTGTTCCCTTGGTTGAGACTCAACGACTCACTTTTTATACTCTCGCAATAAAAGTTGCTCTTTTTGTGGACATAACGGTTGTTTGTAACATCTAAAACTAAACGAGTTATATATAGGGTTATACATATATACCAAAGTGATCAGCGTGACGAGTGGAGTTCACATTTCGGCTTTCCTTCCGTCCGTCTGTCTGTGCAAGCTGTAACTTGAGAAAAAATTAGATATCTTGATGTAACTTGGTACACGGGCGAAATCGGACCACTGCCACGCCCACAAACCCGAAAACACATTAAGTGCCATAACTAAGCAATAAAAGGAAGGGGCATATTTGTATGTAATTTTTTTGAGAAAGTCTTGATAAGTTTTTTGTACATATTTCGTAAAAACCACGCCCAACTCCCATACAACGGTTATGTTCGAACTTATTAAAAGTGCGTTAACTCACTAACGAAAAACGTCAGAAGAAATGACAAAAAGAGGCTATAACTTTTCAATGCTCCGGATATTGCACATAAAGAAATCAGTGTCTAAGGTTAAATTTTCACCGAAAATATGGGTAAATCTCTTAGATATTTTAAGTAAAGTAAAGTAAGTCCTTTTCCTCTAATAGTGTGTCTCTGTACCAAAAATAGTTAAAATGGGGTAATAGAGAGTTGGTAGAAATGAATGAAATCGGTTCAGGAATTACCTCAGCTTTTATATATAATACTATATATGATGATTTTCATTATTCTATTGGATTTTATGCCGAATACATGGGTAAAACAGTGTTATCTTTAAAAAAATACATCAATAAATTCCGAAAGTATAAAATGTAGCCTTTCCTTATTTCATTATTAATGGTCACGCATATAAATTTAATTAACGTCAGAATTAACATTTCACAAACAATTTTAAGAATTTTACAGTCCTTGACCGAATAAAAATCAAATTCGTTCCGGTTTCGGACCAAAGCTGTTGATTCGCTTTTCTCATAGTAATAAAACATTCTTGGAAAAAAAACACACTTGGAAAAAAAACACAAACACAATAATGAAATAGTCATTATGATTAAAGCATTTGCAAAATATAAGCATTTCGCCATTTATAACACGTGTGCATCTCTCCCTGACCTCAATTGCAGCTGTTCTGTTATCAAAAATGACCGTTATTTTTAGTTGCATTATGTATGTATGTATATTTTAGTTTTCCTTTCTTTAAAACATCACTTACGTCTTACAATTAAAATTCAAGTAAAAAAACACATTTTTTAATCATTATTAATCCAATAACTTCTTTTTCGATTTGGGTGTTGATATTGTTTTAAGCGCAACCCGTCGCGGTGTTTTATTGCCCGACATCGGTGTTTTTGGTGTTTGCGTTTGTGCGCTTACTTCCTCACTAGCTACTGTTTCAGTATTTGCCGTTGGTTTTTCGACGCTTTTACACTCCTGCTCTGCAGTAGTTTTTGTAATTGCCACCTGCGAATTATTATCCACCGAATCCTCGTATACCAAACGCATGTCTTCGGTGCACTCCAACGTTGCGTCGTTGTTAACGGCCGACTTGTGTGTCTCTACAACTACAGCAGGTGGTTTAATAATCGACTCAGTGTTTGTGGAAGTAGTCTTTGTTCCGGCATTACTGTCATCTACTTCCATTGGTGTTGGCCAGGCATCAAGCGCCACTTCCTCTACAGTTGAGGTTGAAACTGCTGTTGGTGGCGCCGGCATTGACAAAAGCGCACGAGGCGTGCGTCGTACTGATATGGGTGTAGCACCCTTTGTCAGTCGCGATGTAGCAGGCGTATTTGTTGTTTTTGCACTATTTGTATGCGTTTCACTGGTGGTAGGTGTACTGATTGTGTTGGGGAGCGTTGCACTACGTGGCGTGCGTCTAACCATTATCGGTGTGACAGGACGACTCTTTTTCTCTGGTGATTCGAAGCGTTCATCGGAGCTAAGAATTTCCTTGTCAATAATGATTTGAGCACCAAGTGTTTTTGTAATTGCCAATGCGGCGCCGGCGTTATTTAAATTCACTGCCACACTCTCACTAACTGAATTTTTATTATTATTTTGAACTAACACTGCGCTTTCGCCGCACTTTACTTCTACTTTATCGCTAACAGATTTTTCAGGTTGTGTTTCCACATTTGTTGTTGTTGTGGCTTCTACTGTCGTCTCCATTGGCTCATCGGTTTTTTGCAGTTTGGCTATTTGCGCCAGCGGATAACGTTTGATGTTTATAGTTTTCGGTTCATCGGTTGATGGTTTGCGCTCCTTAACACTTTGTGCGTCGTTTTCCTTTTGTTTCTTTGTTTTTTTACTAACTGTATTGATGTCGTTTGCACTTAAAACTTGCGCGGCATTTTCATATTCCTCACCCAATTCACCCGCCTCAAAGGTGATCAACGAACAAAAACCATCCGTACTTGATACGACCACAATTCGACCGTCACTGGACCAAGTCACATCTGTTAAACGCGTATAGTGTATATTCGAGATTACCGCAAATGGTTGTCGCTGTTGTGTGTCATAAAAGTAGACGGAACTACGTGTTGCAACGGCGAATATCATGCGATATGGCAGTGGCACAACTGGCGGATTGACATCAGCTTTATGTGGTCGCAATCGATACAAAATCGGGCAACAACGCACCGCTACTGTATACTGTCCGGGACAGGGCAACACAATGGCAGGTTGTCGGAAAGAATGGCGACTAAATACATATGTGGTGTGCAATGATTGGGCTACATCTTCTTTTTCTGCCACACCAGCAGGTGTCAGCAGCAATTTGCCATCAGGCGTGAAGCAGAGACGCCGAAAGAATGTCTGCAATGTGTCGTCATGGAATAGACGTAAACGATGTCCATGAAATTCATTACCTTCGCCAACCGGTAGTGTGGATTTGTTAATGCGATGTAAAACCCGCTTTGACTGTATGTCGAAAATTCGCAAATATCTGTAATAAATTGTTTTAAATATTTTTTTTTATTTATAAATAAATTATAATTTAATTTACCTATCCGAACTAAGTGTAGCAATATATTGATTTTTGGGATCCCATGCAACACCTTGTACAAACGATTTATGATCGCGCAACATTCCCGTAGATTTGCCTTTTTGTACGTCCCAAACCATGGCAGAATTATCGACGGAACCGCTAACGAGAAACTGTGAATTTGGCGCCCAACTCAAATCGTAAATGTCCTCCATGTGACCACGCAATACCTTCAATACAATCCATACTTCTTTATCCTGCTCGTTGGTGTTGTCCAATATATTTAAAGGCTCCTGTTCGCCTTTCAACTTCCAAATGAAGACGACACTCTCGTCATCACCGGATGCCAGTAACTCACCGTTTGGTGACCATTTTACCGCATTTACTGCACGCTGATGACGCGTTAAATCAGCAGCCAAATCCAATTCAATATCCTTTTCATCATCTGTGTAATTCATATACCAGATTAGTACATGAGCATCTGTGCCACCCGAGGCTAGGCGATGTTTTTTATTGGATTTTTCTAGGGATCTGGGTTGTATATCCACACTCAGTACTGGGTCGCGATTATGCCATGAGATTTCTGGGATTTTACACTTCATATTTCAATAAATTACTTTAATATCGTATTTCAATTAAACAGCGTAAACAAAAAACCTTTCACTGGCGTAAAGTCAATTAGCAAGCAAAAATCACATTTGCGCGCCAAATCACAAAGTTGAAAATGTCAAAAACAATGTGAATGGGTGGATCAAAACAAAAGAAAGCAAAATTAGAGTTGCCGTTATTTTTTCGTGGGGAACGATAGGAACACCCTAATATAATAAATGCAATATTCAATAAATTTAGTAAAAAGAGGTTATGTCAAAATTCAAAATGCTTGAAATAAAATTAAAATTTCAAGTGTACTATATTTTATTTACATGAAAATAATAATATTTTATTACCATTTTCGCACTCAACGTTTTTTTCAAAGTCTAGTGATAACTTATTACTGCGACAACAACAACAACCACCTTCACAGTTGTCAAAGAATTTGTAACATTTCTTTTATGAATAGAAAAAGTATTTGGCGGTTTTTATTTTTATTTAAATATGATTGGGACAGTATAGTTTCTCCATTAATATCAGAGAATGTTTTCGTTTTGTTACAAAAATTGTAAACGCTCCTGATGGAGAGGAGGTATAATGGCAATATCGCTTAATGTTTAAGTACATAATAAATAATTGAATCACTACGCTCTACACTAATCGAATTCCAAAAAATTGCTCGTGGCTCACTGTTGCTTTTGAAGATAACTTAAAAATATACAATGAATAATTTAACATTAAATCTGATTGCAATGTCAACACTCCATAAGCAATTACAGCCTCTTATATTTGGTTTACCAAATGGAATATTTTCTTAAACACAATACATATTAGTAAATATAAATTAATAAACTACATTTTATATTAATAAGTACATTTCAGACGGCTTTTTCGTTCAACCTTTTTGATTTATAGAAATTATCTTAAGATTTAATAGCTTCCCACGCGCAATCGGGCGAAAGACGCTTCTGCACCTCTTATTCTTATAAATACTCTTTATAGCTAAATAATTTTGTTTTGCCAATTAGAAGCGGTTACAGCAACGCAAACAAATAACGAAAATATGCTTAATTATATATTAAATAGTATTAATGGTTTGACGAGCTTTCAGTGAAATATGGATGCTGCATAGCCTGTTCCGCGCTAATACGTTTATTTGGCCGACATACCAATAATTTCTGTAACAAATCTCGACCTTTGGAATTGAGACGTGGTACGATTTGACTCCAAGATGTAATGGGCGGAAAGGCTATAATAATATAACAAGATGTAAATAATAAACTATAGTGAACAATAAAAACAATAAAACTTACATGGAAGCGCCACATAGTCAGCCAAATGAGTGACACCAGGCCAAGTCTCTTCTGAGGGAGTACCAAGCACACGGAAGATCTTCATTAGTTGATCCAAAACATCTGAACCTGGAAATAACGGTCGACCAGCATCGGCAAGCTCGGCAAATATACAACCTGCTGACCACATATCAATACTGGTTGTATACAGTTTTGCACCAAAGAGCACATCTGGTGGTCTATACCATAGTGTCACAACTTCGGCTGAATAACACTTGACGGGAATACCAAAAGCACGCGCCAAACCTATTATTTTAAAAATAATTTCAGTTACGGTACTCAATATAGTAGTAATTTGTGTTTTACCGAAATCAGCTAATTTTAGCTCGCCATTTTTGTTAATCAATAAATTCTGTGGCTTCAAATCCCGGTGGAGTACATTATGACTGTGGCAGAATGCAAGCCCGCGCAACAGTTGCAACATAAAGCTGCGACAAACTGCCATATCGATTTCTCCATTCAAACTATCAAAATACTTCTTCAGATCCTGATCACAATGCTCAAACACTAGCGTTAATTTCTTGTCTGAGTGTAATACATCATAGAGACGCACAATGTTTTTATGTTTCAACTCCTACGAATGTAAACTGTACATAATTAATACAAAAATGCATAAAATCTCCTTCCACACACCTTCAAAAGACAAATTTCTCTGAGTGCTGAGCTAGGCACTCCCTCGTCATCCTCATCCAAACGTACACGTTTCAGTGCCACAATTTCCATGGTTTCACGGTTGCGTCCCTTGAACACAGTACCGTAAGTACCCTCACCGATTTTCTCCAATTTTTCATATTTTTGCATTTTGTTTAGACAACACGCACAAAATCTCAAACAAAAACCACTTGATAACTCAATTTACAGCTTATGATTTTGACAATAATTGTGCAAATTTTTTAGAACTACGGCTCAAGTGCTGTTTGTCAAAACAATTTTGATGAGTACTAAAAATTGATAAGAGATATGCAGTGTGGTGAAGCACATAAATATTTTGAGAAATAAGTTTAAACAACACTACAATACAAACTGAATTAGTTTATTATAAATATTCTCTCTGTAAAGAAAGTGCATAAATTGTTGCCTAATTGTATGTAAAGTAAACCACAAAAGTTGTTGCTAATTCTGCATTACCAATTTGAAATGAAACAGTGTTGTAAAGCACCCAACAGCTGTGCCTGTTTCATCGCTTATCTTTTGCAATAAATTCGCTCTATTGTCATCACAAATGTCAATTGGAAAAATTCTGTTGTGACTGGAGAATTTACTGTGCAAAAAAATCCAATCAGATGTGCATTAATTGTAAACTTTATCACGAAAAAACTATATAAATAGATCAAATTAATATTTGTGCCACACGCACAAACATAGAAAATGTTTTAACAAGAAAGAAAAGTGAGTAAAATACGTATAAATGAAAGTCATTAGCCCCTGTGTGGGGCGCTGTTGCGCTGCTTTCATTGCGGTTGTCGCAGTCGGTGACGCTGTCTTGTTGGCTCATCGACATTGTCAACATCGCAATCGCAATTATTACTACCGCTGTTCCTAGAGTTAATTCGCTTCATTGATACGTACACCCCCTTTTGAAGTGCCGTGATAATTATACAGTGTGCACTCCAGTGTTATTTGCTCTTTTACTGATAAGTGCCAATCATAGCGTAAAAAGTAAACCAAGTGCGCCCGAAATTCATAATAGGAAAAAAACAAAACAATATTTTCGGCAATTAGTCAACATCGTCGATAAAAAAATCGTTACTAAGTTAGCTGTGCTTGAATGTTGCTTTGGTAATCGTACACTACGATTGTGCTATTTTTCTATTTTTCAGAAGGTCATCATTTAATTATCAATTGAACATTGCGAGGCAGTGTACACAATCAACATAGCTGCCAGTCTTGCCCCTAAAACATTGTATCTTGTACTTGTACAACATTTAACAGTACCGCCATGGTGCCGCCAAAGGATAATGTGGACCTTGAATGTTTTCTGGTGACAAAACATTCGTGGAAGGGCAAATACAAACGTATTTTAGCTATTGGCACCGCCGGCATTTCCACATACAATCCTGATAAATTGGATTTAACAAATCGTTGGACATATTCAGACATCGTTTCGGCGGCACCCAGCAAAGCAACAAATGTGAGTAATATAACACTGTGTAATATTATTTAATTAAACTATTTTTTAATGCATTACAGATACCAAATGAATTTGTGCTTACTATTAAAAAAGAGAAACGCATCGATTCGATAAAACTGTCATCTGAATATCGTAATGACATATTATGCGCGATATTAAAGTATTACAAAGAGTTTGCTGATAAGCCAAAAAACTCGCAAGTAAGTCTGATATCAATAAATTTGTTTCAGTAGTGCTTAGCTAACACGCCCATGCATATTTTTCTATTATACGTATGTATGTATGTGTGCATTGTTTTTATGTTTGTCTTTGTTGTTTTTCTTTTTACATAAAACTTTGTTTACACTATACATTGCAGCGTTTCCCTGCTTATAAATATCATTGGTCTGGTGTCAGTTTACCCACAATGCTTGAAGTCACACCGTGCTCATTAGATCAATTGGATCCAACAACAAATGAAGTGCTCACAAGTTATATGTACAAAGACATAGAAGGCATAATAGGTACTAATAGTTCCTTAGTTATAATATAAACATAAACATTGAGTTTGCTTGCCAATCAATTGGCTTTAAACAAATTGCTGCGAAATTTTGAAAATATGAATTGAAGACACGCTGAACTTTACGATATATTATTTTAAAACTAACAATTTAGTGACAAATGCACGTTAACAATAGCGGTCCAACAAAAAAAAACAGAAATGATTTGGATTTTAATTTTTCACTGGAACTTTTTACTAACCATTTAAAGTTGTTCTTGCTTTTAATTAATTGTAAATTTATTCTAAAACAAATTTTTCTTACCCAATTTAATTTGAAAAACTTGTCTCTACGATATAAGTAGGCATCTCCGACTACGATGGGGGCATTGTTATGGCCCACGGTGGCTTCAGTCGTTTACATCTCTTTCGTGCGTTGAATCATCATGAAATTGTGCAGAATATAGCGCAGCGTTCGGTGCAGTTTCTCGGTATTGAAACGAAAATACTCAAAAGCCAAATAACACTCGAACAATTCGAACGTCAACGATTCGGTGAATATAGGTACGTGACAATTGCATACTCGCTATTTAAATATGTGTAATTCTGTATAAAATATATGCCTTCGTAATAGCGGCGACCAGTATCAAACCTCTATGACCGAATTCACCGTACAAAAGATAACACCACGTCATCCGGATCCAGTGAAACGCATACTTTGTCTCACAGAAGCCACATTACTGGAACGCGATCCACAAACGTATAGCGTGTGTACGCTCCGTCTGCTGGCCGATGTATTTGCGTTGGTGCGCGATAAAGACAATTTGCAACGCTTTTGTATTGAGTATAAGAATGGCATATTGCGTCAGTATTTGACCAATGATCGTGACTCGCTACTCGCCACACTTTTGGATGCGGTGCGTTCGAGCGGTAACAAGGATGTACATGTGCGCATAAGCAATACACCGCGCGGCAAACGCTATGTACCGTTTAGTTGTTCCGTTGATGAGGAAACCGAGGCGAATTTACTGCGCTTGATCATCAACAATGTACAGAATCCAACGAAACGTTTCGAGGTGCTGGAACGCTTTAATGCCAACATACCGCACAGTGGACTCAACTACAGTGTTACACAAGATGTAAGTGAATGTGGATGATGTTGCATACTTTGATAATAACTATTTTTAATTTTTTTTAATATTTTTTTTTTAATTATGTTTTTTATAATTTTTTATTTAATTTTTTTAATATTTTTTTTATAGAGTCTCTTTGCCGAGAATAAAGAGAAACTCATCTTGAGTGCATTGCAAGCTTTGGCACAAAAGGAGCTCGACAATCCAACTGCACAATTGAACAATCTTGAAATTGAAGCAATCTTTCACGCACTCACACGCCTGCTAGCTAGTAAAGTGGGCTATGGCGCATTTACAAATTTACCCGGGTGAGCCATAACCTCAACTTTTAAATATTATTTTTAATTTAATATTAATTTTAAAATTGTTCAGTTTTCGCGAAATCATCGGCACGAAAATTGTTGCTGCTTTGCGTCGCAAAGATTTGGCCGTTACCTACTCCGCCATCGATATGATAAATTCACTGATGCATTCAGTGAATGCCGATCATGATCTGAAGCAAGAGCAATTGAATAAATCATCCATATTGTCGTCAAAGTCATTTCTGGAAACATTGCTGAACATGTGGACCACACATGTGGTATGTAAATCCACAACTTTATATATTTCAATAATAATTGCATAATCCTTCACAGAGTCACGGCAGCGGCGCATTGGTGCTATCCGCCATGTTGGATTTCCTCACATTCGCCCTCTGTGTGCCTTACAGCGAAACAACGGATGGCAAACAATTCGACATATTGCTGGAATTAGTTGCCGAACGTGGTCGTTATTTATATAAACTCTTTCAGCATCCCTCCTTGGCCATCGTTAAGGGTGCTGGTCTGGTTTTGCGCGCCATTATCGAAGAGGGCGAATTGCATGTGGCACAACAGATGCAGGCGTTAGCTTTGGATGAGGCAGCATTGTGTCGTCATCTGCTTGTTGCACTGTATACGCCAAGCAACGATCCGACTTTGACGACGCATCGTCAGTTATCGCGCCATTTAATTGGTTTGTGGATTACGGAAAACGAAGAAGCCTTGGAGTTGTTGCGACGCATATTTGTGTGTATTTTTTATATTTGAAAATAATTAAATTTTTATATTTATAAAATTGCTCTGCTTCTAGCCTGCTGGTTTGCTAATGTTCCTGGAGAGCGAGGAGAGCGTACCAAAGACTGATGTGGAGGATGATAAATTGAATTTTCGCGATAATCTAAAACTTGCAATACAACATTCCAATAGAAATAGAAAGAATATTATAGAGAAACATTTACAGGTATGTTTTTTGATATAGACTCTTTTATAATAGTTGTGGGTAGTTGAAAAAAATTTGAACAAAATTGAAATTTAGTGCCTCGAATTGAACATACAACTCACATAAGTTAAATATAGTTATTATATCCACTTTAATGAAGTATCCGCAGACTCTCGTGTCATTGAGCCTACTGTATAGGTTAGGTTAAGTGCGTTGTTGTTGGTATTAAAATACATTTTTTACAAGATAGCTAAGAAGCAACGGTTGAGTCATATTTATGATTAATAGAAGTTCAAAGCACTAGCTAGCAGATAACCATTTACCGTTATTTTTATATTATTTCTTTTCGTTCTCGTATTGTTTTCGTTTTTCTTTTACCGTTATTTTATTTTATTTTTTCAATCATTAGTCACAATAATATGATAGTAACCTTGCTTATATGACCTTTGCTAATAGGTTATCAGAAATATATATACTACGCAATGGCCGTTACATAGCAAATAATATACAAAGACGAAAAAGAGATTATGAAACTGAAAATCCAATGTAAAAGAATTTGTGTGTGGCATACAGTTATTCAGGATTTCGAAATTAAGATTTATATATCTAAATATGTGGATATTAAACTTTTCTAACATCCGGATAAATCGGATAATCGAAGACCAAATAATATTTAATTAGAATCTATGTGAATTTTCGTAAAACCGTACTTCCGGATAAGTTCCATAATGAATATGCACATATTGTCTTGATTTTATTCGTACCAAGGGATGATGCGGATATTCGAATATCCAGATGTTGGAAAAAAACATACACTGTTAGAACCCGTATTAATCTCTAAATTTCGATTTTTTTCATCAAACAACATTAATCATCTATTTATAATTACTTTTTGAAATTTTTAAAATCAATTCTGCTCGAAATAACTTCTATTTATTTTCTCCCTCCAACAGGATATCAAGCATTGGGGTATGAACCTCTTGGAACAACAGGACTCCGCTGCACAAGCTATGAAGAATCGCCCAGTGGTGCTGCGTAATCGACGGCAGCGTAAGAAAAAAGAAGACGCTGTTTTGAACTTGCCCTATTTCTTCTACAACTTCGCCAGAGATCATAGTTTGCCGAATTTAATATGGAATCATAAGGTACATAGTTTTTAAAATGTTGCACAATAAAAAATAACAATAATTTTTTTGCAGACCCGTGAGGAGTTGCGTATTTGCCTTGAAAATGAATTGCGGCAATTTATGAATGATCGTGATTTGGCTGGCACTATGATCGTGGCGTGGAATTATCAAGAATTCGAAGTTACTTATCAGGTACGGTAGATTTAGTTTTTTGTCACAAATAAATACTGGTTCTTTGCAGTTATGTAGACTATACTGCGCTGTAAATGATCTTTCCATTTCGACCTGCGCCAAAATGTAGACTATAACTTTTTAATAAAAAAATATATAGCATACATGTTGGCGCATACTTGCTTTTTTATTTTTTTTATATATTTTAAATTTTTTTTTGTATATATATTTTTTATATATATTCAAAAATGAATACAGAGGGAGATTAACTAACCCTTAAAAAAATTGACTAACTCAAAATTGAACTATTATATCTTATAATTTTCCTTTTGCAGTGCTTGGCTGATGAAATCCAAATTGGTGACTACTATATACGTCTGATATTGGAGAAAGACGATTGGCCGCAAAATCTCGTAAAAGATCCGTAAGCATTTACTGCCATAACTGTATTTTCTAAAAAAATCCTCTAACTTTATTTTCTATTTCAGAATTGAGTTATTCAATGCGCTTTACCGTCGCGTACTCTGTCGTCAGCGTGTCAACGATGATCAACTAACGGTCGTGTCACTACAGGCGTTAGCGAAGGTTTATCGTCGTTACCATAAGGAAATCGGTCGTTTCAGCGATATGTCCTATATCTTGCAGTTAACCGATCGTGTATGTATTTACCGTTACAAAATCTATTTTTGCAGAAATAAATTAATTTTATTTTATATATTTCTGTAGTGCCTGTCACCATCACTGCGTGATGCACTCATCAATCTGATATCCTGCCTGGTGCTGGAGAAATCCAATTGCCGTCCACTTGTCGATCACGTGCAGTGCCTTGTCGACCTCATAACGCTGGCACATCTACATAAGGGGCGTGCACAGCCGAATACGAAAACCAATGTCATAGAGGCTGGTCCCAACATGGAGGCATACGAGGAGAAAGATTGGTATTATAACATTGAAAAGGAGGGACAAAAACCGGAACGTCAAGGCCCCATCACATATTCCGAATTGAAAGAACTCTGGCAAAAGGGTGTGATTACACCGAAAACACGCTGCTGGGCCATCGGTATGGATGGTTGGCGTTCGCTGCAACAAATACCGCAACTGAAATGGTGCCTTATCGCCAAGGGTACACCGATCTATAATGAGACCGAATTGTCATCCAAACTGCTCGATATACTCATTAAATGCACGAGTTTCTTTCCGAGTCGCACACAAAACGGCACTGCCGTACTTATACCGGGACCGAAATTGTCACGCAAACTCTCCGAGTTCGTTTGTCTGCCGCATATCGTGCAGGTGTGTCTCACACACGATCCCGGTTTACTGGAGCGCGTTGCCACGCTGTTGTGTCACATCATGGAAGACAATCCGGAAATGCCAAAAGTCTATTTGACCGGCGTATTCTATTTTATGCTCATGTATACGGGTAGCAATATACTGCCGATAACAAAGTTCCTAAAGATGACACACATGAAGCAGGGTTTCCGCAGTGATGAGGTAACCCGGCGCACCTTATTGTTATTTGGTGTATTAAAATTTGTTTTCTTCTTTGTTGTTAGACATCTCAATCCGGCATAATGCATCGCAGCATTTTGGGTCAACTGCTGCCCGAGGCCATGGTATGCTTTTTGGAGAACTACAGTGCTGAGAAGTTTGCGGAAATATTTTTGGGTGAATTCGATACACCGGAGGCGATTTGGAGTTCCGAAATGCGTCGCTTGTTGATTGAAAAGATTTCCGCGCACATCGCTGATTTTACGCCACGTTTGAAGGGGCACACAATGGCGCGGTGAGTTGCAGTTATTCATTATTTCATATTACATTTTATAAGAAATACATATGTTGTTGTTGTTATATCGGTAGGAAAAGCATTCCACAAATAATTGTGAACATAGCTACCGATTTGACAGTTCTTAGTCGGTTAAAAAACTGGGACCGTTCCGGTTACACAGACCCAATTGTCTTAGGAACGGGGATTTTTTATATCCTCAACAAATATAAGGGATATATTATTTGATTATTAATATTTCCATTTTTCTCCTCAAATTCATATAAATTTAGGTTATGTTAGGTCTCATTATTCTCATATTTGACAAATATTTTCTTCATGTATAAGTTAAAACTTGGTCTAATAATGAACTTCGGCACTTCTTTAATAGATTTTTATTTTTTGTTGTTGTAGTGTGAAAATACTCCAAAAAAAAAAATTCCACTATATCGGCCTGAACCGACTAAAATAATTTTTTCGATGTAATTAACAATAATTTAATTTATTTTTTATCATTTTCCAGCTATCCCTACCTTGCCATACCGGCCATCAGTTATCCGCAGCTCGAAAATGAACTCTTCTGTCACATTTATTACTTACGTCATCTCTGCGATACGCAAAAATTCCCTAACTGGCCGATCGCCGATCCAGTACAGCTGTTGAAACACACCTTGGATGCTTGGCGCAAGGAAGTCGAGAAGAAACCACCACAAATGACGGTACAGCAAGCGTACCAAGATCTCGGCATCGATTTGACCAAGACACCCAAGCCCGATGAGTCGATGATACGCAAAAGTTACTACCGTTTAGCGCAAATGTACCATCCGGATAAGAATCCGAATGGACGTGAGGTCTTCGAAAAGGTCAATCAGGCATATGAGTTCTTGTGCTCGCGTTCGGTGTGGTCCTCAGGTGGGCCAGATCCCAAAAACATAGTACTCGTGCTGCGCACACAAAGCATACTCTTCGAACGTTATCCGGATGGTGAGTTTCTGGTGATTGGAGACAAGTGCTTTTTTATATTATTTTCTTTTATTTCTTTGTAGTGTTGCGTCCCTACAAATATGCCGGTTATCCACAACTCATCAAGACTATACGTTTGGAGACACGCGACGATGACTTATTCTCGAAAGAAGTACAACTGTTGTCGGCCGCTTCGGAGCTCTGCTATCACACGGTGCATTGCTCTGCCTTAAATGCGGAGGAATTGCGACGCGAAGAGGGTATCGAAGCGCTTTTGGAGGCCTACACACGTTGCGTCTCCATTCTGGGCGCCGATTCGAAACCGGATGCGCTGCACTATCAAGTAATCTCGAATGTGACACGTTGCTTCGAAGTCGCCTGCAACTTTGAGAAGTGCAAACAAAAGATTATAACTTTACCGCAATTGCTTTCGGACGTCTGTCGTGTCGTTTACTTTAAGGTAAGTGGTAGAGAGTGCTACCGCACTACAGTTGAAGTAATAATATTAATTTCTCTTCGTTCAGCACACACTCTCGGTTAGTTTGGTGACCAGCATGGCGGCCAACAACTACGAACTGCAATGCGATCTGGTGCGTAATGGAGTGTTGTGGTCACTGCTGCTTTTCTGGTTCGATTACGATTACACGCTGGACGAGAGCGGCGTACAGGCCAGCGACAAAACCAATCAGCAACAGGTGGCCAACAATCTGGCGAAGATGGCGGTGTTGGCCTGTATTGCACTCTCTGGCTACGGTTTGGACCTGCATAAGACAGCGAATGGCACAGACAATGGCAGTGGCGATGGCAATGGTTCGCCTACCACAGCGGCGAAGACGATTAAGGCGGCGAATCCAGCAATTGCATCGCCCTCATCATCGGCGTATACGAAAAACGCACACAATCCACTGCAGAACGCCAACAAACAGTTGGCCATAACGACAGGCGGAGCCGATGTGGAGGCGAAGAATGTGGTGGCCAAACAGGATTCCAATGCCAGCAACAAATCGGATGCCATTTCGAATGCATCATCCAATGAGAAGGAGGAGAATGGCGAGACGAATGGCAATGGTAATGCGAAAAAGACGAACGACTCGCAGCTACCGAAGTATACAGTAGTGTCTGAGGCGAAGAATACAATCGTAAAGCAGGTGCTGGATCGCCTGCTCACACCGTACATAGCGAATAGGTTGTCCAAAGAGCGTAGCAGCGATGTAAGTTCACATGGGAGAGTAATAAAATACACAGCGACACAAAAAAAGTGTGTCATAACCTAGGGGTCTTACTATGTGTGCCTTATGTTTTTGGGGTCGCTGAATCCGAATCCGAGGTCCATTTAACCCCATCAGATCAAGGTTTTGACATAACCCCAGAAAACCAATATGGTTTTTTAAACTTCATCGGATTCGATTGAAACTCGTTATTTGGGGGTTTTCGGAGGTCGCTGATTACGAGTTCGGTGTCGGCTTTTCATAATTTAAAATGACTGATTCAATATAGCGGATGCTATTTTGAAAAATGCATCGCAATCGCTCGAAACTCGCTGCTGGTCGGGATAAATGGACCTCGGATTCGGTTTCAGCGACCCCATAAACGTAAGGCACAAATAGTAAGAACTCTGACAAACATTTCTTTCGTGTGGCTGTGATATCGTTCTTATTTATTTTTATTTTTAATTTAT
Source organism: Zeugodacus tau (assembly GCA_031772095.1). Lineage (NCBI taxonomy): Eukaryota > Metazoa > Arthropoda > Insecta > Diptera > Tephritidae > Zeugodacus > Zeugodacus tau. The sequence goes on from CM062652.1 coordinate 26,161,560, forward strand.
TTTTTGTAATTACCGCTTCCAGATTCTGAAAGTACTTACATCCAATACGCGTAACCCCTATCTGATATGGGATAACGGCACGCGTGCGCAGTTGATAGACTTCTTAGAGACACAACGTACCACAGCTACGAAAGAGACATTCGAAGACGTCGCTGAGGTGTATAATCTAGTCTCCGAATTCCAGTATGATGCCAGCAAGTAAGCGCAATAACAAATATCAAATGTAACGTTCGTTAATAAATCTCTACATTTACCTTTCATCGCACACAGAGATGAACTACAAATCGGTGGTGTCTACATACTCATATACAATGAGATGCCCACATTCCCCATAGCTAAACCGAAACAGTTTATTATGGATCTGCTGGAGTATCTCAAGCAAGCATATCACTTCCTGACCACCACCACCACCAATAACAGCGGCAGTGGTGTAAAGATCGTGACCACACCCACCACGATGGCATCAAATAAAATCGGACAAGATGGCATACTCACACCGACGCTAGCACCGAATCACCCACAGCTGCAGCCGGCCAAACCCGGTAAGACGTTCGATGAAGTCTTGAACGCCTACAATCGCTCGAAGATACGCAATAAAATCGAAGCGAGCGCTCAACTCGAACAACAACAAATGCAACAGCAATACAGATATGATTTTGCGAACGATGGCGCACTGCAGGAGCATGTAATAATGGTGCTGCAGGCGCTAATGGCCGTGATCAAGTGCAATGCCGAAGTGGAGATACAATGCATCGGCAGTTTCAATATGATCTTCGGTTTCTTGGCGCATAATCTGTTCAATGATGTAAGCTTTTTCTTTTGTATTGTTAAATACCGTTAGTTAAATTTCTTTCTCGCACTCAGAACACTGCCGTCAAGACGATGGCGCTCGAAGTGGTCGCCTTGGTTTCACGCAATAAAGAATGCGTTTCGGAAATTGCCGCCTGTGAGCTGCTCGGCCAATTTTTGGTTGCGCTCAGAGATCCCGATTTGCGCAGCAGCCAAGTGAAAGTGCTCGAAACCATGTCGGGTCTCATGAACGTACAGGAAATGATTAAGGAGGCTCAAAACAAAGGTGCCGTTATTTACTTGCTCGATATGTTCTGCAACTCACGCAATCCGCTGATACGCGAGATGTGCGCCGAGATATTAGCCAAAATGACAGCGGATCGTTTAAGTGGACCGAAGGTATGTGATATTGGAAGTTTGTAAATTCAAGCAGTATGCCATTATCTACATTTCAGGTGCGCATTACCGTTTCGAAATTCCTACCGCCGCTCTTTGTGGACGCCATGGTCGAATCGCCACAAACTTCAGTGCAATTATTTGAATCCATACATGAGCATCCGGAATTGATATGGAATGATAAGACTAGAGGGACGGTATGCGATGCTGTGGCGGAAATGTGTGAGAGGTGCGTATAAGTTACTGTTATCAATATAAGAAACTTAACCAGCAAATTATCTGCCTCTCTCTGTTTCCATCTCTCTCTTCCTCTCTTTCTCTCATTATTTATTTATTTACCCAAACAGCTTCTATAGAGCGCAAAAGATCACCGACAAACATCTGTGGAAGGATCCTGAAATGCTCAAAGACATTGTTTCGAATGAAATTGTTGTTGCTGGTGTTTATTTGCGCTTATTCGTTAGTAATCCTGCGTGGACTTTACGGAAACCGAAGCAATTTTTGGCAGATTTACTTGATTTTGTGGTGGAGCAAATCAGTAAAAGCTCTTCAGAGGTGAGTTTTCGTATATATGGAGGTTATGTATGCCTTTTTAAGCTTGTTAAGCCGTTTTATTATTATTTTTTTAATTAATAAACCTCCTTTGGTGTTCAAATCATTTCATAAACACTGTTTTGGTATATATTTTCGAATAGATTTTATCGATATTTTAGGTTATGTTTCTTTTTTATTTTATATTTTTAATTATAAATCGTAGAGTTTTCAATTGCTGTTTCAAAAGATATTCCAATATTTTTATTAAAATATTTATTTTTTATCGGCTAACAGAAAGACGTCTTGGAACTATCAACGACCGCTTTAGTGGAATTATTGCGCTCACAACCGAATCTAGCCGACGATATACCCGTTTTGGGCCACATACCGAAGCTCTTCAATTTGCTGTCCGTACAGCCGAAGGGCACGCTATCAGTATTGCATCAGCTCTCGCTCTCCGAAGTAAGTATTTGAAAAATGTTTTCGAAATTTTTTTTCACTTAAATTAATAATTTCAACTTATCTACTCGCTTCATAGTTCTGTGTAAGCGCCGTCTCGCAAACTGAATGCATACACCCGCTGAAGAGATGCATGGAAAACCACCGCGATTGCATTGAGAAGGCCTGTGAGACGCTCAGTCGCTTATTCAAATATCAACACGTGAGTGTTTTCAGTTTTTTAAATTAGTTTTTAGAATTATTTTTATTATTGTTTTTTATATTTTTTACTTTTTATTTATTTATTTTATTCTTAAAAAAATTTTTAATTTTTGTAAAATATTTTTGAATTTTTTAATATATAATATTTATTATTTTTCATAGCTTTGATTTTTTAATTTCGTTTCTTAAAATTTTTGAAATATTTCTTTTTTAATAATAATAATTATTTTTTTTAATTTGTAAACTGTTTTTTCTCTTATTATTATTTTTTAAATATAAATATTGTACTTTCTTTTAATATTTAATAATTTTTTTCTTAAAATTTTTAATTTTTTTTTCTTGAAATTTCTAAAATAATATTTTTAATTATTTTTATTCCTGTGTTTTTGATTTTTAAACTATTTTTTACTCTTTTTAATATGTTGTATTTTTAATAAATTTTTTTTTTTTAATTTTTAAAATATTTTTTAATTTTTTAATATTTTTTAATTCTACATATATTTTTTGAATTCTTAATGGTTTTTCTTAAAATTTCTAAAACCTTTTTTTATTTTATTGTATTTTATTTTTTTGTTTGTGATACATTTTATATTATTTATATATTTTTTAATACTTTGTATTGTATTTAATATTTTTTTATTTTAAATATTTTTTCTTTATTTTTTTAATACTTATTTTTATTTTTTTTTTTTGTTTAAATTTGTAAAATCTGTTTAATTATTATTTTTTAAATTTTTTGCAGGATTCACTCATCAGTCAATCGCTCGAAGTGAATTTGGTGCCATACCTATTAGGTCTTCTGGACAGTCGGCTGGAATATGTGGACAATGCATCGGCGGTGAAAGCGCAAATCGTTGCTGCACTCAAGGGCATGACACACAATCTCAATTACGGCGAGCGTGTCACGCAAATCTTGCTGAAACATCCCATATGGGCGGAGTACAAAGATCAACGACACGATCTCTTCATAACCGATACCAACATCAGAGGCTATCTGACAGGTACCCTCATCTTTAGTTGTTGTTGTTGTATATTGTTTATTATTAATGTATTTTTTTTTCCAGGCATAAATCCCACCGCTGGCTATTTGACCCAGGGACCAGCGCAAAGCGTCGACGTACTCACCTCACCGCCACCCATTGATCGCGATGATCCCTCAGCACGACCGGCCATAGATTAATATACAGTGCATGCTGCGACAGTAACGTTTTACATGCTGTAGCTTTATTGTTGTGTCCATCATCAATCATAGTGTGCAACAACAACAACAACGACTGACAGAATTCGTCAGTATTGACAACAAGGCTTTAATTGCGCGCGGACGCTGGAAATGTACGAAGTGTTGATTCGTCATTTGGTGCATAAGCAGAGAGTGGCAGAGAGGCACAAAAATAAAAACAAAAATAATTAAATGGTGGAAACCAATATAAATAGAAATACAAAAATGACGCCGCACATACATACAAATCTTAACTGGCATGCACCGTATCAAAAAAAAAAACAAAAACAAAGCGTCTTAGAATGTTTAATTATTTACTTTGTTTATTGATTTATTATGATTATTATTATTATATTATGATTACTACTACTATATACTTTGGTATTATTATGTTAATGTGAAATATGTATGAAATTGCATTGGCGAAACGAAATGTGTTTGGAAAGCGCAAACAAAAAAAAAAATGATGTGAAGCAAGTATTTTTCAAAATTATGAATATAAAAACGAAAAGTTTCCTTAAATTAGTGTATATTTACTAAATGAATTGCGTGTTTTCAACAACAAACACCAAAAAAAAATTAATTTTCGAAGTTTTCGAAGTCACCAAGCACCGAAACCAAATTGCGTTGGCAATATATATAGAAATATAAATATATAAAAAATTATGTATGAATTCCTGAAATCGATTCTCACAACTTTTAAGCACACAACACGCATACACATACATATGTACACACCCACACCCACACACATACTCGCATGTAAGCAGCGTAAGCGAGTTGCAACCTTAAAATACATGGAATTTTTATATTTGTAGATTATAAAGTTTACAAAAACAAAGAGCAAAAAAAAACAACAACATACAGAAATGCATAAAATTATAGTATATAAAAAAGAATTACAATACACATACACCATATAAATATATGTATATATATATATACATGCATATATATTATATATAAATATATATATCTAACTTAAAGTGATACAGTGAAAGAAAAATCTTAATAAAAAATCAATTCATTTTGAATGAATGTGCGAACTTTCGGCGTTTGGAATTTTCGAAATTATTTACTACGCAATTTTTTTAACATTTGCTTTAATTAATTTTTATTTTTCTGTAATCATTCATATATATAAAATATATTTTTTTTTACGTTGTGAAGAGCAGACACAGTGCCAAGCGTATATAGTCGATTGTTGAGGCAATCGCCGTGCCTACTATGCGCCAGCGCTCCAAATACAGCACCAGAAAGAGATTGTATTTCTCGTTGACAATGCGAAAGGAGTAGAGACGCTGCAGATAGCCGAGCACATTGAGTTTATCCGGGAAGGCTATGTCGTAGTGGCTGCAAATATGTGATTATTAGTGATTTAGTGTCATTTAGATATAAAGTGAGAGGTTTTGTGTTGTTTTTGTAAAGCTAACGGGTGCTCATTTTACTAAATTTTAAAATTTTTATTTTTTAATGACAATATTTGAAGGTTATGTGGAACTTACAAGGTATATTTTCGAAAATCAACGAATCTCGTAAAAACCACACCCACATTTCACATAACGGTACTTATAAATAAATACACGAAGTTGTAATATTTTAGAAAACGGTTTGGAGTTTGAACTTCTATAATTGAAAGTTTCCAAAAAGCTATTTAACTCGACCATTTTTCACATAAAAATATCTTTCGAAATCGAAATTTTCGAAAAATGAAGGTTAAATTTGATTTTCACTTAAATTTTCACTTAAAAATTTCGAAAATTTAAGGTTAAATTTGATTTTCACTGAAAAAACTCTTTCAAAATCTCGAATTTCGAAAAATGAAGGTTAAATTTGATTTTCACTGAAAAAACTTTCAAAATCTCGAATTTCGAAAAATAAAGGTTAAATTTGATTTTCACTGAAAAAACTCTTTCAAAATCTCGAATTTCGAAAAATAAAGGTTAAATTTGATTTTCACTGAAAAAACTCTTTCAAAATCTTGAATTTCGAAAAATAAAGGTTAAATTTGATTTTCACTGAAAAAAACTCTTTCAAAATCTCGAATTTCGAAAAATAAAGGTTAAATTTGATTTTCACTGAAAAAACTCTTTCAAAATCTCGAATTTCGAAAATTTAAGGTTAAATTTGATTTTCACTTACAAATCTCTTCCAAAATCGAAATTTTCGAAAATCTCGAATTTCGAAAAATGAAGGTTAAATTTGATAATTAATTTATTTATATAGTGTGCACCGAGTGCGTTTGATCCATTGCGAACGATGGATATCCAATTGTTTATATTAGGCAATTTAGATAGGCAAGTATCAACGGTCTCAAGTGTCTTCACTATAAGTAAAAACGATAATTTTCTTATACTCACTTTTCAACGATGTACTGCACCTCAGCGTAGGACCAAATAAATATGACAGCTGGATATATGATCGGTAGTAGTATGAATATTGCCAAAATGCAGGTGACCAACACCTTGAGTATTGTCGGAAAGGGCAACGGTTCCAGCCAAGTGCTTACCAAATGATCAATGAAAGGTTGTTGATAGTATATAATTTTGCTGAAGAAGGACATCTGCTTCCACTGTTTCTTGAAGGAAAAATAAATAACAAAAGTTGATATATAAAATTGATAAAAATTCAATTCAATGTCTTCGGTGCAATAGACTTCGCCAAAGCAAAAATTAAATATGAATACCATTATTTTCTTAGTTTGCTATTATTGTAAGAAATACTCATCACTTGACTAGATTCTAAATTTTCAGTACTTTGAAACGAGTTTTCCCTACGACAGAACTTGAACGGACCCACATTCATACATTCATGGCTATCCGGACAAAGACTATCTTCCCTATAATATTCTATAAAACCCCTACAACAACAACAATATGAAATGATGAAGTACTGTACGACAAAAATAATACGGATCCTACGCAGAACAACTTCCAGAAGAAACTTCTTCGTGTACGCAATAAAACAATTGTGACTTTCTCTCTCTTCAACTTTAATCGCTTTCCATTATTTATATTTCGGTCACTCACAATTTTTCGTTGATGTAGAGGTTTATGCCAAATCTTCCGATACATTTGCTTCGTGTAAATAATCCGAAATACCGTTAAAATTAGTAAAAAAATATCTTTACGAATTTCCTGCAAAAAAAAAATTATAAAATTATATGAAATTACAAATCTATTCAGTTTGAAAATTCTAACACAATAAAATGTAAACAAAAACTGTTAAAAAACTTAGACAGTTAAAAAAATTCGAACAAAATTAATGTTGGAATACAATGTGTACGTTATTAAAATTTTTATTGCAAACTAGGGTGGTCCTCAAAAGCGATACAAAACATTATTCTTCACTTACACTCTGTAAAGTCGTGAAGGTATGATCGTTGCTAGCTCATTCCAATATTTTTTTAAGATTGGCAGCCGTTTAGTTGTGTCACCCGATCGTTTCCATCACGACGAAGGGCTGTCAACTCCGCAGCATTCCTCAACTTTTTTTGGGTAAAATTGTCTGCTGACTAAAATTAGTACATCGTGACCTTCAGAGGTCAAAGTTCAAAATTTTCTAGCTTCAATATTGTAATTAACTTTTCTTAATATGGACCAAAATCTATATATGATTTTCTACACCAAATACACTTTTCTTGATTTTTAGAGATTTTATAGGGACAGTTCTAACTTTCAGACTCACTTTAATAGCATCGAATATTTTTTAAATTTTTTTACGCGATATATGACTTATAGTGAACATTAATACGCTCTAGATTCGGTTTAAAAATGTTGTAGCATTTCATAATATTATATTTCTTAATATATTAATATATAGAGTACAAATACACACACACACATAATGTAAATTAATGAATAGTGAAGCCAAGCACTTATGTTATGTTATGTATGTAAGTATGTTTAAGTGTTTACTTATTAAATGCTAAGTAATGTGACAGGGATGATATTTAGTAACGGGGCGGCATATTTTGCATAAAATATTGCATTTGTTGTGGCTGATGTTGACCCATATTTCCCGACATATGCTGTTGTTGTTGTTGTTGATGTTGTTGCTGCTGCTGTTGTTGTTGTTGTTGCTGCTGTTGTTGTTGAGCCATTAAATTGTAATTTGACATTTGTGAATGATTGCCGGGCGCATTACCGACCACGCCAACCATTGGCACATTTTGTTGCTGCTGTTGTTGTTGCACATTCTGTTGTTGTTGCTGCTGTACATTGACATTCGTTTGCATTTGCACCTGTTGTTGATTCTGTGCGCTTGGCATATTCGGCTTTTGTTGTTGTTGTTGTTGATGTATTTGCTGTTGCTGTTGTTGTTGTTGCTGCTGCTGCTGCTGTGCTTGCTGTTGTGCTGCAGCAGCCAGCTGTTGTTGCAACGGTGCTTGATGTTGTTGCTGCTGCTGCTGTTGTTGTTGTTGCTGTTGTGGAGCGATCGCCTTCTGAAGACTGGAAGATTCAAATATTATTTTTAGTTACTAAATGCTCTCTGGCTTGAAAAACTATTCACTTACTTCTTCTCAGTGTTGATATCCTCAATATTCAAGCGCGTTATAAAGCGCAGCCTCAACTGCAAGGCGGGCCTTAAACGCTTTATTATCACTTCCGATTCGTTTTTGATGACATTGCCGACATGTATATACTTGATGTGGTAACTAAAAGCAAGAAAAGAAAAAAATAAGAATGCAGAAGAAGCATGCGAAGACACAAGAGACACTACTACATACAGAAAATCGCAAATCGTGTCCAAGTACTCGAGGGGAACCTGCGCCTTGTCCACCACATCGAGCATTTCATAAATCATAATGGCAATGCCGGCCACTGTATTGGGTTTCTCCAAATCGATACGCTGCAAAAACGGACCAAACACATGAAAGAGGAAGACGAGCTGTTGTTCGGTGCGCACACAAGGTTTCAGCTTCTCGGCTATATATCTGTTGAAGTTGGAGGAAACAATTGTAGTTGAAGAAATAGAAATAAAAAAAAATACGCACTTTGTCATTGCGGCCAACTTAAAGCCGCCCATATGATGGAAGGTGGCATGCGCCACAGCTAATATCAGCACATAGCTCTTTTCGATCATCGATTCACAGACAGTCTTAAAATTGAACAATTCGAATGCAGAGAAGCGATAATTCCATTTGATCATTTTTGGCGAGTTGAGCGCATCTTGCAAGCGATCGTAGATAACGGACCAATGTGTTTCGGGCAGCGCGGCCAAAATACTGCCGACAGCGTTTATGTAGTTGTGTATCTCCTTTTGCGGTATCAGTGAGTAACCCTTCACGATAACATCCACCACATTGTTGGCGACAATCGACGGCGCAATCGGCAAGCTGAGTAACTCCACACACGTGACGTACAGTGCATGCGCTGGTGCATTGGGGAATTCATTGAAACGCCAGTCGGTGTTGAAGAAGACATTTTTGCCCGTTATAGCTGTATAAGAATTTAAGTGGTGAATAATTTGTGTTGAGTTGCGTATAAACAAGTGTGGTGAACTTACTATCCGATAAGCGACGCACTAGATTGATATAGTAATTGAGTTCGGGATTCCAAAGCAATTCCTGATTTTGTAAAAACATTTTGTAGGGCTCACTTACGCACCAATTCGGTGGACGTATATCGCAAAAGGCGCCAGTAATAGCGCTGACCTATGGTAAAGAAAACGAGGTGAGGTGAGTAAGAAAAAAAGAGAGTGAGTTAAATTTTTAATGAAATTTAGTTTTTTTTATGTTAAAAAATAAATAAGAATATAACAGAAAGCTTACCAATTTCTTTTTGAGTGATGGACGCTCACGCAAAATCCTTTCGTAGAAATGTAAGGTATTGTACAAATACGTAATGGGGCGATCTGTGTAAAAAAGAAAACACAAAACAGTTAATTCCGAAGACAAAATCAATAAAGTTTAACAAAACAGCAAATCATAATCCTCAACTCACCGTGAAATTTGTAGAGAATACTCAAGTGATCCAATATAACCTCACATATTTGATGCACATGCTGTATAGGTAATTCTATGAAACGATGCACCACTATATCTAAAACTGGCAAAAATCTCAAACAAACATTCGAGAAGTAAACCGGCAGCGGTGGATGTGAGGCTGATTCGTCGGGTGCAAATTTTTCGGGATATTTCTGATGGAATTGCAAGTGCTTCTCGTGCCTTGAAGTATATAAATAATGAAAATAAAATATTTTTAAATTCAGTCAAGAAATAAACTCACCAATTATTCTGCTTCCAGTGATCGGGATGATTCTCCTTGCAAAACTCCTGTATGCGATTGCGCAACTCTGATGTCTTCAACAACAACAATTGTATAATGAGGAAGCACACTTGCGCCTCATTCCCCTCTTGTGTGCGCAAAGCCAAACAGAGCACCACACGATCAATGGTCACAATATTATACTTCCAAATCATATTGTTTATGGTGTCGACACATTTGTGTATGAAATCTTTGCCATTACTATTGGCCACCTCACCGACTAGGTAATCGCATAGCTTGCGTAAGTGTGCTGATAATGCGCGTGCGCTAATGCCTTCCAAAATTCTGCAAAGTAAACATAATTATAAACTCAATTAAAAAACAAATATTTTGTTTTATCCATTTACTTGCATGCCACCGGACTGACGTTCTCTGTTTCCCAAATCATTTTGAATAGCAGACAGAGGAATAGTGGATTCGTGCTCGGGCGTATAAAATGATTCATAATATCATTATCGTTCGACATGGAAGTCCAATTGCGATACTCCTCCTCAACTGATTTCTTCAGCAGTTGTTTATTCTCCAGAGGATGATTATTTTGCACGAAGAACTCATTCAAAGCTGGTGGAAAACAGGCTAACGAGTGCGAGGCCCAAGAGTGTGGTGTATTCTGCATGATAACGTTGAGCAGCTCCTTGCACCAGGGTTGCAATTCATCGCCTGTTTATGGTAATAAGAAAATGTTCAGTAAATAGAGCAACAAAAACGTCAGTCAGTCCACGTACCCAGTCCAGTCATGTGCATTGAACGCGCCAGCGTTAGTATGAGCACACGATTCAGTTCCTCACTTTCGCTGGAGGCAACAGAACCAGGCGGTTTCTCGCTGAAGTAACGTGACATCTGTGGCTGCATCTCAACCGAGCCCAAACCGGTGATTAGGCGTAATGCGGTGGATTCAAAGCTGTATTGGAGAGTTATATTTTGTATTTTTGTACTTTTTAAAATATAATTTTTTTGAAATTACCACAAATTTAATTGCATTTTATTGGTTTGCGGCGAAACAACGGTGCAGTGAGAGAGCAATTGCAGGCGATATTGCGTCGGTATGTGATGTAAGCGATAGAGAAACATTTCCAGCAGCGTGTGCAGTATACCCCAGGCCTGGTGCTTGAAGACAGCGGGCAGTAATTGTTCTAAAAAGTAATAAAAAATTGAATAATTTCAAACAAATGGAAGTCAAAATTTTAATAAAGCAACTTACGCAAGAAACCTTTGATGCCCAACGATTCGATTTCTGTATAAACCAAAAGACGTGCATACGTTTCAACCAAAGCCGGTGTTGGAATGGAGCTTTTGGCTTGTGCTTGTTTGATCATTTGTGTGAAAAAGCTACAAAAATAATTTTAAAAAATAATAATTAAAAAAATATTTATAATTAAAAAAAAAATAATATATAAAATGCGCATATTCCTCACCTGTGTATGAGCGACATCTTACTGTGTACCGTTAAACTATCCAGAACAACCATAGAGAAAGGCGCCGGTGGCACTTGACCTCCAGCGGCAGTTTTTGCATTGCCATTCAACGTCTCGGTTAGTATATTCATGGGACGTGAGAAATATTCTTGATTTGTAGAATATGCATTACATATCAAAATGATACGAAAATCATTGCCCAAACTCATGGACATCAGTGTATTCGGCATAACAAGATGTTGCAAGAAACTGTGGATAAACGGTAAAATTAATTAAGGCTGTATAAAATGTTTTTTTGGTGATTAAACATACTCGTGATGATTTTTCAGCGCAATCGGCAAAGGTCTATTAATACTCATATTCTCCAATCTGGCTTTCTTCATCAGGTGTATCCAAATGCATATGGGCGCCATCTAGAATTTTACATTAAATCAGAGAATTATTCATCATATTTTATTTTATTATTTTTATCATTAAAACAATTAACTTACCTGACGCAATAATGAGGATTTAGTGCAGTCTGGTAACTTTAAGGGCTCTTGCTCAGGATACAGCAAGTCGAACAGTTTGAAGGTTGGCAGAAAATTGGCAATCTATTTAAAGATAAATATTATTAAACTTGCTTACAATATTTTTTCAAGCTACATACCGGATTTTTTTGTATGCTACCAGATATAAATTGCAATAGGATCCACATAAGTTGATCACGTCCCTTACGCAGTTCTTTTTTGGATAGCTGTAATTAGCAAAAAAATAGAAAATATTTTTTTAAAACCAGTTTTTGAATGACATTCAACAATTCCCCACCTTCTCATACAAAGCGGACACAATGTGCGCAAAGCTCACAAACTGAAAGAGCACAAAATAGATGAGCTGCGATGATAGGTGCAACCATACCCATTCATTCATGGAATTCTGCTCTTCATACACACTAAAACTACTACCCATCATAGAGTCATTGTTTTCAGTCATTTCCATTGCTGAGATGATTAAATTAACCAATTGGTCTTCTAGCTTATAGCAGCGCTGTTTTTGTTGTTTCTGCAAACTCATCATCACTGATACCATCTCCTTGGAATATGGTTGATCTAGCACATAACGTAAAAGCTTCGTTTGTTCTTCGAGCAAATCGGCGTCATAAGGTAGACTGCCCTTGAAAACAAAACGCAAAGTATTCGGATCTAATTTCCATGAATTCATCATATGATCTGCATAACCAAAACTCTCCACAATGGGCAGCATATGTGAGTGACCAATTATAGAAACCATTTGCGCGGTTCTACGGAATTCCTCCATGAAATCGGTCATCATTTTATTAATTGTCTGCAAGTTTTAATACATAATTAAAAACTAATATAAAAAATATATTAAACACTTACCCAATGATATGGCGGTGGCTTCATAATTTCATTGGCGATAAAGTAACCCGGTAGCAAGCAATTATTACGATCAAATATGTAATTTAGTGTATCCTTCAATGCTTGTAGTTGTGGCAAGAAGCTAACGTTTATGTTCACAGGAAATGTTTGCGCTTTGTCGCGGCACATCTGTAAATATAATATATTTATGATATATTCACATAATAGAGAAAGCATAGCAGTGTTACCTTCATGATTTCACGCACGCCTTTGTAGTCCACAAGCGGTAACACACGTTTAATTATTTTGAAGCTTTCGATCCAAAAACTTGCATTCTCGTAAACCAATCTATCGCAGAGGAAAATCTTATCACACAGCATTCTGTAAAGCAAACAAGAACATTTTAATATAAACAAATTAAATCGCATGTCATTTTGTGTCACCTTGCAGTTATCACATTATTTTCCGCCAGTTTTCCTAATGTGTTCATAAGCACACGCAGGTGTGATATATTTATGGCATTCGCAGCGCGTTGCAAATACTGCCGCACCAGGCCCTCTTTGTTATCCTGTGGTACATCTTTAAATTTGTTCACTACAACAATGTAAATAAATAATTAATTCACTTCAAATTATCTACACTTGTGGATTTACTCACATATGCTGTCCGTAAAAGAGGCGGATTTATCCTCTTCGCCATTCGATTTATAAACAATAACACTGAGGAAGGCTTCCTCGATTGGTTCCACCTTCTGTAAAGCAAACATGTTTATATATATATGTAAATTTACGAATGTATGTAAACACTTGTTGTTTTCCCTGTTACTGCAAATGCACTACACTCACCAGAAAACTGTTGACGGCTTCCAATATTTCTGTGTCCATTGTTTATGTTTTAAATAATTTTTACAACTTTTTATTAAAAAAAACTTTGTTTTATTTGAGAAAGTAAAAAATGTTTGCTACAGACCGGCTATGCAAAGAAATTGCATTTACAGATGTTGACCAGAAAACAAATGTTTTTGTTGACAAGCTAACGCTGCCAGATTGTTATATTAAGTTATTTTTAATTTAATTATTTGCAACAATATTTTGTATGAAAAAAGTCATATTTCCTGTGTATATTCTGTCTAAAATGTGAAAACATCATTTTAAAACTAATTTTTGGTTATTATAGTAATATTTTACAATATAAAAACTAATAAACACATATTTTTCGTATTCGTTGAAAAAATCACCGAAATTAGCACCTGTTAAGGTAATGGCAACCCTGCTACTTGTTTTTATGACTGAGCAACCCTTAATAACTCGCTCTCTTTACTCTTTATTTATTCTCTTTATTATAATCTGTCAAGGCGGTATTTATTCTCTCCTACGCTAGTGTAATTTTATCACGGACGAAGAAACTTGTGAATTTTTATTGCGATTAGCGTTTAAATTATTTTCACAGCATCCGTAAAGCTTAATAAACTTATTAGTAATAACTAAAATTTAGTATGGTGTGGGGATTTGTGACTTGTGGCCCCAATGAGGCACTTGTGGTTTCAGGTAAGTTTTTTTTCTCGAAAAACTGAAATTCTTATTGGAATTCTAATGGGTGCGAAGAAAGTGAATTTATAAGTGACGTCATTTCGTGTTATTGATTTTTTGTTTTTTTGAGGCTCTGCTGTGCCAAAAGTGCCAATAAATTTTTTTAAAATATTTTTGAGTGTGTGCTGCTATCTTGCTGCGTATTAGATATTTGAATTAATTAGCTAAAGACATAAATTTGCGCATAGCCTCCCAAGCTAAGTGAAAATGACCTTCAACAAATGGACGTGTTTCCAGACCGGCATGAACTCGGAATACCCTAAGTGGACACACAACTACGCTAACATATTTTACATATGCAAATATATGTACATACATATGTATCTACTTATATACATATGTTATATCTGATAAATGTGTGAGCATATAAAAGTTCTTTGCAATAAGCGGAGCCTAACAAGTGGTTCCTAAGTCACAGGGGGGTATGTATCTAGTATCCCAGTAAAAAATCGGATGATCCAAAGATTAATCTTAGATCGCTCCTTTGCGAGTAATGGATTACTCCACAATGCTCCGAATCCCATGCATTTATTACTCCTTTTTAACATAGCATGTCCTTACGAGGGATCACTCCTTTTGAGCTCCTAATGGAGCGCAAACCGAGCATTCTTTTGAGCTCTTTTTGACCTCCGAAACGAGAGCAGAGGGAGTGATCTTTTTTATCTCCAGAAGGAGTACAAAAGGAGTAATGATTTTTGCCTCCAGAAAGAGCACAAAAAAGAATAATATTATTTACATCCAAAAAGAGCAGAGAAAAATATAAACTGTTTTTTTAATAATTGAATTCAATGTTTTAATTTTCAAAATATAAGTATTAGTAATTCACATAAATTATAAATACATTGTATATGCAATGAGGCAATCATTTTTATTTTCCACCGTTTTTATCGCTTTGAGAACTTCTTCATTTTTTTCTAAAAAAGAGAAAGTATTTAATGTTAATTTATCAATTAATTTAGCAATTTTATGTATTTACCTATACTATTAGTCGAACTACCTGGTATAATTTCCGGCGAAAATATTGCCTGAGTTTGGAATATTTGCGAGTTGAAACTCATTATCTTTTATAATAAATTTTTTTTATTAATTATCACTTTTTACCCGTATATATTCGCGACAATTAACCACTTTTTATCTGATTACATCCACGATACTACAATAATGTTCACGCGTTGATTACAAAATTCAGACTATTTTAAAGTGACAAAATACGCTTTTATTGTAAACAAAAGAATTCCACAAAAATTAACAGTTATGATTGGCCGTTATGGTTAATTCGTCATTGTCACATTTTGGAGTAATAAACAAGCAATAGAACTATGCGTTAGCATATTAATAGCTCGTCTATTCCTCCAAAATAAGGGTGGAAACGATTTTTGTAAAAACTAACGAAAATGCTTCATTGCTCACTTAATGCTCGAAAAGGATGAACAATTCATTACTCCTTTATTGATACATTTTGGAGTAATAATAGAATAATCGAAGTATTCGCATATTATTATTCGCATAGCTCGTTTATTCCTCCAAAATATGTATATCAATAAGCGAGAAAACTAACTTTTTTTTTTTAAATTAACGAAACTGCCTTTATTACTCACTTAATGCTCGAAATGGATGAACAAGTAATTACTCCTTTATTACTCTATTTTGGTATTAATCCAAAGATTTTTTACTGGGATATTTGGCGAGATAAGCCATTAATAAATTTCACAATCAAAATACATACAAACATTCTTTTCTTATGTTTGTGTACCTTTGTTGTTATAAATATAATGAGCCCTTGCCGACAAAATGTTTCCGGAACAAAAGTTTTTGCAAATTATACGTATTTGAATTATTTTTTTAACTTTAATACAAAATATATTGTTGCTTTTGTAGGAATAACGTTAATTTAAGCACCAGCATTGTTTTTGTGGTCAACTATTGTTGTCAACTAAACAAATAAGCTAACTAAACAATTAAGTTGATTAAATGTATTTCTTAGAATATATGTATATACGTATGTATCTAGTAATGTGTAAATGTGTACAATGGGTGGAGTAATCAATTGACAATTGACACATAACAACGTGAATCCCCTCACGACACCACTTTTTTCATAAATCTACCCGTTACATACATATTTAATTTGAATAATAAAAAGACGAATATCGCGCCTCTCAATAGGATTTAGGTATAAGCATTCTTCCTTTTCATCTGATTCCAGAAATCTGAAGAAATAGTTATTTAAGCAATTTAAAATAAGCTCTTTTAATATACAAAATCGCCTTTATAAATTAATAACAACTTACTTTCCCTACATTTTTAAAGGATGCTGTTACATGAAACCTTTATTGGTGCCCGGTGGCCGTGCCTTTGTTTGGCCGACTGTACAACAAGTACAGAGGTAATAAAATTTCTATTCAATTTCAATTTCTGATTTAAATCTGTAAATAATCTACAATACAACCCATAGAATTTCACTCAACACCATGACCCTGCAAGTGGAGAGTCCATGCGTCTACACCAGTCAGGGTGTACCCATTTCGGTGACCGGCATCGCACAAGTTAAGATTCAGGGTCAAAATGAAGATATGTTGCTGACGGCTTGCGAACAATTCCTCGGTAAGGGTGAATCTGAAATCCAGCATATTGCCTTGGTTACGCTGGAAGGACATCAGCGTGCTATTATGGGTTCCATGACGGTTGAGGAAATCTATAAAGATCGTAAGAAATTCAGCAAACAAGTTTTCGAGGTGGCTTCATCGGATTTGGCTAATATGGGTATAACTGTCGTTTCGTACACCATTAAAGATATACGCGATGAAGAGGTGAGTTGGAGTGAGAGAATGAAAATAGCATATTCTTACATACATATGTACAAATGTATAACCATAAATACTTGCACCACTTTAGACACTAACAAATACGATTTATGTAGCGATAAAGAACGGAAGTATACATACATATATACAATTTATTTCAGCATTTTTTTCGTTTTCACGTACGAATTGCAATAATATTTTGTAGTGTACAGTTGATATATATACTAACCGCACAATTTCGCTGATTATTAATAACGATTATTAATATAATTATGTTTATATCATTATATTATTATTATTATTTTTTTTTTAATTTCGTAATGCAATTATATTTATGCTACTTAGAGTTAGTTTTATTTGATTTATTTTAATTTTTAAATGAGATTTTTAGTGTTAATTTTGTAGTAATTATATTCTTCTCTAGTTTAAATTCATTTCACTCTACTGTTATTTATTATTTGTATATATTATGTAATCCACGTTAATTCAAATTGTTCTCAAAAACTAGAAAACATAAAATTATCATTATTTTTAAATTATTATTTTTTTAATATATATTTTTTATTTTTTTCTTTTTTCTGTTAAATTTATTTTTCATTATTTTTTTTTGTTTTTTAATTTATTTTAATTATTTTATTTTTTAAATTTATTTAAAGATTTTTTTTTTTATTTTTTTAAAGGCTTTCGTTTAATTTTTTTAAGACTTTTTAAATATTAATAATTTTTCTTTCGAAATGATTTCTGGATGCAACCTATAAATTTTACCCATATTATTTCACCCCTCCCGCCATACTTCCTCTTCCCGTCAACTCTTTCCAACCATCTAAACCGCTATATACCTTTATGCTTAGCCAACAGAGCCGAAAATATATTCAATTTTTTTTAATTTATTCGATATTTATAAAATGTGCGTTTTTTTTTTTCAAATTAAATTTTATAATTTTCAAATTAATTTTATTTTTTTTCTCTAATTAAATTTGGTAATTTTTTTTCAAATTAATTTTGTTAATTTTTTTTTTCAAATTAATTTTGTTAATTTTTTTTTCAAATTAATTTTGTTAATTTTTTTTTTTAATTAATTTTGTTAATTTTTTCAACTCAATTTTGTAAATATTTTTTTTTTGATTTCGCTCATAATTCTATATTGGACATTTACAGCTCTCGTGTATTTCTGTAATTGTATACAAATTGTATAAAGTAGTCTAGTTTGATTGAATTTCAGCTCAAATTAATCTCTTCTTTTTTTCGGAATGGTGAATGCATACATACTTAATGTGATTTTTTACAAATTACGTTATACGTAATGAAGGGTGACTCAAAGGTATGTTTAACGATGTTATGTTATACTCTTTTTGTGCAGTAGTTGTTTTTGTAAACTATATATTAAATAAACTATATGCAAAATGTATGTTTAAAATTAATTGTAAGTGAATAAGTTTGGGTTTTTATGTCTATTTAAGAAATTTTGATTTTAACCTTAATTTAATGATGTATTTTTTAAATACTTTAAGATTTGATTAAAAAAATGCTATAATGTATTTAAGATTTGAGTTTAGGTAATTTGCACACACATTGTTTTTGTTTGTGTTGTACTTATTTATAAGTTGGTATAAATATGTATATTTGTCAGCATGATTTTTTCGAAAGGTGCATTAAAAAATTTTTTCGTGTCCGAAAAAATAAATGTGTTTGCTAAAAGCTGTTTCTCAAAGAATTTAAACTCTAAATGTTTTTATATGTAATTCCCCAACACCTTTGACTCCCATTATGCGAAGCATGTTCTCGTATAACATAACCTCAAAATTATAGTAAATATACTATTATCTGTAATTCACCACACTTGTTGTCAGCTGTTATGCGAAGCATGTGATATTTTTAATTTATTTTTTATTTATTTTTTTTTTACTTTTCTTCATACTGTCCACACTTCCACTAAACAAAGCAGCTTGCATTCCGCCGCAATGTTAACGGTATTATTAAATATTCCAGGGTTATCTGAAATCTTTGGGTATGGCACGTACTGCCGAGGTCAAGCGTGACGCACGCATTGGTGAAGCTGAGGCGCGTTGCGATGCGCACATCAAGGAAGCCATTGCCGAGGAGCAACGCATGGCATCACGTTTCCTCAATGACATCGAAATCGCCAAGGCGCAACGTGACTTTGAATTGAAGAAAGCCGCCTATGATGTGGAGGTGCAAACGAAGAAAGCCGAAGCTGAAATGGCTTACGAACTGCAGGCGGCCAAAACCAAACAACGTATTAAGGAGGAACAAATGCAAGTCAAAGTGATTGAGCGTACACAGGAGATTGCCGTGCAGGAGCAGGAAATACAACGTCGCGAACGTGAACTGGAGGCCACAGTGCGCCGTCCAGCTGAAGCGGAGAAATTCAGATTGGAGAAATTGGCCGAAGCCAACAAATTGCGCGTGGTCATGGAGGCTGAAGCCGAGGCGGAATCGGTAAGTTTAACCGACGCACATATACATCATTAAAATGTATTAAAATAAATTAAAAATATATTTTTTGCAGATCAAAATCCGTGGTGAAGCCGAAGCATTCGCCATCGAAGCCAAGGCCAAAGCAGAGGCCGTGCAAATGGCACAAAAGGCCGAGGCTTGGCGTGAATACCGCGAGGCAGCAATGGTCGAGATGTTGCTGGACACATTACCAAAGGTAAAATGCAATTTACTTTATACTCTTCCACATTCCTCATTTAACCAAATTATTTTGCTTGCCTTAGGTTGCCGCTGAAGTTGCCGCACCATTGTCGCAGGCCAAGAAGATCACCATGGTGTCGAGCGGACAGGGTGAAATCGGTGCCGCCAAGCTGACTGGCGAAGTATTGCAGATCGTTAACAAAGTGCCGGAATTGGTGAAAAACATGACTGGGGTGGACATTGCCCGGGTACGTTCAAATTCTGAATTTATTTAAAAGCGCGTCAAACATTTGAAAGCGATATACATATTTTTAGTGTAAAATAAGGGAAAATAACAGCTTTTGCTAATAGTAATGGCGTTGTGTACAGAAATGTGGAACCAAAAGACTTAATGAACTCAATGAAATGAAAATAACTGTGCATTTATATACGAGTATAGTGGCTCGGCGTACAATTTTCTTTTGATATACAGTGGAACTTCCATAACTCGAACTTCTATAACTCGAAGTTCTCTATAACTCGATGTCTTGAATTGGCAATAGAAGTCAAATTTCATACAAATTACCTTCCGTAACTCGGAAGTCTCTCTAACTCGAAGTTTTTTTGTGGATTATGGTGATTCGAGTTATGGAAGTTCCACTGTACTTTGAATAATTATTTGTGGTAAAAAAATTAAAAAAAAAATTAACTTAAATAAAAAGCAAAATATTTGTACAAAAAGTATAAGTATTGAATATATAAATAAAATATTCGTGTATATATAAATTTTCAATTGGTTTAGCTGCTTTATGCTTGAATGCAGAAATACTTTATTTACAAATATATTTATTTTTTGTAATATTATTTATCTACAAAATCATAAAGAACTTATAATGAGTCTTATCTTACAAAAATTTGTTATGCTACACTGAAAAAAAAAAGATTTTATTTTAGGAAATATCGATTCATTTTCTTACTGTTTATATAATGACGCTATTAAAAAGCATATACATTTTTATAATTAAATAAAATAAAATTTAATTCTTTTAAAATTAATTAAAATGTTCTTTATGCTCACATACTTTTAACACTCGACTGGATATTGGGCCAAACTAATTTTTTCCAGGAGATTGAGTCATAAAAAATGTATTCTTTGATCTTCGAATTTAGCCTCCAAAATCGAAAGATTTTAATTCGAAGTTTGAAAAAAGGAATTAAAAAATATTATTAATTGCAGGTTAATTAAATAAAATTAAATGTTAATTACTAAAACATCCAACATATCGATATATCTAAATATTCTTCTTAATTCAATGGTGTATAAAACCTTTTCGTCAAGCTTATGTGGCAGATGTTATAAAGGTTGCAGTATTTTTCGGTATATATTTTTTTCGAAGAACAAATTTTGACCCTTCGTACATTTAAAGACATTTAATTAAGGGAGATTATATTCATATTTTGGATAATTTAGTATCTACATCCTGTAATTAATAATATATATTTTTTAAAAGTCCTTTTTTCGAACTTCGCACCAGATATGTATTTCGATTTTGGAGGCTAATTTCGAAAATAGAATAATAAAATTTTTTACTTATGACTCAATCTCTCGGAAAATATTAGTTCGGTCCAATACCCAAAACAAAGTCGATTTTATCATATAGTGTAATTGAAGTTTCGTTGGATGAACCCACCAAGTGCTAGTCACATATTCGACTCGCTGTGAAGTTAGAAGTCCGCTTACGTACATAAATTATAGCAAATAATCGAGGGCACTATTTATAAGATGTCTTGAATTTTAATAATTTTTTTTTTTATATTGGGTAGAAAAGTACAAAGACTGATTTTTTTATATATGAAAAATTAATTTTTAATAATATTTTATTTAATACGGTTGAAAATTGGTGATAATATATTTACTTGTTAAAAGCCACATTTCCTTATTACTAAAAAGTGTTTCTGTACTCTGTGATGCAACTGTATATATCTTTTTAGGTTATTTTTTTAGTTTTTAATTTAATTTTTTGAAATCTAATTCAAAAAAAGAAAAATATTGTTTTTCGCAAAGTTTCGCTATTATGACGTCAGCACAAAACCTTTTACATCGATTAATGGCAACTGACTCATTATATATTTTTTTATGTTGAAAAAGTAGAAATTTCGGAAAAGTCTGTTGACTAAGTACTATGTAGTGGCGCTCTTGGTGTTAAATACTTTTAAAAATTGTTTACCATGTACACAATTTAAAAAAAATTTCAAAATTGTAAAAGTGATAAAAAGTTTTAATTAAAAGAAAAAGATTATAAAAAATAAGTATGTTTATATACATATTTTATTTAAATGCTGACCACACTCAGAAAAAATACTTCAAAATCAGGTTTTAGTAAAGATTTTAAAATTATTTTTTTTTTAAGAATAGTACTGAAAAGTAAAAAAAATCGTTTGTAATTAAAATTTCGTTAGTTTTGTTCTCTAAAAATCTTCCCAATTCTCTTATTTTATAAATTTATACACACTTTATTACAACGCTTAACTTAATTTATAAACACACGTTTTTTCTTTTTTGTTCATTTCAGTCCATGCATGCTGGCTAAATTATCAACACAAAGCTTCAACAAATGAATATAACAACAACAACACGAGCAAAAACATGTATGAACAAATAGACGACAAACAGAAAAAAATACGAGAAAAATTTATAAAAAATAACTGTGTCAAATACTTAAACCAAAGATTTTCGAAAATTAACAATTCATATTAATACAATTAAAGTTGCCATATTAAATTTTATTTACAAACAAAAAGTATATATTTGGCGTATAACAACGATAAAGTTTGTGAAAAAGAGTATAAAATTTCGAATCAAAGAATTATAAATATTATAAACGCAGGAAAGACAAAAATAAAAGATTTTTTGAAATTAAAAAAAAAATTAATTTGAATTGAAATTGACACAAATTATGTAGAATTAAGGAATTTGGCATTGCGTAACGCTAAATTTAAGCACAAATTCTTAAAATTTACATAAAAAATAAATAAAATGCAAAAAAATATTAAAAGAAAATAAAAATATATAAAAAGTAAAAAAAAAATTAAAAATTAAAGTAAAGCAAAATGAAGCGTACACACTTTGCCACCACTGTATTGTAGCGTGCTTATAATATATATATTTATTGTATAACTTTATAACAATTTACAATTTTCAATATATAAACACAGAAATTTACTCGATTGTACACACACACACCTACACACACTGAAAAGTTTATATGATTTGTTAAACAAAGAGAATTTCCGGCTACAAACCACACTGATTAAAATATTACACAGTAGAGTGAAGTCAGCGCCAATTCTACATAATTTCGAATTACACAGTCGAGTTCAGTTGCTATGAAATAGTTGTTTTTTATACATATGTATGCATACGTGCCATAAAAAACCAGAAAAAAAACATTGGTTGTTAGCTCTAGAGATAATCGCAATACACTTATGAGTGCCAGTGTGAGAGCGTCAGCGCGTAATAGAAACTTTTTTATCGTGAAGTTCAGCGAGTTTAGTGCATTATTTTTCAAGATATTCAAATTTTCACAAAAACGTAGAAAAAATATTAAAAATTAAATGAAATGTTTGGATGCCTGTGCAATATTTTTTTTTGTAAATTTTATTAAATTTCAAGCAAAAGAAAAAGCTTTTTCAAAATATTTTATTTTCGAAAAAAAAACATTTTAATTAAAAAATATATATATATATAAATATAATATTTAATTTCTAAATTTTTTTTTATTTTTCAAATTATTTTTTTTTTAATTTCTCAAATTTTTTTTTCAAATTTTATTATTTTTTTTTTCAAACTATTTAATTTTTTAAATAACTGTATTTTTCCGTTACATGAATATTTCATATTTTTTTAACGAAAATTTTTACATTTTTGAAAATTGAAATAAAAAATGTATAAAAATTGAAACTGCAAAGCCGCAGAGTAAGAACGCTTTTCAGCACAAATTTCTTTTTTTAGTACAACAACAAAAAAATTCAATTATATTTTATTTTGCAAAGAAAAAAATGTATAATAAACTTACTTTGTACTTTTCGTGTCACTCTACCCAGTTGGAGTTGTAAACGACGAAATATTTACGAAAAATAAGTATTTATAAAACTAGCCATTTTTGCATTTAGCAATGTATGTACGTATGTATGTGTAACAAAATGCCGTAACACTTTTTTTAAATTAAACGAATTTATACTCACAATTTTCTGATTTCAATGATTCTATTTGTGTATGCATAAAAAATTTTCTATATTTTAATAAAGAATTTTTCCGAAAATCGAAGTTTTATCATTAAACTGAGTACTTTTTAGTACTAAGTGGCATTTGGTAGTGTATGTAATAACGGAATATTGGTTAGGTCCAATACCGTGGACTCCAGTTTGAGAGTGATCTTTTATACCACAGTTGAAGCTGGTAAGTTTACATTTAGAAGATCTTTCTCGGGCTTACTCAGCACCTCCATACATGCGATGCGACTAGGAATCCTGCCGGACGCACACTGCCATAGTTGAAGAAGAGGTGGAAGCAACGAATCATTTCAGCCTCCACTGTTCAGCGTTCCCAAAACTGATATTGAAACGTCTGTGTAGCCATACTTTAGGCGTATCATGCGAACTTGCTAGATTATAAATTATCCGCATCATAAAATTTGTGATATGCTCAAAGCGCTTCGGCGATATATAAGTGTCTTCTTTGCGATCCATACTTAGGAGTATTCTGGCATCAGAACGGACTGCCAGCTTTAGTTGTCCAAGTGGGATCCATTGCGAAACCTGTCGCGGAGGTCAGCCTAGCCTAATTAGAACGGACCCTGGAGATATATATCTCACGGACTTCCGCCACAACAGCACCCGCCTAAATTGGATTTGATAAGTGTTTTAGTGTTTTATAAGTGTGGCTTTAGACCTGGAAAATCGACAACTGACCAGATATTCACCATGCGCCAAATCTTGGAGAAGACCCGTGAAAAGAGGATCGACACACACCACCTTTTTGTCGATTTTAAAGCTGCTTTCGACAGCACGAAAAGGAGCTGCCTTTATGCCGCGATGTCTGAATTTGGTATCCCCGCAAAACTAATACGGCTGTGTAAGCTGACGTTGGGCAACACCAAAAGCTCCGTCAGGATCGGGAAGGACCTCTCCGAGCCGTTCGATACCAGACGAGGTTTCAGACAAGGTGACTCACTATCGTGCGACTTCTTTAACCTGATGCTGGAAAAAATTATAAGAGCTGCAGAGCTAAACAGAGAAGGTACAATCTTCTACAAGAGTGTACAGCTCCTGGCGTACGCCGATGATATTGATATCATCGGAAGCAACAACCGCGCCGTTTGTTCTGCTTTTTCCCGCATGGATAAGGAGGCGAAGCGAATGGGTCTGGAGGTGAATGACCCATCCTGTCATCAAGCAAACAGTCGGCGCATTCGCGTCTTGGCTCCCACGTCACTGTTGACAGTCATAACTTCGAGGTCGTAGATAATTTCGTATACCTGGGAACCAGCATCAACAGCACGAACAATGTCAGCCTCGAAATCCAGCGCAGAATAACTCTTGCCAATAGGTGCTACTTTGGACTGAGTAAGCAATTGAACAGTAAAGTCCTCTCTCATCGAACCAAAATCAAGCTCTACAAGTCGCTTATCATTCCCGTCCGGCTTTACGGTGCAGAAGCTTGGACGATGTCAACATCAGATGAGACGACACTAGAAGTTTTCGAGAGGAAAATTTTGCGCAAGATTTATGGTCCTCAGAACATTGGCAACGGCGAATACCGCAGACGATGGAACGATGAGCTGTACGAGTTGTACGACGACATTGACATAGTTCAGCGAATAAAAAGACAGCGGCTACGCTGGCCAGGTCATGTTGTCCGAATGGACGAAAACACTCCAGCTCTGAAAGTGTTCGGAGGAAGCCGAGGAAGGGGAAGGCCTCCACTCCGTTGCACTTGGGATCTCCAACTGGCGCCGAACTGCGAAGGAGAGAGATAGGTGGCGTACTATCGTCGATTCCGCTATAACCGGCTAAACGGTTGCAACGCCAATCACATACATTTAGTCTTCAACAACAATAATAGAAATGATAGGGATCACTATAACATAGTAATGTTTATTTTATTTCGGGTTCTTGAGAGAGTTCCTGCAGAATCCTAATTATTGCGACGCCAATAAATTAGAACTAAGAGATGTACGAGATTTACTATTGTACTTAAAATCCGAAGCATCTGCGATATGTATCTCGCTGATTTTGGAGTGCTCCACTGATCTTTTTCCGAATTTCTAAAACTGCTCATGCTTCCGAATTAATGAAAGTGCTCGGTTTATCATAATCAATACATTAGCAAAATATATTACAACAACTAACAAGATTACGTCCATGAATGAATTTAGGTTATACACAAAATGAGGTATATTTGATTTTATCTAGTCTGTGTATAAGAGGAGCAGTTCGGTAAGTACCAAAATGACTAGTCTACAACAAGTGCGCGATACAATACGTTTCTCTCCGCTTTTAGTCGGTCCTTAAGAAGGTCCGAGAAGGTACAAGACAAACCGCTAGTTAGGTTCTATTGCCCACGATGCAGATCAGCTTTGGACTGTAAAGCCACAAAACTATCTTTCCTCGGACTGGAAGGGTCTTGCGATTGCGCCAGTACTAATGGTTGTCGTCGTAAAACACAAAAATACAGCGTAGCCTTAACCTATTTGATGACTTTTTGAGACTGTGATATCTTTCCTTGCAACCTCATCAGCTTTTAAAAGATCTTGCGATTTGGCGATCATTGAGCTCAAGGCTAGCATCACCGACCTGCTGTTGGACTTTATATTCCCATTCTTGAAGGTGGCTGCGCTGCGATGTTAAAAGTATGGAGTTTCCGGATTGTCTATAATCATAGTTATCTGGTAAATAGCGGTTTAGATGAACTCGTTAAGTCTTAATCAATAGATTTGTTAACAAAAAATTAAGAAATCACAATTATCTTTTTTTGTTATTTTTATTTATTATATATAATTCAAGATGATCTAACACTGTGATTTTTGTTTTTGTTTTTATTTTCTTTTACATACAAACATGTTTAGTTTCATTTTCTCATTACACTGGTTTACTGGTTTCACATTTTGGGCTTTTATTTGTTAATTTGTTGTATTACTCTCAATTCTTGTGTTGTTGTTGTTGTTGTCGTGAGTATAGCTGCAGCTCGTGTTCACCAATTAAATATTATGGCTATTTAATTATTAATTATTTATTTTATTACTCTCATTTCATTTGTGTGTTTTCTTATAGACATACAATCTCTGCAGTTTTACTTAATTTTAAAGTTTTCAAATTGTTTTTTTTTTTGGTAAATATTTTCATTTCATTTGCAAGTAATGCCAAAAAAGTATCGATTATAATTTTATTATTATTATTTTTTACTAAATAATAATATTTCTTTATTTTTTTTTTTTTGTTGTTTTGTTTTTTTTTTTTGCTTATGTACTGTTTTAATATTACTGTATAATTCTTAAGTTTTTATTAGTTTTTGGTTTAGTAATAAATAAAATTTGTTAGCAATCGGATTTGTTTTTTTTATAGTATTTTTTATTATTTTTGTTGTTTTTGTATGATGTTGTTGTACACATGTATGTATGACATTCATTTCAATTACTGTACGGTTCGGTTTGTTTGCATTTAGTGTTTGTTGTGTGAAAAAATAGTTGTTTACTGTATCTATGTATTTGTTAATTATTTAGTTACATAATTCAATAATATTGTGGTATTAGTAATTAACAAATATAAAAAATTTAATTTTCAAATAAATATTTTTTTTCAATTTTTTTTTTAATAATTAAATAAATATTTTTAAATAAAATAATATTAAAATTTGCATAAACCCGATGTGAGTAGTGAAATTCAAGTTTGAAATTAATTTTTTTCGTAAATTTCTATAAATTTCATAAAAAATATAATAAAAAATTTAACCTCAATTTTTTTAGTTTCCAAATAAATAAATATTTTGCTTTGGCATGCACTTTCCACTTTGCCTATTAACTTACGATTAAAATTATAATATATACGCCGTCTGCTGCATACTTTCAGGCGAGTTTTTTTAAATAACAGTAAATTAGCCTTAATTTTCGGCGTTAATATTACCGTTATGTAATTTTTCGGTAACGTTCACTTTCAAATATGGCTTAAGAAATTCTACAATTCTACAGAAAGAGAAACCATAATCCCCCTAAAAGTATACAACAATAATATTAGAGCTTTTGCCGAGCTTCCCCGTTACTGAGTTGGCGAGAGTATTGCAATATTAAACTGTTTATAATCGACTACTCATTTCCTACGACCCATATCCAATCTCAAAAAAAGCTCGGAGGTTCTGAAGCGACCTCGTAAAATCTATAGCCGCCTCTGATCTGTCCTGCTGGCTTGCTATAAGAAGCTTTTTTATAATCAAAAGAAAATATTAAGTTTCTAAAATCGATTGTTGGAAAACAAGCTTGAAGATTCTGAGTTTGAGGAACTTCTCCATAATCAATAGATGGAATGATATAGAGAAGAGATTTCGTCAATATTTTCATCTATTTTTGACATAAAACTTCAGCTTCAGTGATCAGTCAAACTTAACAAATGCTAAAATCACAAATTTCGAAAGCTCGGTTGATACAAAAGCTCGAAGAGCTTTAAAGATCCTGATATCAAATAACACTTATTTATTACTTGAGAGTGCTTTCAAAAGCTCTCTTGCGAGTCAAGCTACTGAATTTCTCAT
Organism: Zeugodacus tau; assembly: GCA_031772095.1. Lineage (NCBI taxonomy): Eukaryota > Metazoa > Arthropoda > Insecta > Diptera > Tephritidae > Zeugodacus > Zeugodacus tau. The sequence continues at coordinate 26,190,033 of CM062652.1, forward strand.
TTATATGTATTGTTGTTTAACATAAAAATGTCGCTGCATACTTTTAGGCGCAATGGCTTAAAAACAAAAAACGTGGTACATTGTTAGTTCCATATGTTGGCATTAATTACAATAAATGTTACAATAATAACAACTTTTTTTCTTTAATGCTGTGCGTTGTTTTTTTATTAATAAAAATAAACAAAAAAATAATTTAAATCACAACAAAAATATGTAAAAAGAAATAAAATTTATTTATTAGGTTACTTATGTATGTGCTTTTGAATGGCTCAGTAGTTTGTGGTTGAAATTTTTTTATTGATTTCTCTCCATTTAATTATTTTAATATATTTATTTATACTTTTATTTAATTTTCTTTTTTCGTTTTCCATTTACTTATATTCTTTCGCTTAATCATTCTTTGGTACTAAGTAGTAGAGAAATAGAGCGCAAATGTCAAAAAAGAATTCTTTATTGAATTAGTAAAAATATGTATGTATGTATGTATTTAAGTTGTATGCTTTCTTTGTATGTTTGTATATTACAATATGTTTTTTGTGTTTTTTTTCTTTTCATTTTCTCTTCCACACTCTTTCGTTATGTTCATATGTAAGCAAATGCAATGATGGTGTAATAAAGTACATATATATATTTGTTTATTTACCTATTTCAATATTTTTTATTTTTTATTTCGCATGTATGTTTGTATGTATGTATGTAGTGACGCACTAGTCTAGTACTTCTCAAAAACTTTTTATTAAATAATTTTTAGTTTTTTGTTTTTATAACTTTCTTGTAACTAAACTAAGAAATATGTTTGTATATAAATAGTATGTACATGGGATTATGTACAGTCGTGTATATGTATGCGTGCTTGTGTTTGTGTGTGTGTGTTTTTGTATGCGTCAGTGTGTTCATTGTTTACTTTTATTAGTCGAAATAATCTAATTTGTATGCAAGTTGTTTGACTAGAAGAGTTTTTATTTCATACAAATTATGCAGGTAAATTGCTAATTTACCGTTATTTCCTTGTTTTTTTATTGATCACTTTTAAATTTTTCTTCAATTTCAATTACATGTATTAAATTTATTTTTTGTCTTCACTTTACTTTATTATTTCTTCGAATTTTTTTTCGTTTATTAAATTTTTTACTGCTTTCGCTTTTGCTTTTTATTATTTTTATGCAATTTGTATAGATTTTGTTTTTATTTAATTTAGTTATTTTTTAAACAAATAATTTTTTTTATTAAATTAATTTTTATATTTTATTTTATGAAATATTTAAATAAATAATTATTTACTATAAATAATATTTTTTTTTTAATTTTTTAAATTAAAATAATATATATTTATTAATTCAATTAATTATGTTTGCTTTTAAATTCTTTAAACCTTCCCCATTACCCCTTGTTGTTCTTTATTCGTTTGCTCGGCTTTTAATTTAATTTTTTGTTTTTTTTTTTCAAAAAATTTTCTTTCTCATTAAATACATACAAATGGAATAACCTTAATATAATAATAATAATATGCTATATCAATTAGTAATTATAATAGGCGTGATGTACGCAATTAGTTTGGAGCCAAGCTTCTTCGCCCATTTTTTCCTGTGCAGTGAAATGTTTTATTAAAAAAATTGGGTTTTTAAATTTTGAATATTTTTTTATAAAATTATATTATATAAAATTATTATATTATATAATTCTTCATAAGTAGTTTTTGAAATGCTCGTTTATTGTATTGCATTATAAAAATCCTAATTTCAACTTATTTTTAAGAACTTTTTGTGTTAAATGTGCAAGCAACAGGGTTGCATTTGCCAGTGAAATATTTTAAGCGCTTCAATTATGGTTACTTCTTGTTAATGAAGAATATTTATAACTAATTTATAACCAGGGACCGGAAATAAGAGTTATCTTACAATTTTTAATCAAAAAAATCATACATAAAGGAACATCGTAGAAAAGTTTTGATTACACCATCATGATTTTTAGGTGAACTATATGCGAAATATTGTATGATTTTTAAATTTTAATTTTTATATATTTAGATCAAAAATAAAAGTTATTTTTGATTTTTATTTTTTTAGATCAAAAATAAAAGTTATTTTTGATTTTTATTTTTTTAGATCAAAAATAAAAGTTATTTTTGATTTTTATTTTTTTAGATCAAAAAATAAGAATTATTTTTGATTTTTATATTTTTAAATCAATAATAAAAATCAATTCAAAATTTGTGACATAATATGTTTCTTAATCTCTGTTAAGCTTTAAAGTAAAACTAAGGTGTACGGTTATAATAACAACAAAATGTTATGCCCCTGAACTTGATAATGGATAGAACGCATATATTCGTATATAAAAATTGGAATCATGCAGCATATTGTAATACATACGGCATAAATAAATAAATAAAAATTTTGAATTGATTTTTATTATTGATTTAAAAATATAAAAATCAAAAATAATTCTTATTTTTTGATCTAAAAAAATAAAAATCAAAAATAACTTTTATTTTTGATCTAAATATATAAAAATCAAAAATAATTTTTATTTTTGATCTAAATATATAACAATCAAAAATAACTCTTATTTTTTGATTTTTTTGATAAAAGTCATAAGAGTTACGGTCCCTGTTTATAACTTTTCTTCTCTAACCGATTTTTCAATGAGGGTTATGGTTGGGTTATATTAAAAAAAATATTATAAAAATTTTAAACTATTTTTTTTTTGTTTTTAAATTATCAATTAAAATATTAAATTTTTATTTTAAATTATAAAATTCAAATTTGTATATTATATTTATTTCTAAAACTTTCAAAATGAAAATTACATTTTTTTTCTAGTAAAAACTTTTAATTATTATTTTTGAAATAAAAATATGTGACTATGCGCTTCTTTAAGAAAAAGTATTAAAATATACAAAAATATGAAAAAAGTGAAACAAATTTCTACTCTGCAGCAACTTTATATTCTTTATGCCACTAACATACTTATAGGATTATAGCAGACATAAATATTTGCTGCCCACTTACTTACACTACACGGCTAATTATACTCGATTATACTCGATTTTACTCTCAAATTTCTTCTTTAAATGCAAAGTAAATCGACTTATTTTCATCAATAATCATAACCAACAAACTCTATATAAGTATATATAAACGCGTATGTATGAGTGTATGTATATACATAAATATATATAAATGTTTGTATATTTATGCACGCTAGACAAATCAGTAATGGAGGAAATTCTGCAAACTTTTTTTTTAATATTTTTTTATGTATGTATGAAAATCTGTGTGTTAATGTTTGTTCAATTCAGTTGATTTATGGTATCATTTTGGATTTCTCACCAATTTTGTTTGAAATTATTCACATTTTCCATATATATTTCAATGCCATGATTTGTTTATGTGATTTTTATACTTCGCTGCACCAAATAGTTTATAGTAAATAAATTTTATTTTGAACTGTTTATTTGATACACGAAATTCATTGGCTTCAAAATGTGCAAAAATGCATTCAGTTCAATTGTAAACATTTTGACGTTTTTCGTGTGTGCTTGTATGTTTATGTGTGTCTTTGTGTATTAAACAACTAAAGCGAATTATTTAGGCTACAAATTAGATTTAACATCTATACTTTGTCTACCTATTCAGTTAATCAATACATATATTTTAATATTTTCTTCATTTCACCTGCATTTGCATGCAAATTAACTCCAATTTGATTATTATTTCTAAATTTGAAGTTAGGTGATTTTCTTTTCTAACCACCGCTTTTACTTTTATATGTATTATTATGCATATCCTTACTATCCTTTTTCAATGATTTCAATTATTTCGGTTTTTTCAAGTTGTTTGAAATTGTTTTTCTTCCCACTTTTTGTGTTCTAATGGGATTTCCTTTAGTAAATTTGTTGTGATGTTTTTATAATAAATTACACTTCAAGCTGTAGGCTGATTCTCCCGACTTTTATTAAACTCTTGTACTACCAACTTCTTTGCTATACATATTTCAAAAAACTACCATTTATGTTCACTGAGTGAAAATCCGGAAAGTCCAATTTAAAGTAAGAAAGTAATTAATTACATTAATTTGTAATTGATTGGTGTGTGATTGTATGTTTGGATGTATGTGTGACTCGTTGAATTTTTTAATTTTATATTTTTGTTCTCAATAAACTGAAAAATCATTCATTTTATCCTTGCGATGCTTTAGTGATGTACAACAGAGTAATATCCAAGCACAACATGACGTATGATGAACATCCAATGAGTTTCGAGTTCGTTCGAGTTGTGTTTTTGTTCATACCAAAAAGTTGCGTATACGACATGGCAATCCACTATTTTTTTTTAATTTCATACAAATTAACTTATTGCATTCCATTATTTTGTGTATTCGACTGCAGTACGCATACTGTACGCTTGGTGCGCATTGTTTTTGTTGTTGCTTTTAGTTGTTGAAATTGGAAATTCTTGAAAATGAATGGTAAATGTAGGTAGGTTGGTAGACAGATCAGTGGAAATAATTTGCGATTTTTGTTGTTGTTGTAATGTAATTAGCGGCCGAAAAAAAAGAAAAATAAAAATTAAAAAAAAATATAAATTAAAAGAAAAAAACTAAAAAAAATAAAAATTAAAAGAAGAAAAATAAAAAAATAGAAAATAAGAAAAAAAATAAAACAAAAATTAAAAATATAATAAAATTAAAAAAAATTAAAAAAAAGGTGAAAAAATAATTTATAAAAATTAATAATATAAAATTAAAAATATTCACTTAAAATATATATATATATACATACATATAAATTAGTAACACATTATTAATGAGGATCACTGAGGCATAATTCATTTTTTATATAAAAATTACCTCTCCTCAGGAAAAAAAATAAATTTAAATTAAAAAATAATTATAATTTTGAAATTATTCATATCTACTATAATGTATTTTTTATATTAAAAATACAAAGCTACCTAAAATTTATCACTTTTCAAAAATACATTAATTATAATTTAAAAAAATATCTTTCGACCTTTATTTATGTTAAAAAATAAATATGACATTCCCTATTGCATTAGATTTCAAAATTCGAAAAAATAATTATAATAAAATTTATTTAAAATAGTGTCTAAAATTATAAATTATTATTATATGTCAATATTAAAAAAACTAATACAAGCAGGAATGCTATTAAAAAAAATTAAAGAAAAATGATTTTTTAAATAAAAAAAATCTCTTTTGTTTCAACAAAAACTAATTTTTAATAAAACTTTTTTAGAAAAGTGTTATTAAAGGTATATTAAAAAAATTAAAAATTAATTTGTTAAATAAAAAAATATTATTTTTTTAAACTTTATTTTTAATAAATATTTTTGAATAATGTTATAAAAATTATTAAAAAAAAAATTAATTGTGTGAAATAAAAAACTATTAATTTAAAATCTTCCTATCAAAATCCCCTCTCTAAATGCCAATGCAATATTTACAAAATATATTGAAACACTAAAATAGTTGGCGTAAACACATTTATTATTAACCCATAAACACATTTCACTACTACTCTCAGCATATAGTATGTATGGTATTGGAACTCATTAAAATTACGGTCAAATTTGTTGTGTTCACACCATTTGAACTATTACCTACTAGTAAGTATAACTAAACTTGATTGCAAGCGAAATATTTGCAAAATACTTGTTGCACACTTAAATGATATATTTTTTTCTTTAAATACATATTTATTTAGGCTTTTATTTAAAACTGATTTTTGGTACAATTGCAACTTACGAGTATGTGAATAATACGTAAGAGTAAGTATATCTGTGCGTAACAGTGTACATTTTATTTATTTAAAATAACTTAATTACGATAGCATCGAATTTATATATTATATATATATTTAAATATATATATATGAATTCATATATTTAAGGGAGAGAAAGTAAGAAAGAAAGAGAGAGAGAGAGAACAAAGGCAGGTGTTTTTAAATATTTTATACAAAAATAAAAATAAAGACAATTTATAAAATATTCGAAAAGTTTTAGTTGGCAAAATTAGAAGAGCGCGTAATCAACAATGAAGAGCACGAAATTCGGAAGTAACTTAAGAGAGCGTTGGCAACTTAAAACTAAACGGTTATTAAATTAAGTTAAAGTGTACAAAAGTTCGATGCAGTTGTTATATACTAAAACAAAAACAAAATAAAAACTAAAATATTTGAGGTTAGTTACAACAGTTAATTGAATAACTGTAGCTAAACAATGAAAGTAAGAGTGTGGCGTAAAGCAAATCAATTGCTCTCAGCAGAAAATTCGTAACATTTTACTAGACAAAAATTACTTTAAAGATACATATTTGACATGGCATTTGTGTGATGTTGTGTATTTGCTTAATTTTTTAGTATTTTTTTCAAATTTATTAATAAATAAAACAGAAAAGTTATATTGGTAGTCCGTTTGCAAAATAAAAAAAAGTTAAATGCAATTAAAAATGCATGTATGTAAGCGTGTATCATTAAAAATATATATAAAAAAGTAAAAACAAAAATTATTAGTCATTAAATTAAATAGAAAAAAATAAATTCAATTACAACAAGAGCTGGCGGCTCCATACACAATACATATACATTTATCATAATACATATACATACATATCTCATAAACAATAATAATAATTGTAATTATTAATAATAATAGTAGTAATCATAGTATAAACAATTACACACAAATTGTGTTAAATGCCATTTCACTAAATACATAAATATTTTTTGTTTTTAATTTATTATACAATTTAATTTTAATGGTTGAATATGCATTTTAGTAGAAATCTCTCATACAGTTTACATACATTTTTTTATGCATTTATTTATTTATTTATTTTTTCAAGATTGTTCGTATTTTATGCAATTTTGTACGGTATTGTACGCCTATGTGTGTATGTGCGTGTGTGCGTCTGTTTATGCGTGTTTTTGAAGTATGTTTAAATACAAAATATATAAATTAAAACAAATAAAACGAAATTTGAACTGGAAAATAGATTTTCGTAATATTTTGGCTCGCGAATCTTTGTAGAGAAAATGTTAAACATATTTTCAAAGATATTGTTTTTTACTTTTTCACATGTAGTATACAATTAGGCTGATAATTTTAGCTCTTAAACCATCGAAAAATCTTTGGAAATTTTTAAAAATATTTTCTAACAAAAATATTTGTGTTGTGTGAAAAATTCTCACATTTGGCAGCTCTGTTTTGTACAAAAAATCTCAAATATTTCGAAAATGCAGAAAATATGTTAAATATTGATATCTTCTTTTAAAATATTTAAGAAAATTTGCATTTTATATTGAAATATTAATACATTTTTCGAGTTTTCGTATAGTTTGCAAAAAATAGAATTCATTTGAGTAAGTATTGAAACAAATGTGCTCATAATACATTGAAACACGTAAATGCCGAAAACAATTGAATTGCAGAAAACTTTTTATGTTATTACGCAAATTATAGATTTTTTTTTAGAATTCAGACACATTTTTTTTCTAAAAAATCAGTCACAGTATTTTTCAAAATTCATTATTTTTCCAAGAGTTATAAGTATTCTTTAAAGTTTTTCCACGTACTCACTAGTAAAGTGCAAAAAACGTTTAAAACTTTAATAATTTTTTAGGTTATGTTCAGACAAGTGACTTTGTTATAAGAAATACATATTTTATTAATATTATAAATAAACGTATGCACTCTCAGAAGATCTCCTTTATCTATTATAACCTCTAGCAAATGCTGAATTCACTCCAAATGCTAGAAAATTTGTTAAATTACTTGGAAATTATGCTCAAATATTTTCTATTGATTACAAATTTATCTAAAAGCTTTTTTCATTTTAATTTCTGCTAAACAAGCCGACCTTTTTTCAACATAATTTGCAGAGCACAAAATAAAACAAAAAGTTTATGGCAAAACGAAGAAATTTCGAACTAAATACAATAGTTTAACATAAAAAAAATATGTTTAACTAAAAACATATAATACAAATTTGAAATAAAAAAATCTGAAATTTCCTATTGGAAATACATAAATAAACCTATAAACAAGAAATTAAAATTTCTTTTTGGAAAAATTATAAAAAAATCTTTAAACAAAAATTAAACATTTCCTAGCACAAGTCCAACTGTCTCCACCAGCCTCCATAACAACACATACACATTTCGTTTTTGCATTAAATTTTATCATAAATAAACTATAAATTATAACTTTGTGTGTTCGTTTTATCTTTGTGCTAATTTTAGGTTATGCCTTTATGCGTGTATTTATGTTGTTGTATGCTGTGTCAATAGTATAGCAAACGGTCAGTTTTTTTGTTCTTCTTGGTTGTTGTTGTATCGTCTAAGTATCAGCCTAATGTAGTCTATACATATTTAGTAAACTAGTATAGAAGTAGTGGTGCGTGTAACTCTTTAATTGAGAGTTCTTTGCTTTGCTTTTTTGATTTACTTCAAATTCTCTTCGGTTTACTTTTGTTCAAATATGTGCATACATACCTAGTTGTATGTATGTATGTATATATGCTTAGTAAACGGCTTTTTACAGTGTTGCGGAATTTTACATTACAATGACCTGGTTTTCGCTTTACACTATATGCTATGCAAATTTATAATTTCTGTTTTCTGTTTGTCTGTTTTTAATCTCAATTATTTTTAAATTAATTAAATTTTCTGTATTATTATAAAGTTTTTTTGTTTTGCATTACTTCTTTCACTGCTTCTACTACTTCACTTCTTCATTGTTTTTTGTTTTTTTTAGTAAGCTTAATTAGTAATTATGTTTCTGCTGTGTGTTTTGTTTGTTTGTTTCTATGTACGTGTGTGTGTGCGTTTGTTTGTTTTTGTTTTTGTTCAATTTGCTTGACTAAAATGTACATTTCGCTCCTCCACTGCTGTGCTACCGCTGCGGTAACTGCTTTAGCTTACGCTTTCGGCGCCAATTTTATTTAGCGCAACGCCTTTAACAAATCATTTAAACAGTTATCCATCACTCACCGCCATCGTTGGCATTCACATGTACATAAGTATGTATGTACATAAATTTGTTGTAATTTAAATTGATATCCTTGGAGATTGGAGGTAATTTTTGAAGCAAACAGTAAATTATGGCTAATAAAAATCATTTTTTACAATACTTTTCAGTTAAAGTAATAATTTTAAATACATAAATCTGTCATTATCACTGACACGCCCATTAGTTGAGGTTAGTTTTCGAAAAAGTGTGCGAATATTCGAATAATTTATGGCATTTTATAGTATTCGTTCTATTCATGTCATTTGTTGTAATTGTTATTGTTTTCATAGTTGTTGTTGTTGTAACTGTAGCGGTGGTGATGGAGTCCGACAATGATTTTTCGCCATGCGTTGCTTGTTGGTTCGTTTGTTGCGCTGAACTTGACTGTTGCTTTGCTTAATACAAACCGCAGCCGCGCAAATTATTGGCAATAATGACATCGGTAACAGCATCGAAAACAAACTGTATATTATTTGTATCTGTGGCGCACGTCATGTGGCAGTAGATTTCCTTTGAGGTTGATTTGTTTTTCGCTTCGAATTGAGCTTGAATGTATGCAGCAGCTTCGCTGTATTCTTGACCGCCTGAAAAAGGGGAAATATTAATAATTAGAAATATCGGTAAGATGCAAATAACTATATATCACATCATATATATTTCACCGTTATTAATACCATTTTGCTGCAGCTTACCTGTATATTCAGGGAAGCAGATTGTCAATGGACTCTTGCGTATCTTCTCCTCAAACAAATCCTTCTTATTCAAGAACAAAATAATCGAAGTATCAGTGAACCATTTGTTGTTGCAAATCGAATCGAAGAGCTTCAATGACTCTTGCATACGGTTCTGTAATGAGAAATAACAGTAATATTAATTAAATTAAATGAAAAATTTAATAAAATTAAACTCTCTATAAACAATGAAATGATTTCTGAACTTTTGAAATATAACCTCTAAACGCCTAAAGAACAATCAAATTTCAATGACTTTTCGTTCGATTTTTTCTCCTAATTTTTTTGATAAACTCTTCCCTGGACCCTTGGATTTACCAGGTATTGTTGTAGATAATTAAAAAAAGCTTTATTGTTGTAGCAGTTATCTGCATCCAACAAAACAACTTGGAAGGCTTCAGGAGGAGTGTACAGCTTTCTAGGACCTTCTGGATGCATGTCACTGGACAACAAATTTGTTCAAGCCATACAAGTCTCGGAAACCTGATAGTATCATACCAGTTCAGCTTCAGAGAGCGGTAAAGTTATGATGCAGCTGGTTGGTCCCCATATACGCGAACTCTGCGTTAGATTAGGCCATATTGTTGAGTCTTGGGTGCGGTCAAGGTGGCGTTCATACCGAAGGTCGCACTATGAGAGCTTCAGTGCCAAGAATTTTAGACTCATCAGCTTAATTTCATTTCTGTTCAAAACATTGGGAGACCTCAAATCTTGATAATTACGAATTCAGTGTTTTCCATTTCAACAACATTCCTACAAGTAAGAGAGTCAAATCTGTGGATCTCGGTCGCTAGTTAATACCATCTCTTCAAAATTAGATGATGCCGGGTTATTTGATTGTTGTTCTTGGGTCTACTTAATAAAATTTGTTTAATGCCAGTTACGGGACAGCCACTTTTTGCCCATTCAGAGACGTTTTGAGATCTTGAATGGAATTTATTTTCCCAAGATATAGCAATTGTTGGACTGTTAGTGGGCAGGATTTCTTGCAACTGTTTGGGAAATGTTGTCTACATCTGCATCAACAATGTCATTTCACAAATGGTGATTTACCGTTAGATTCGAAATAGACTCAGTATATGTAAATATATTGTTGGTTTTCAAAGTATACCGAGGAACTCGGTTATGTTTATATACAAAAAAGAATTGGATTCAGTGTTCTATGAAATATGTTGTCAAGCTTTGAACTTAAAATGTTTTTAAGACTAAAAACCAAATTTAAATATTCCATCTCTACTCAATGGGAACATACGAATATTCAAAGACATGCGTGTAGTTAATAAAAAGGGTGAACTGGGATCTATGTCATTCTGATAAGTAGTGGTGGAAGTTTAATCTACTTCAACAATGACTTTTTCTTATTTTGAACCCCTTCAGAAACCAAAAAATTTTATAGAAACTTACCGTAGTCTCATCTTCATGCAAGACCTGATCATATTCAGACATGGCAACACAGAAAATGATCGCTGTCACATCTTCAAAGCAATGGATCCACTTCTTTCGCTCCGAACGCTGACCGCCGACGTCAAATAGTCTATACAAAGAGAGAAAAAAAATAATTTTTATTTCAATAAATGAATCTAGAAGCGTATACAAGAGATGGAGACTCACTTGAAATTGAGATTTTTAAATGAGAAATGCACTTCAACGATACCGGTCGTCTTGACACGAGTGCGTAGAATATCCTGTTCGGTCGGTTGATAATCCTTGGCACCTAACCGATCCAAATCGTCGAGGAAACTGTAAGTAGTAAAGAAAAATGTTGATTTTAATATAAATTTAAAGGCAATGTGATTAAAATATTTGCTATAATTAGTTTTGTAGCTAATGGAAAATAATATGCTATCCTGTTCTACTCATCAAATGGATACAAATTGAATTTCAACATGTGTCGGTGCCCTTGCATGTGTCACGGAGTTAAGTGCAAAACCAAATGAAAGCCACAAATTCAATAAGTGTCAGCCCTAAAGTAGCGCTAATGCAGAATCAAAGCCAGCACAGCGCAGCTAGCTAAGCAAACATATTTCGCAATTAGTTGCTACGGACATAACGGTGAATAGTGTGAGCCGGCGTTGGATACCTACTTGCTATGATACGGGGATATATGTGTGTGCTATAGCGCCACAAACAGCGAGACCACAATGCTGCTAATAACACTTGATGTAGGCGGTCCCAGCTATCACTTGTGGGAATGCAATTTCAGATGTGTTTATATATATATATATATTACAGTAAGTAACGGTATTGTAGCGCGTGCAGTGATTTGTATTGGTTGGACATGCCAAGGATACATATTAATTGGACAATAAGTGGAATTTATACATATGTCCCAGTTATGGATGGCTTGGTTGATGTTGAGATTGTTTATGAGAGAAATCCATCAAATTAGTAGAAAGAAAATCGGGAGAATATATATTACATTTATAAAAATTTCCTTTAGGTAGCAGAGGTTTTCTATAAGTGTCTGATGAAGTCTACCGTGAGAACAATCAACAGCCAGATATTCTAAAAAAAATTGAGATCACAAGCATCTTTTTGACTACATTAATGGATTCAGCTTTATTTTGGCTGAAAATTTCAAAAATACGTTTCTGAACCTGCAACAGGGGAAAATAAAAACTTTTACGTCCAAGATCCACTGGTACTTCTAAGAATTTAGGACGGAGGGGGAAGCCGAAGCGTGTCTCATCTAAATATGAACGTCCAAACTCCGACAAAAAGAGTCGGATCTTTGACGATAGTGTAAAGCAGTAGAAGCTGAAGAAGGGTAAGATTGTTCGGTTATTCATTATTTTTTTCGAGAGATCAAGTATTAGATGGTGCAGATTGCTTTCCGTTAGGCCATTACTGGAATTCCATACGAACCGGTTAGGTCGGTATTCTCAGTCGGAATTATAACACCGCATAGAAAACATGAGAAGGTAGCAGAATACGTTCCGGGTATGTGTTCAAAGCTAGGCAGAGGCATGATTCGTCGGATTTTTTGCCGTCGATTTTTTGCCTTGACAAATCAGTACTCAGTTTATAGTTATAATTGTTAAAGTAGAATGGTCTTGTCAGTCACATAGGATAAAGATAATAGTAGCATCCCTTAAACAGAAATTTTTAACCACCGAAATAAAAAACGAAAAAACGGGTTCTTATAAAAACGGATCAGTTCTTCGGAGTCAGTTTAAAATCTATAATAGTATAATCTTTCATTTTGTAGGATAACAGCAAGTCAGAAATAGTTGGAGCAATTATTTAAATCTCTAAAATATTTAAATTATGTACAGCCATCGATCATATACGTACATATATTTAAGTATAGTATACACAATGGAATTTATTATAAATAAACCACTATTGTTCGTTTGCTCTTGTACAATACTATAATTTAATATTTACCTTTAACAAACATTTCGCTTTTCTTTTGTTTTATTTTTCCAAAACGATATTAGTTTACCACTTAGTTATTGTTAAAAGTGTGAATTCGGTCAAAATTTAAGACGAACAACAATAATGGGACAACCTTGAAAATTAATTAACTCAGAATTATTTGCCAACTGTGAGCAACTAGCGCAGTGATGCTAATTTTTACGCTTACGAAAATACCTGATCTAAATAAAATATTAAAATTCAGTAGAACGGCAAAGCACAAACACATCTTATTCATATTCTGAATTGTGTGTGAAACTCACATGAAATTAACGCAACAAAAATTGTAGAAACAAGTAGAAACTCTCAAATGTCTGCAGGGCAACCCAATATTAAATCAAATTCCACCCGCATTGCCAGCGCAGAAAGTAAAAGTGAAATGAAGTAAGCGAAAAGTTGTATTAAGATTGAATAACACAAAATTGGACTGCGAAACACCCATATATACATATGGTGCGCACTCGTGAAAATATGTATGCATGTTGAAATGAATTACTTTCATACACCCCAGCGTAAGCTCGTTAAGCTCTACGTCTACAAATTGCTGCAATTTGCCATTTCTATTACTATTTCTTAATACACTTTAAAAGTTAATACACATTACCGTTGGGCAATCGCCGCATTGCATTACAAATGTAGTTAAATAAGTGAGTGGGTGAAAATAACTGAAATCAATTTGCACTATCATGAGAATTGCGGCATCACGCTGTTCAGTTCAGCGCGGAGTATTTTTTACAGAGCAGTTTAACTAACCGAGTCTACTGGTCATATCGCAGCTGGTAGTAAATTAAATATAGTTTATGTTTAGGCCTACATATTTCAATTTAAAAATCAAATAATTTAGTTTAGGTCGCTTTAATATGACTACATTGATCAGTCCACTTGTCAAGTTAAATATAATACAAGATAGTAGTTTTTTACCTAATCAAAATTGTATAACTGCAAGCTCATCACTCTCTATTTGATTATGACTTATGTCAGTATTTTTCATTTATAACAGTTGGTGAATAGAACACGCCTCTCTCCAAGCTTTTCCAAATTGAAGACAGCTAATATAAAACAAACACAGATAATAAACTTTGCCTTGCTAATCAAAGTCATGAAACTTGGAACAAGGATCTTAAGAGTTTCAAGGAATATTTTTCTCGGATCTTAAAGTTCCATATTCGAAAAATTCTTTAGAATACTTCAATGAAATTATAATCTGGATATTAATTGCCAGTGGTTTTTATTTGCTAAAAAAGGTATGACTTTTCCCACTTTTCTCTTTTCTTATATGAACATTTTACCAACATTTTCTCCTATTTTGTTGCGTAGCTTAGCTGTTATTCTACAAAGTTGTCGTTTGTTCGTTTTTTTAGTAAATGCTAATATGCTTAATCAAATGCTATTCGAAAGAACTATGATTAAAGAAGAAGCGAAGGATCATGACAAATCGATTTTATTAACTTTAAAAGGTTTGGTGAATATATATTATTGGGTAGTTCACTAAGTAATCTAATTTGATGACAACAGTTGATCTTATTGAAATTTTTCGCAGCCAATTTCACACTTAACAGCTGATATATAAGGCTTTTCTGTAAAACATTTCGTTGCTAAGAGAGTATTATAGTTTTGTCCACATAACGGTTGTTTGCAAGTCCTAAAACTAAACGAGTTAGATATGGGGTTATATATACCAAAGTGATCAGGGTGACGAGTAAAGTTCCGTCCGTCCGTCTGTCCGTCCGTGCAAGCTGTAACTTGAGTCAAAATTATCTTAATGAAACTTGGAACACATGTTCCTTGGCACCATAAGAAGGTTAAGTTCGATTGGCGGAATCGGACCACTTCCACGCTCAAAAAATGGCGATAACCAAAAACACATAAAGAGCTATAACTAAGCCATAAATAAAGTTATGAAAATAAAATTTGGAACATAGGATCGCATTAGGGAGGGGCACATTTGAATGTAATTTTTTTGGAAAAGTGGCCGTGACCCCGGAATTGCAAAATTTCTTGAGGACACACGAAGTCCTGGAAGGCCTCATGCAGCCGATGTAGATAGCATAAATGGCAAAAGGTATTGGATCAAAATGGAGGATCTATAATTTCATAAAATGTTTTACACAATAAAAAAAATCGTGTTTAAATAGCACTAAAAAATTACTAGGTGAACGACACAATATATACCTAAATCCTATATTTAATGATTAATATCACGAAAATTGATTTTTGAGATCAAATATTAATTTATTGGTTGGCGGTTGGTTGGTTGAATAGGGAGGCGAAGAGAGCCTGACCGCAAGCGGCCGCACTTAGGCCCTTTGTGTTCCCCGAAGGTACCCTGGTAAGCGTCACCTGAACAACTGGGTCGATTTAACGAAGTTTCTGAGTTTATTCCAACCCTGCAGCCCAATTTCTCTCAGATTAGAGTAATGGGAGCCTTGGAAGGTATCTCTTCTTCAACGACAGAAGGCCGGGCATTCGCAGAGATAATGCTCTAGTGTTTCATCATCTTCCGCGCACGCCCTGAATTCCGCCGATTCTACTATGCGAAGTCTCTGCAGGTGGCCTCTTAGAGGCAGGTGCCCCGTGATGACCCCTGTGATAGAGCTTAGTTCTCTTTTGCTTAAAGTAAGAAGTTTTTTTGGTCTGTCCAGTGTCAACACTACCCCATAGTAGCTTTGTGGTGCGACTCATGTAGCACATGTTCCAGGACCTGAGATGTTCCCCAAACATCCATTGTTTTAGGCAGCGCTTGAGGGAACTGAAAGGTCTGGGGCAGTTTAAGGGAACTGTATTCCCAGCTGCTCCTGAGCGAGCCAACTCATCTGCCTTTTCGTTTCCTTCTATACCTATATGACCGGGTACCCAGATAATGCTAACTGAGTTTTCTCCCGCTAGTCTATTAATTGCCTCTTTGCATGATCTGACGCATTGAGACTTTGTATTGGCGCAGCAAATAACCTTAATCGCGGCTTGACTATCCACAAGAAAGTTGATGGACCTGTTTGTTTGGGCGCAGGCCCACCTAGCGCCTTCTCTTAGTCCGACAATCTCAGCTTGGAATACCGAATTATAGTCGTTTAGCTTTAAGCTTCTTTCTGTGTGGTGGTATTTACAGAAGAAGCCTGCTCCCGTTCCTGTTTCACCTTTTGATCCGTCGGTGAATATATAGATTTCACCGTTGGTACTGTCTATGATTGTTCCATTGGTCCAATCTTCTCTTCTGGGGAAGGAGAATGTTGCTTTAATTTCCTCAACAGTCTCGGTTTCCCGGTCACAGGACCAATCCAAACCGAGTTCAGTGACAAGATTTATTATGATTCCATGTCCCCATTGGTGCAATGTTTGGGTCCAGTCACCCAAAAAATATTAATTTATTACTACGAAGAAAAGGGTCATCTTAATTAAGATTTATTCGAATAATATTGGTGAAAAACAAGAACAACAAATCAGCATTTCAAATTTATGTAATAGTTTTGTGCTACAACAATTTGTCATTCGATGTTACCATATTCTTCTTTTTGAAATAAAAACGTTCCAAAAATATCTTCAATCTTTTTTGTTTATCTTTAATTTATTTGAATGACTTCTTGCGGCTACCAAATTCGACAGAGTGCATGTTTTAGTACATATACATATCCATATACAGTAAAAAGTAAGATATTTGACAAAAACTACCAACAACAATAAAAGCTATTGGAAGTAGATAGCATGCAACATGCGATGGGCCAACAACAAAACTCCACTAGAAGAAGAAGAAGCAAATGGAAGAAATACATTTCAGCACAATTTTCAGTTTGATGTCTTTTACCGAATCGGCCAAATACGAGTAAAGCATTTGGAAGTGAACACGCAATTTGCCATTTCCTAACGTCGATCGTAATTTAGATTTAATGCAGCACCGGTTGAGAGTGGTGGACAGGTGTTGTTGGGTCACAATTGATGATATATAAGGGCACATAAAAGGTGATGAGAAGAGGTAAGACTTGCACTATTGTGCATTCGTACATATATTTTGTGGCCCTTTGTAATGGTTTCAAAAGCTAAAACTCAGTAACTTCAATTGTTTCTCGATTTTATTTGTTTGTAGGCCCTTTTTACTGTAATTTATTAACAATCTGTTGCCCCATTAGTGTATTCACACAAATACATTGCTGGCTAATTTTGTGCCTAACGCTGCTCGTGTGTGGTTGAATGCACAAAGGTACACACACACACAATTGCACCTCTATACAGTTATATACATAGAGCGATGTGAGCTGAGATATGAGGAGAGATACATACATGTATGTGTAGTTGGCATGCAGTTACAGCCAAAAATAACACGCATGTACTCGTATTTAGATTTATTAGAGCGCGCAATTGACTAGTGCCCCAACATACCGGTAATGCGGACTTCGATAATATCTAACTTAAATAGACGCTAAGTACGTATGCGACGCTAATTGAAGTTTCACATTTGTGTTGAAATTGTACGAAATGCAACTGTTGCAATCACTTTAAAAATACTTATTTGTATTACATAGTAGTATATACACACATGCGATTTTGGGAGTTATTGGACCTTTTCAATATATTTTTTTTATGTGAATTTGTAGCGCTAGGTGGGGTTGGAGTCAAATTATTATCAAAAACTAGATGTAAGATCCGATTTGGCTCAAATTTTATACATATCATCTCATTTCACATTACATATTCTATATATTTGTAAGAATGAAGCAACTACGTCTAAAAAAATTCAGCCACTAGGTGGCGCTGAAGTCAAATTGTTACGAAATAGTCTTTATAGTTCGAATTTAGCCAGGAAAGGTTTGGGCTATATTAAAAATCATGTTCGGCGTTGGAAAACAAGAAGAAGAACGCGAGCCATGATTTAAATATAAATGTTTATACCATAGACTCTTTTTGTGAATTTTGGATTATAAAAACTCAGCTGTACAGTTAATTTTCCAAAAAAGGAAATCTTATCCTAAAATATAATATAATTCAATTTCCCCATTTAAATTATATTTATTTGTGTATGAGAATATCATCTTATATGAATTAGTTCACGGAACTGTATGCGGAAATTACATATGTAAATATTTATGTCCGACTAAGCAAATTAGAAATGTAACGACCCTACACACAGTCATATAAACATTATACATTACATAGCTTTTTATGCAAACGTCGTTAGTATGACTAACCGAATGATGATAGTTGGTCGACAATTTAACTGAGCATAACATAGTAATAACAGTATTTAAGAAATCATAGGGTAAGAGTAAAACGACAAACCAATGATGAAGACATGGGAAGCGTATTAAAGCTGACGAAATAAATTTTTTACAATGCACTGAATAACTAGATAAATAAGTAGGAAGCTTATGTGTGTTGGATTCTATACACAGTATCGATAATACAGACATACTAGAGTTCATCATAGTTTACATATTAGTAAGACCGTATCTCATATTAACGGAGACCTTTCTTACATATGCACAAACTGCTACTCTTTAGTAGGTACCTATAACTAACAAAAAAAAAAAATATTCGTTACGTCGTTCTTGGTCTATGAGGTTCTTATGTGTGAAGATAGTAATTTAGTTGTTGTTAATATAAAAACGGAAGGATCACACATATTTTGAATCGCGTTCCATAGTCCATTTAGTGCGCAAATCTTTTTGTATCGGAAAAAATAATTCACAAAATAATTCTGAGAATGTCCATGCATTTTAAATCTCATACATTTAAGTCAATATCGCTTGTTACATCAAATATAAAGCCCATCACTAAGTAAACCACACTCATAGAAATAGATGGTCTTAGAAATCTCAAGTAGAAAATCTAGCCACAATTAAAATAGTTGTTTAAGGTTCCATACTACGGATTCTTTTTTTAACTCTAGCCTCAACTTACATCTGGGGAGTAAGAGAAGCTTTGTGCTTTTACTTTCGATAAAGAAACCAATTTCAAAACGTTGAAGATTTTAAATATATTAAAGATATATTGAAAAACCCTGGTTGTTAGTCCCGGCAAAATAGTTTGTTGGAGCCCGAGAGTGAGATAAAATCAACAAACAAGCTATTAACTAACCAAGGTTTAGCTCTAATGACACTATAGAGAGCCGTAATTTTGAAAGTTTCGCTATTTTCTTTTAAGCTGGGAAACAGGAATCCACTGATAATGATGTTAGCACCCAAACCAGGCATCTAGTTAGGACGTTGGTGAAGTTAAGTGACCAAGACACGGACTCCATTTCAACTCATTACCAGGAATACAGAACACATGGGTTTTAGCTGTGAATGAGAGTTGTCTATTCATCGTTGGAAAGTTGAGAAGTTAGGTTGTGTTTTAGATTAGCGTCTATTTTTGCAAAAAAAAAACTAAACATTTCATTGTATTTATCTTTTTCCAATAGTACCATCGTTCCTTATCATTGGGTTGTCAATCTCGTTATAAAATACGGTCTCCATATTTTTATATCTAAAAGCAAACAAAATGAAATGTAGTAATATGTGCGAAAGATCTATTCAAGAGGAAACGGAAAAGGTGTGAACTAACTATACGACGATCGCTTCCGCTCGCATATGAAATCGGCAAAGAGACACACGAACGGTGAAAACACACACATGAACATCCCTAACTCAAAAACCCATTAGCGTATAGCTTTCGTCAGTTGACTAGTATTGCTCAATACCGGCGCGCGCTAATGCAACGCCACAAAAGTGGAACCGAACTTCTACGCTAAGCTGAGCCGAGCTTAACTCAGCTACTGGGCCAAAAGACAAGCGCTGAGCGTTGTTTAAACGGTTTGGTTGTGCTCTGCACGCGAGTTTTGCTGAATTCCATATAAGATCGCACGCGAATCGTCAAAGAAGTTTAGTTTGGCGCGCGCGTTTCATGAAGACAAGTGTCTTTGGCCGTAAATTTTGGCTTAGACTCGAGTGCTAGCGTGCCACATGTTGTTCAAAGTGCAGTCGTGCAATTGGCGTTTGCTAATGTGAAACTATTTGCCATTAGTACAACAAAAACAAAAAAAAAATTTAAATCGAAAAATCCGATTTCGTGTTGCAAATTGCTCGGAGTGTAATTTAACAAAAATTGTTACCGCATACGTTGTTGTTACCACTGTTGTTAGTGTATTTGTTGTAGCATTGCAAATCGCAATCAAAGCTCACTTTGCAATCAAACGAATAAGGTCTTTGTACGCCCCTGTCGCCCGCCATTGTCGTCGTCGGTGCACTCGAGTGTGAAATCATTTGCAACAGTTGTTGGTCTAAGTCTCCAATTTGTTGTTGTTGGCTTTGTTTTTGTTTTGTGTGTTAAATGCAATTCTTTTGATATCAACATTGTTGCACTTGAACGATTGCTATAAAAGCAAAGAGGCCACAAATAACAAAGAAGTATAAGGAATAACAAAAACAAAAAAGAATAAGGAAAACACAAAAAGCAGAAATAACCAAATAAAAAACTGCAAATTACAAGTGTCACGCCAACAAAAGGTAAGGAACCACCGCCGTCGCCGCCAAATCTTTGTTTGCGCTCGACTTTTGAGTGCTCCACAAGGTTACCGTCTCTACAAATATGTATTAGACATCTTAGGCGATGTCTGCCGCTAATGCCGCGTAAAGAATTTAAAGATTTTCGAGTGAAAAAAAGGCACACTAAGTTGGAGAGCCTTGAAGTTGTCCGAGTGAGAGTGTACAAGTGACCATTTATGTGCGTGCAAGATGAAGTGGCATTGACAGAAGAACCATTTAAGGATAAGATTTTGTATGGAAAACTTGACTCGAGCAGGTATTTTGAGGCGTTTAGTGTCGAAAGAATTATAAATAAGGAATGCTGTGTCTTCTAAAATGGCAATTCTTGTCATTTAAATGTTTAAGAATGAGTTGAAACGACAGATGTCGAGGTCGCACAAGAATTAAAATCGTAACGGCTAAAATTTGTTTGATAAAGTCTTGGCGGAATCCACTTTTTCTGTTACGATCCTTTTTTCGCGAACGCCCTAACTCAGTGTTATAAATACGATATGATGAAAGAGTTGTTTGTAGACCCGAATTCACGAATGTATAAACCTAATGAAATTCGAAAACGAAAACTTTGTTTATAGAAAATTCGAAACACTTCAGAACCGGATTACAATTTAGACGCCTTTCGTTACAATAATTAGGAATAAGTTTCGAGCTCTTGGTATACTATTGGTAGAACTTGCCGATGCTTAGTCGAATCAAAGACAATACTATAATATCATGTATATTATACGAATAACTGAAACATTTGGTAGACATATGTAAATTCCGAGAGCTCTTATCATATATTTAAGATTCCAATAAAGAAAGAATCTAAAGAAGGTTTCTGTTATATACTAACTGCTATTCAGAAAATTTAAGTTAATGAAAAATGTTAAGTCACTCATCGACTACATTATTGATAGCGAACCCGTCTCTCAGTATACATAATTTGTATAAAGGATGTATATTAGCCTGTTCGTTAAAATTTTTTTTTCGAAATTTTTATCACGAAAGCTGAAAATAGTTGAGACTTGATAAGAAAATGAATCTACGAAAATTTCACGCTTCTCGGACCACGCCTTATAGTGCCGATAGAAAATTGTATTGTTAATTGCACGTCACTCATACCCCAATGGTACATTCGCTGAATTATGTATGATACATTACACAAAATTATAATTATTTACAACTTTTAAAAGTTTGTTTTGAACAATTCGGATACATTTTCCTATGTTCTTGTATGCATTGCAAAATATAACCCCAATCACTTTCATTTTTGGTTAGCAATCCATGGTAATCTTGCATTAGTTTTACGGCTCTTTCTGTTTGTGTCGTTAACTACTTTTAGAGAGTTTATCATTTTTTTGCTATCCATATATGAAGCCTTCGTCTGCCATGTTTCTGGGTTGAAATCCAAGAAGCTGGTATCTATCTGCAGCCTTGAAAACAGTTTGAGACTGTTGGAAGATATGAAATGCTCCATGGACTCGTCTGTTCAGCTTTCGTGACAAAAATTTCGAATAAAATAATTTTCCCATACAAAGTAAGAACAGCCTAATGTATATGCCTCGTTGTTGAGGGGTTTAGTTTTTTTCAGTACGTGGTCATAAAGTCAATGTCGTCTAATTTTTGTATCGTACATTTCGCTGTTAGATTAAGATCTAGAGTGTTTCGAAGTAGTTTGTCAATATAAGGGTTTCTTAATTCCTACATTTCGATCACAAATTATAGAATAATACTGATGGTATTCCATTTTAGTATATAAATGAGAAGGTCTGACTATTTTAGGAAAGATTATATGTAGATTAAAGATTCCAGTTGAACTTCCATAACTCGAACTTCATTAACTCGAAGTTCTTCATAACTCGAACTTTTGAATTGGCAATAGATGGCAAATTTCATACAAATTTCCTTCCAAAAATCGAACTTTTCGAGCAGGGCATAGTACAAAATTTAAAATTTTCTATAGAGGCAGAATTTTAAATGAGTCTCTCTATATCGTATGGAGACGAACAAAAAATATGATATTACACTTATGGATGCATAAATCATGTAAAAAAGGTCTGGGAAACGGACTCAAGAGCCAAACAAAAGCAATCTGCAACAAACAAAATTACAGAATATATGTTTTAACGTATTTACATAAAACTTTATGTGAAGTAAATCGATAATAATGTTTTCACACAGCTAAATTAATTGATCAATCAAAATTTTTATTGAGAAAAATTAAACTTGAAGTTTCTCTAACTCAAAGTTTTTTGTGGATAATGATGATTCGAGTTAGGGAAGTTCTACTGTATATAGCTACATTACGTTAACGGATTTTGCATATTCAATTTTAAAATAAAATAGTTGTTGGATCGAATGAAATTGTTTAAAGAAAGCAAAAGGAACCTTAAAGCAATACTGTTTTTGAGTAGTTCTTGTTTTTTTGCCTCCTCATTACAGTTTCTTGACCGCACCAGAAAAATATTTGTGTTTGTTGAAAAACGAGTTCGTTCACACTTAAAAATACGTCAGCAATTGGCATAATTTAAAAATTTATAACCCTAAATAAAAGACGTTTCTACCGCTAACAGGTGCTTCAATGTCTTCTGCTTCTATTTGTGGTAAGCCTCTGTATGTCATTTAACAAATAAAGCCACTTACAGATGTTAAGTCGCCCTTCAACGGTGCAGCGATTTTGTAAGTCGCTTTAGTGACTAGAAATAATTGTATGAATAACACGCCGCAGCACTCTTTTATCGTTGTTTATAATTATATTTGTGATTATATTAATTTGGAAAACACTTTGGTCAAATATACGTCGCAAGACTATAACAATTTATGGAATTTTGTATAATCTTTCAAAGTTTAACATAACAACAACAGCTTAGTCCACGTCTAGACAGATACACAAGCACTCAGTAAAAATGCAGTTAATAGTGACTAAGCAGTATCAACTTGTTGCTCTTCATATTGTAGTTAATCAATATTTGTAGTTAATCAATATTGACACAATCAACTCTAGGTCACTATCACTTGGCTGGATAAATAACAACAATGGAAACAACAATAACAACAAGTCTTAAATATGGCATTTATGTAAAGTAGTTTATTATTAATAGTATTATGCATTATTTGACAGAAAGAGAAACTGTAACAAGGTAAGAGAGGAAGAAGAAATAAAATTATGAATGAAAAAATTAAGCCGTGCAGACAAATTGGTTACATTTTGAAACTGGAATTAAAGAAATTTGCATTTTTAAAATACGAGAATGCAAATGAAATACCGTAAATGCGTAAAAGCATTTAAATAAAATCCAGTTTCCACACGCGCCGTGTTGCGGTCAGCTAATCGTAGTGATGACCACAAAGTCGGGACTCGCGGCTAAGCTTTGCTTGATTATGTTCTAAGTGCAATTGCAAATAATAACAGCTTTTATTTAATATAAATATGTATATTTACATTTGCATATATACATATAGATAATTACATAAGCAAATTGTGAATCAGTGCCTCTTGTGATAACAACAACAACAACGACAGGCGTGCGACGCATGTCAGTCAAGGTTAAAGAAAATAAACAACAATTTTAAGCGGCACATTCTCGCATTTAAGTTAGTTTCATTAAGTGTTAAAAACAACAACAATAACAAATAATAACATAATGTTGTGTTAAGTGATGTTCATGCTTTGGCAACATTATAAAGTTTGCCATATAAAATTACATTTTAATATTTAATAACAACACACATATTTATATATTTTTATAAACATTAGCTCTGCTAACAGTCACATACATCAGTTGAGCGCGTCGCATGTAAATTTATGTTGTCAACAAATGTTGCACTAATGATGCCATTGACTAATGTTGCCAGCTGCATGTTTATGCAGTTCATCTAATGTGCCTTGAGAGTAAATATGAATTTGTTTTTTTTTTGTATTTAACTTGCGAATTACTAATCAGCTGTATGCGAACTGACGGCAAATAATTATTTAAGTCTATGTATGTTTAGAGGGAGGCAACTGTTGTTTGCCCTGCGCATACGTGACTTCGCTGGGATTAACGCATAATTCTGTGCGATAAAGAGATTGTTTTGAACTTTTAGCGGAAATTGCAGATACAAAATATGCATTAAATAAATATTAGTTTAAATTTGTATCTAATGAATATAGTTGCAGTTGACAAAGTGAGGTTAGGTCCAGGTGCAGTAGGATGATATCTGAAATCCATAATTTTCTTATACTTTGTTGCTAAAACAAGTCTAAAGATGTTAACAGATTGTACAAATTACTTAATTTATGTTTTAAATACATTAAATAATTAGAAATTAATTTAATCTGTAATCAAATACCGACTTTTCATGGACAGCGCGAAATAATGGAGGTCAAATTCGTTTCTAAAAAGTAAAACAAAAATTGGCCTTATAACTCGGCGGACCTTTCCTTATAGATTTTTGAATAATAAATATAATAATTCAAAGCTTCTTATATAAATTAAATGATTATATAATAGGGCCACTTTTAGTTTTTAGAACTGCTCTTCAATCTTATAAAAATACCAATTCAATCAGTAATATTTCTCGATTTCATAGGTATTCAATTCAAAGAACTAAAAATATACAATATCTGATGAAAAGATCATATCAATAGATGTGTGCAAATTTGAACATAATCGCTCCATAACTTTTTGGGAAATCATGTCCAACGCCTTGAAAAATTGAGTTGTAGGGATAAACGCGTTTAAAGTTTTCAATTGAAACTGACGTAGCCTGATGGTCAACATCTAAAGGATCTAACATTTTGAATTTTACCCGGATCGATTTTGAAATTTTTCGAAAATATTTTAAATATATTGTACTATTTAATGAGAAAAAAGGTTAAAAATTGATCGCATAAGTGTATAGATCATAGTTGCATTGATCCTGACCAACTTGAAGGATCAGAATTCCCATACAGTCTACATTCGTTACCGAAAAAGGGTACAATTTATGTACGATCAAGGATTTGACTTCAGAGAAGCTTCTCCAAAAATATTTAGTAATTTTTTATATAAATGCAACAACAACAATTGCCTTTTAAGAGCTTATCAACATTTCCTCAAATATCTATTTAAATATCAGGGAAGGAAACTGAATCTGATAGGTAAGCTAGTGAAGCTAGAGTAAAATTTCAAGCAAAATTGTTATTAATATTATAATTACTACTTTTTCCACATATTACATAGTGATCATACCGAAAATCTTTGGGGCACTATTTGATTCCTGTGAGGTATACATAGGTTACTATTTAATTTCAAATGAACGGTTAAGGTTATGGTTGAAGCCCTTTTGAATGACTTTGTTATAGAACATCTCTTTCGCTTAACAAAGGTAGTCCAGATATGCGTATTTGAGATTTCTATAAAAAGTTGAAAGGGATATGTCGCAAGTGTAGTCCAAAGAAAGCTTTAAACTTCTTACAATAGTACCACTCTACCTCAGCCATCGAGAAGTAAGACGCTTTCAAAATGAGTGATACAATTTGTCTTATACATTACAACTATTTATGGTTTCCAAGAATGAAACGAATGTGAAAAAAAACATAGAGAAATACTAGAATTCTCTTTACATATATATTTTCTTTACAACACTTACAAACCTTTTTTAACGAAATATTTTACTACAATTTTCCAGCAAAAAAAGCATGTCACATTTACATAAAACAACAACGGCACTTGTGAAGCGCGCCTCTTTTTCGGCCGCTGCAACGGCAATGCCAAATGCTGTAACCTTGCCCGAGGTGCTAACGCATGAGCCACCAAGAATAAAAACACCAAAAGCACCAGCGTCAGCAACAGCAGTGCATGCGCCCGAGGAGTGGTATGTTGAGTAAATCAGAATACGTAAAAAAACATATTTTCACTCTTGATTTTATTTATTTATTTATTTTGCTTTTATATAGTAGCACACATGCGAAAGCACGCCCCTATTCAGCCGTACCAGGTCCCTGGGGCATGCCAGTGCTGGGTAATTCATGGCGCTTTGCGCCGCTGGTTGGTGAGTTTGCAACTGCAAATATTTCATATTAAATTTATTTATATGCTTTGTGATTTATTGCATAGGCCAATATCGCATACAGGATTTGGATAAGGTCATGAAGGAGTTGCACATCAACTATGGGAAAATAGTCAAAGTTGGCGGGTTAATAGGACATCCGGATCTGCTGTTTATTTTCGATGGTGATGAAATACGCAATATTTTCAAAAAAGAGGAGACCATGCCGCACAGGTAAATTAAATAATTAATTTTTAAAGAAATTGTCTACAATTTCTCATATTTTGAATAGTGGTGAACAGAATAGACGACTGGTATAAACCATATAATCTGGTATAATCAAAGTGAGAAAGAACGGCGGGGCTTATAATACTATAATGACGTAATCCCAAACTATCTTCCATCAGAACTTAACTTGTATTTTTGGAAAGACTCTGCAGGGTATTAAGCTTAGTATTTCCATGATATTCTACGAGATTACTGAGTTCATTTTGAAACTTTATCAGTAAAAACCTTATAGAGAGTATACTTAGAGTACGGATGGTACTATAAGCACCGGTTACCCGGTTTGTTTTGGCACTAGATTGTTGAATATTTCCGGAGTTACTATAGCCCGGTTACAGATATTTCTTATCAAATATTTCTAACGGAATTTGTATAAAAAAATATCAAATTTCCCACCTATATATACATATATGATACAAGTAAGACAGCACTATAAATCACATTATAAAATATGTTGGGAAAAAAATGACTTCATGGCAACCTTACCTACATCGTATTTATATACTTCCAGCTATAAATAGTATATTTCACTAATTTATTAAAGCTGCTATACACATGACTATATACATATATGACTATACACATAAAATTCTCTATTATTTATGTGAATTTGTGTACTTCGCACGCACTCCCATGTGACTTTCTGTTAAATAAGTTTGTTTTTCCACACAAATATAATTAGTCAGTTAATTAAAAACTTACTGCCACAAATTATGTTGCCACATCAACCAATAGAGGAGGGTTACACACATATAGGTAATTGAAAATATTTGCATTAGGGCGCTACAAAACTTTCGTATTTATATGGAGATTACTTCTTCTACGTAACTGAGGTTTAAGGGGTTAACTAACTAACCTCACTGTCGACATTAACTGAAATCTCTCCAAGCCTATTTTATTTTTATTCTCGGAAAAAAAAAATATTGCGAGATAAGAAGATTCGAGAGAGACAAATCAAGTTAAAAAGAGCTAAATGAAACAGCTTCTAGAATTGACATTTAACAAGTCTCACAATTGGTGGTTTTATGTCATAATAAGCCTCCGGATCAATTAATTGCTAATGCTTTCTATGACAAAAAAATCTTCGAAAAACTGTCAGGTCATTTTTGTTTTGACAACACCACCTAAAAAATAACTATTGCTAAACCGAACAAGAAAAGAGACTAGCATACAAACGAGCAATTTGTGGTTCCACTCTTTAACCATTTTTTTATCAAAGTTTTACTATTTACTCAAATACATATATTACGAACACGTGAGATCGTAATACAAAACGTAATGTATTAAAAAAGAAATCGAAAGTGCGAAATCTTAAGATTTGTGGCCACACTATGATCATAAAAATTAACAATGTAAAGCTTGACAGTAAACGAAGTTCATCACACAAAAAAAAGGTGCTAAATATTTATGTAT
Organism: Zeugodacus tau; assembly: GCA_031772095.1. Classification (NCBI taxonomy): domain Eukaryota; kingdom Metazoa; phylum Arthropoda; class Insecta; order Diptera; family Tephritidae; genus Zeugodacus; species Zeugodacus tau. The sequence continues at coordinate 26,218,416 of CM062652.1, forward strand.
ACGAGTACTTGGGCACAATTTCGTGAAAATGTTTGTTATGTATAATATACATATATATGTATGTATATGTGGTGATAGTTATTGCTCGTTGCTTACGGGCATGACAAAATAATGAAAAAACTCATACGAGGGCTGCTTGAAAGTACAGTGAAAATGTTATGACTTAGGTTCAACCCACATCGGATTAGTCAAAAACATCTTTGACTAATAAGATACACAAACATATTTTGCTCTAACCCAAACTACGTGAGGCTGTTGTCGTATCAGACAAGAAAAGATGTGTTCACTAATCCAGTGTGGGTTTAGTCTTAGAGAGCTCACGAATCTAGACAGAGTTCTATCGCTGAAGCAGCAGTCTTTGGTCCGAAAAATGAAACACACTTTACTTATTCGGTCAGTCAAAATACTTTTCTACCAGGCTTATAGAAAAAGTATTTTTCTGGTTTAGAGAAAATCGAGTTCAGCGACTATGTGCATTATCACTTTTTTACATACCTAATCCTATTTAAGGAGGATAAGGAAATATAAACGGCTCAAAGCTGAACCCTTTACCCGATTTAGCTTTAGTCTTCCTGTGCAATCTGGGTTTCAAATCTATATTGGTATTTCTTTTCATTTCATCCATTCCGTTTTGAGAACCCATGACTGTGGTTAAAATTTCGATATTTCTTGAGAAGGTCTCAGAATTATCATGTAAATGATATTTAGCTGTTGATCGTATGCATTCCACTTGAAGATTATGGATTAATCAAACTATTATGACAATGTGTCTCGTATAGAAAGCCATAAGCTTCATTGTGAATTCAGACCTTAACAATATGGATGTAAAAATTCATAATACCATTAAAGTGACCTAAAGATCACTTGTACGAATTAAATAACCACTTTGAAAGAATTTGATATCACCATAAGCACACTTTATAGACATTACCCTTGAAACGTCGCAACTCGAATGGACTTCGTCAACAGAGTTGAGTCAGTAGTTTTATACCGTAGTTATTGGAATGAATGTGACTTCAAAATGAGACCTTACAGAAATTTGTAATGTTGATTTACATAAATTTAAATTCCCAGCAATCGCATCTGGTCACCTTTTATAAAAAAAATTAAAATGAATAAATATAACAATCAGATACTTGTAACTGGTTGTCTTTCTAACACAATGAGGTCACGTTCAAAGTCGATATTGATGCTCTAATAAAACGAATTGACATCTGAACCTCAGGGTACATTCAATAAAAAAGAAAACGAAATCAATAAAAATGGGTGTTAAAAAAAACGAAGTTGAGGTATTTGTAGATTGTGCGCTCGGCTTAATAGCCAGAAGCTGCGGTCTGTCAAGAGGCTAAGCTTAGACAAGCGAACGACGTGCACGCCTTGTGATATGCATTCGTACATTTGGAGTGGCGTCTGCGCATGGGCGACGAGCTATATATTACGACTCTGTATACTGTATATCATATATGGAAGTATGTATGTATGAATATGTATGTATGAATGCAAATAAAAAACGAAGCACCTTCGCCTCAAGATTTACGATTCTAACCATATTACAAGTAGTCAACACTGTCCAATTGTATGTGGGAAAAAACTCACACGCATGCAATTACATATGTAAATGTGTATGTCGGGCTTCTTACACACGCATATTTTTTTGTGAATTGTGTCATTGCATATGAAATGTAAAGATTGCATGTGAGCTCATACACAAATTATGAATGTGGTAATTCTTACATACATATATACATTTTTGCTGTTGTTTTCTGTTAGTAATTTTCCGTACTTTATTACTATAAAATTTGTTGTTTCTCTTTCTTATTTATGTAACTATTTTAATTACTTATATTCGAGGTGGCACGCATGGCTTGCGACGCTCGACATACCCACTTACAATGCTACATATATACATTTATTTGCTCTCTTACAATAAATTCATTCAGCTTTGAAGTGAGCCGTCATCACTATTGCCTTCTTCGGGCAGGTGAACAAGGTAAACAGGTAGAAATTCTGGAATTAAACAAGCTGGAATTCAGTGCGTCATTGCAGGCACGATTAGAGATGTCTTGCACCCACTTGAATTTTTTGTACTTTTTCTCACATGAGGCTACAGAATCTTAAGTATTTTTTGCTATAATTCTCAACCGATGTTACCTATATATTCAGTAACATAACATTTAAGGGGTAATGGCAAGTAGAGTTCGAAAATATTAGGTAAACCAGGTTGATTTTTGAGCTTTTTTCTAGATTGTTCTCGACTTCGTTCAATTTCGTCTTTAGTCCTTCAAAAGGTCAAAAGACTCAAAAGGTCTCAGAAGTAGCTGATATAAGATGTTTAGACTCAAAAGGTCTCAGAAGTAGCTGATATAAGATGTTTAGACTGGTAATCCCGTTGACATTTTCACAAAATGTTTGGAATTCGTGTTCTTCACTTTGAATTCTTTTTGTTTTCATATTCTAAGACTGGATCCGACAACAATCCTACATGTTATATACACGCTTATTTTCTCAAAAAAAGAACTAAACTTTCAAGATCTTTGTAAATTTAATTCTTCTAGGATTCCTAAATGTCCTCCTGAGAAAACTTTGAGATCCTAAATCGTTTCGTTGTTGTTGTAACAGAGACACCGGGATTGATAAGATGCTATTGATATTTGGTAGTCCGTCTATCGATGTGTTAGTGTATTCTCTTCCAGTACTTTGGTTGCAAAGTATTTCTATTAGAGCCATAATCTGTCCAGGCCTGGTTTTTTTGGTTAAGAAAATTTCTCGAAGATGAGCAAATGTGATCTGATCCATATTTCGGTACATATTGGTCCAACAATTTCGACATAAAGTATTCGTCAATATTAAGATTTCGACATATATCAAAACGGTTGGGATTCACATATAAAGGGCATTTCATTCGGTCGATTGAGTGACAATTATCATTCATAAAGGTTCGAGCGAACTGACAACAAAAAAGATAACTCCAGAAGCTTCGAACTAATAAAATTGCCCCGATAAAAGTTATCAAAGCCCTACTCACCGATGGTAGATCATGTGATCGGAATTGTCGAAACGTGTCTGTAGACAAGGTAATGGGATGAGATTTACCGGTGAAAGCTGTTATAGAACTGGAGTGACAGAAGTTCCTCAACTATTATTAATTTAACACCTCCACCGCCTCTCTTTCTCTAATACGCGTACCGATTTTTCTTCACAAACATACACTTCAAATCTTGTAAATGTAATTTATGAGTACATCTTTTGCAGACCCTCAATGCCATCGCTCAAACATTATAAGGGAAAATTGCGACGCGATTTCTTTGGCGACATCGCTGGACTCATTGGTGTGTAAGTATATTGAAGTGCAAAGCAAGAAAGGAAAAGCGATTACTTTTACACACATATATACATCTATATGAGTCTAAATTCACTTGTGAATGCAGTGAAGTGTAATGTCAATGTAATGAAGTTATGCTTGTATACTCGTTTAGGCATGGCAAAAACTGGGCGCTGTTCCGTCAAGAGGTACAACAAATACTACTACAACCACAAACGGCTAAGCAATATGTGCCGTCATTAAATGAAATTGCCGGTGAATTTATGCAAAGGTGCAGTCTTATGGAAAACAATTTTTATATACATACATACATTTTAATTTTCTATGGATACAGTGTTGGTCACGTTATTAGGATTATTTAATATACCTTTTTTTTGATAATTATATTAAAGAAAGTTGGCATAATTTTGTTAAGCTTAGCAATATCAACTAATATACAATCAAGGTGTCGCTTATCAGTCATAAGAAGTACCGTTATATTATAAAATCAAGGTAAAACCACATGTAAAACGTTAATTCTCAACTTCAAATTCGGTTTTTATTCCAGCCTGAAGACATTCTTCGATTTTGTAAGAAATTGTTTGTTTCCTTAGGTAGGTCTCATCATGTTTTTTTAGTACTAAATATCCGAAGAAACCTCTACTATTGATTTGAAAACATTTACGAATTTTCCCAAAATTACCATTAGATAATAACCAGGAGTGATTATTAATCAGCCAACTTCGGTTATAAATAGAGAATAATTTTTAGATCGGATTTTCTGGATGTGGATCTGTAGTAACAGATATCTTGAAAATTATTCGAAGTATCGGTTGCAAGGTCCACTGAACGAACAGTGAGAACTTATAAAAAGAGCAAAGGTACCGCAGATTCTTAAGAAACAAATTATTGTTTCAAAAGGAAAAGTGATGACACAAAAATATCATTACGGAATTCAACACAAAAATAGTACAGATTAATTAATTAAACAGATTAGACAAATGATTGTTTCAAAAAGAAAAGTGATGACACACAAATATTACGGAATTCAACACAAAAATATTACAGATTAATTAATTAAACTTTGAAGAAGCAAAAATTTCATCATTTTTATTTTTTATTTTTTGAAAAATTATATATAAAAAATATTTTAAATAAAATACGACACTTATTTTAACCCAAGAAGCACAAAATAACGCAGCTTTCAAGAAAATATTCATTCTAGTTTCAAAAAGTCATTAATGTTCCCATTCATATGACCACCACTGTATATACTAAATGCTAAAAAAGGTATTATGTAGCACAATTTTTCAAATTTTACTTAAATGAGTCGTCACAAAATGGCGAATAAAGTCGAAAGTAATAAGATTAAGTAAATATATATGTAATAAAATACCGTTACTTGCTAATCTCGTTGTGTGTGCAAATTATATATTACAGAGTACATGAAATGCGCAATGAAAACGATGAGCTGCCAGCGAATTTTCTACACGAATTACACAAATGGGCGTTGGAATGTGAGTAAAATGAGTATTGTAATAAAAGTAATGTAGACTAGCAGGACATGCCACTAAACACACATACAACACTGTACCTATATATACATACATATATATAAAAATACTTCGCTACTGAGCTCCTTAAATGAAAATATCATTTTCTGCTTGTTTCTCACGCTGACAGCTGTGGGACGCGTGGCATTGGATACACGCCTCGGTTGCTTAACGCCAGATGGCAGTGAGGAGTCACAACAAATCATAAACGCCATAAATACTTTCTTCTGGGCCGTGCCCGAACTGGAGCTGCGCATGCCGTTGTGGCGTTTCTATCCGACGAAGGCGTATCGCAGTTTTGTCAAGGCGTTGGATCAGTTTACCGAGTGAGTTGTTGGTCAAGGTGATGGTTGTGGTTGTTGTTGGCAAAGATTTTAATAATAATTAGTTGCTTCATTAGCACGGATGGAGTAGCATTTTAATTATTTTTCATATTTTTTTTTTGTGTTTGCTTCCTAGAATTTGCTTGCGAAACATCAGTCGCACAATGGACCGCGCTGCTGCAGCTCCCGCATTGCAGAATGCCATGCAAGCCGATTCGATTGTGGGACGCATTGTGCGCAAGACGGGCAATCGAAAATTGGCAGCTGTGTTGGCGTTGGATTTATTTCTCGTTGGCGTGGATACGGTGAGTTTATATGGATTTAATTAATGAACAATTTTTTTTTTTTAATTGAAAGAAAAGGAAGAATAATTAACTGAATATAAGACGGTATGAATGTGATGATATAAACACAAAAAAATATGAAAACAAAATTTTTGTAATATATTTATACTTTATAAACTCACTTTCGAAATATCTTTTAAAATGAATTTAATTTATTAATTCATTGATTGTAGCTATTAATATAAATTTATGTATGTAACCTTATTTCATTCATTTTCATTCCACTCAATTTAATGTTATTCACCTCAGTGTTAATTTCCATCACACTCAATTATTACATTACATTTATACACTATGCATTGCAGACCTCCGTTGCCATCTCGTCGACCATTTATCAATTAGCGAAAAATCCCGATAAGCAACAAAAGCTTTTCGAAGAATTGCAAAGTGTTTTCCCAACACGTGAAGCAGAAATCGATCAAAGCGTTTTGGAGCAAATACCATATTTAAGAGCCTGCATAAAAGAGACTTTGAGGTGCGCTATTTTTAGACATTAACAACAAGTGTATATACATACATATATATGTATAGTATACATTGTAACCAATAAGTATTTAATGCCAATTGAATTATGTATATTTTATTGTTGTTTGCAGAATGTATCCAGTTGTCATAGCGAATGGCCGAAGTTTGCAAACAGACGCTGTAATTGCTGGCTATCACATACCCAAAGGTGTAAGTGCCCAAATGGAAATAAATATCAATATCAATATATATAGTACATATATATATACACAAATATATATATATGTGTGTTAAGATATATGTAGGCGTCCAGTTAATGTCTCTTTTCTGCGGGCTATAAATAGCAGAAATCCGTAGAATAACATAAGTAGACACATTTAAGCACAGTCTAATGGCATATTTGCAATAATTTCCATTTATATCAAATAATTGAGTCTTGAATTTTAATAGAATTACCAATTCGTGGATAAAATAAGCACTTATACTTCGTTTCAATTTACTGCTCGACCCAAGTAAATCGAATGGTTTGCGACTTTGCTTTGAGTAACTCTTACTTTTTTTCAAGAAAAACCATAACGTAGTTTTTGTTGTTTCACGTGGAAATAAAATTAGTTGTTCATCACATAATGTTGTCTCTCAATTACTTTTTGTCGAAGCTGTCAGTCTATACTGACATACTCCTTTTTTCAGGTTTCGAATTTATCTTGAATGTAGTGGTTAATGATTTCCTCAAAAAATATATGTTTGCCACACGAATCTAAATGAATGAGCCGCTTATAGTTGAGAGAGTACATGCTCAAAGCATTATCTTAAAGGCAGAATTTTCAGTCGTAGTGGATCTAGAACCAGAACTATCATGCATTATTATTATTAATAGTATTTAATATTAACCCGATTATAAAGGTCTTAAGGGGGGGTTTGTTTCGTCGAAAAAAGACCTTTTTTCATGAATTTTTTTTAGAAAAAAGTATAGCTGTAAGTTTATTTTACTTATTATTATATGAAAGTACAACATTTGAAGGATACTTAAAAAAAATTTCATCGAAAAATAGCGAGGAATAACGGATTTATCGTCGATCTCTGCAGGCACCTCGAAAAAAAGTTGTTGTGCGGTGACCAGCCTACAGCATCACTGGATCATCCGAAACCAAAAAATCAAAATGCTTTCTTTAGTTTATTAGTATATCTTTCAATTGACGTCGAGTTTTTTTTAATCTTTCCATTTTTCAATTTTTGGTACCATTTTGAAGCCAAAATGACGATTTTTCTCCGAATGACCTAAAACTTGTAACACAATATTCTTGAGATGTTGATGGTCCAGACAAAAAAAATAATGAAAAAAAAAAGTTGTCAAACCTTACCCCCCCCCCCCCCCCCTTAAGTCAATGGTGGTAGTTTCGTGAGATAATACTCTAGGTCATCAGTAACAGAAATATGAATTTCCGCTGCCCAATTGTAAGTAATAGTAAAATTTTCCAAACTCAATGCTTTCAAAATAGTATGACTTTCTTCCTTTACGTTTTCATAAGTTGACTTTTATAAAACTGAGCAGTTCCATAAGTTATATCCATTACCTTTTTTGGCTGAAAGTTTATCTTTTTTATTGCCCATCTTGTCTTTTGCTTTCTCCTTTGAGTGAAATAACAGCGGTCATATAACTTAGATTCCGTATCTGAGCTTACTTTAAGATACTATAATGCTGTTCTGAGAAATTTCTTGAGAAATTTCGGAATTTTGATTTGCTTGAGGGAGCTTCGGTTAGATCGTCTAATCAATTGTGAAATAATAACTGATAAGTTCATTTATGAAAGCATAAAATGACCGGATGAGGTTAGGATGAAGTTTTTTTTTTATAATAGAACCAAAAACAATACATATACTTGACATATTGTCCATAAAACAAATCCACATAGTTACCATTCCCAGAGCAATAGGGCCTGCGACAATGTCAACGCAAAATATACACTTCTTTTATGTGCGGAGATCAGAGCTATTACCTCGGAAGGATCCTCTAAAATGAATTGGATAAATTCTTATGCCAACAACAACAACCAATAACAATATTTCCGGAGACAAACGCTGTCTTCAATTAGCAATTTCTCAATCATGCAAAAAAAAATTTTTTTAGAAAAGAAAACGCTATGGCTGCAGAGCCAGTGCTGTCAATCTGTATGGAACCTGTTGTGTCTACTTATGTTATTTGTCCGATTCGCTACTCTGTAACGACTGGCGAATCGAATACAACTTTAAATAGCAAAAAATTAATTTTACAAGCAACATTCTTTGATATTGTTGTAGTTAGAGATAATTTTTATTTAAACGAACATTAAATAAAGCAGGTCAGAGATAAAGTATCATTTATGAAATCGTTAAAATCAAATGATTTTTACTAGCAACAAAAATTTACCATTACACCGCCACACCCATACAAATATGTACAAAGTGTCAACTAGCGCCGTCGCGTATAAATGTCTAAATTTTAATATCATAATTGCATAGCACCTACTAACTAAACACCGGACGACAAGTGCGTATAAACACATAAATCAAATATCACTTTAACGGTTCTTGCTATTTATTTACCCACTCCCAGCTTTCACTTTTGTGTATTTATGTATGTTTGTTTGTATTTATCGGTCGTTTTGCAGACACATGTCATATTCCCGCATCTGGTGGTGTCCAATGATCCCGCGTACTTTCCAGAACCGAAACGATTTGTGCCCGAACGTTGGCTGAAGCAGAACGAAACGAGTGAGTTGCCATGCCATACAGTCAATGCCAATCGACACAGAACACCCTCGCACCACACACACACAGGCACCTAAAGCGCCACTCGGGTGTAAAAAAAAAAATATTTTTCATTTAACAAAAACAAAAAATACAAATTAAATGTTGGTGCAAATTTCGCGCACGAAACGCCTACAGCCTGTTTCCATTTGCGACTGTGTGTGTGTGTGCATGCGCGTTTATTGCAATTTATTCATGCCATACATTTCCATTACAATCCGTAGGTGCAGTGTGCCCACATGCCGGACGAAAAATTCATCCCTTTGTCAGCTTACCGTTTGGCTATGGCCGACGCATGTGTGTGGGACGTCGGTTTGCCGAAATTGAATTGAATATGCTGTTGGCGAAGGTGAGTAGTACAAGAACAATGTACGAATGAATGGATTTCCATAGGTATCCATCAAAATGGGGTTTTGAATAAGTGAACTTCGAAGCTACAAGCGAATACGTAGAATAGGCTTTTTATTATCTAGTTCCTTCGTTTCAACCAGTGGAAAGCCCCATGGAAGCCCTTAGGTGTGGAATATTAATGCAATAATTCGTGAAACGGGACATAAGAGAATCGGCTGCTTAAATTAATCGATAGAGCCGGGCTTTAGAAGTATAGAAAAAGAGATTTCAGCTAAGTAGAATACATTTACGAAAAAACAATCCAAAAAAATATTCGAACAAAATAACAAAACCAATGGAAAGGTTCATGAGGCCTGAGGTGTGGAATATTAACCAAGGAACGGTCTATAAGAGAGCAGGTTACCTTGATAAACCGATAGAACCGGACTTTAGAAGAACGAAAAAACTGTTTAAGTGAAGTGGAATATACTTACGCAAGACGAACCGAAAAATTATTCGAGCAAAATCTATAAACCTTTAAGAAAAATCGAACAACCATTTCAAACCGAATGACTTTTCGATAATTTGTAAAATTGTCGAAAACTGGTATCTGATACCAAAAAAATAAGTCCGAAGAACTAAAAAAGCATTATAAGCAAATTAAAAAGCCTTTATTAAAAACAAGAACTTAGAAATACTCCTCATTAGAAACTAAACGGAAGTTTTTGAGCTCAATAATGCCTAAAAATCCCGACGAGCCTAAAAGGATTCGAATAAAACAATATCAGTCAATCCTTTTGAAAAAAAAACTACAAAGTTTGGGTAAGCCGCAGCATCCTGATGGTCTATTGGAGTCTCAGCGACGTGACATCATCTTAACATTATTCATATAAAATAGTATTCTCGGAATCCGAGGGGTTAAAAGTATCGTCAATATTCTCTGGCTGGAGAGCAGCAACAGCCATATCACATATGTATTTTAGGACTAGAACAATATGTTAATGGCGAACGAAGGGACTCACCTATCTAAAGTCCATGTTTAATTGTATCTCTGAGTGGACAATTTTGAATGAACTACTAAAAGCTCTAAAGACATGATACTGCTAAAACCACTTAATTTGTAGCCAAGACTCCATGTGTATCTTCTATGGTTCGCAGTTGTGTTATAAAATTCAAGTTCTTTGGCACGTCTGTTTCGCATTATCCATTAAACTTTCACAGACAACGACGAAGTTATCGGAAGATTCGAAATTCCGTTGATTTACACACTTTAAAATATCCAGTTGCCTTTGCAATAAAGACCTTTGCACTTTTGAATCAGTTCTTGTATATAGTCCAAAGTCCGGAGAGAACAATTTTCAAGTTAAAGTCCGCAAACGGACGAGTACTTTTTAGCGTCAAAATATGAACTGAAGACTTTTTATCAAAGACATCTTCAGCCGATCGCTCACCGGTCACCTTTGGCAGCCTCATATAATTATAGGTCAGAAGTCATCAGAAGTTGGAGTTCAAGCTGTGAAGATCACCCGACAGGCTTTGAATTGGAATTGGAACCGCCATAGACTACCAAAAAATATAGACAAGTCGCTATCGAAAGCCCCTTTACGCGTCTACTAATGATTGAAAGCTACAAGGCAACTGTATTATCCAGCAAAATGTACACAAGCATCATTCATGCCTTTTGAAATGCAACGCTTGGGCTGAAATGTCCGAAAAAAATATATGCACAAAAAAAAAAATTAAACAAAAAATCGCTCGTCATCTTGCAGTTCTGCGTACCGAAATTGTTTGCACTTATCTAAGCATATAGTATATGCACTTAAGCCGACTTTGCCATTTTGCAATGCAATCGCTCGCACATCACATACAAATGTGTCATTTCAACTCGTTTATTTGTTGTTTTTTTTTTTGTTTTCTGTTGCAGATATTTCGAAAATACAAAGTGGAATACAATTCCGGCGAATTAGTGTATAAAGTGAATTCAACCTACATACCAGAGTCGCCACTTAATTTCAAATTGACGCTAAGGGACGAGTAACGCACGAGCTGTTTGCCAGCGGGGTGCGGGGTTGCGAGCTGTGCCAGTGGACAGCAGGTCCAACAGCGATGGTTTAGAATTTGCCAAAATCAACAGCCAGCAGCGTTGCAGCGATGCGTAGGTTGAGCTCCCACGCTCATAAGTTTACACTTTCAATATTTGCGCTGTACCATTTTGTTGCTGTTGTTGTTGTTATTATGGTCGTTCAATATTATACTTTAGTCTCGCCAATATGGATATAATACGTGCTTCTTTTATAATATTATATTTGCTCATGGCAAATGCAAATTATGCCTATATGCATTGTAAATTATGTACCTTATGGCCGGTATTATATTTAATTTTATATACATATCTACATGTATTATATATAAGTATGTGCGGAGCGCATAGATTACGTTTTTTTACAAATATTTAAAATTTATGTAAAATTTCATACAAAAATTATAATAAATTAAGTATTATGATAAAAGTCATTGGGTATTCTTAAAAATATTAATGTTGTCAATAGATGGCGCTATATTCGAAAATATTGGAATTAGCTTAATACTATTAAAAATTTGACATTCCCAACCCTACTATCAGAATATCAGCGCATTGAGCACTCAACATATAAGGTTAGGTCAAGACGTTTAAGACTGTTCAATACTAATTTTCGAAAATAATGTTTCCAGCAGGACGGAATATCTGCCTTTTGTAAACAAGAAGTTCTATTATTGGCGGCTGGCTAAGAGAAGTAATGTGAATTTAGCGAAGGTTTCAATTAATAAAATTATATCAATTGAATATTGGAACACATCTCAAAAAAATGCTGTGGAACTCAACCCCAAGCCCAACCCTAGACATAGACAAATGAATCGATATTGATTTTTATACCCTGAACAGACAGAGTATATTAAGTTTGTCACGATGTTTGTAACACCCAGAAGGAAGCGTCGGAGACCCTATAAAGTATATATATAAATGATCAGTATGTTGAGCTGAGTCGATTTAGCCATGTCCGTCTGTCTGTCCGTCTGTATATATACGAACTAGTCCTTCAGTTTTTATACTCTCGCAACAAAAGTTGCTAAAGAGAGTATTATAGTTTTGTTCACATAACAGTTGTTTGTAACACCCAAAACTTAACGAGTTAGATATAGGATTATATATACCAAAGTGATCAGGGTGAAGAGTGGAGTTCAAATCCGAATGTCTGTCTGTTCGTCCGTCCGTCTGTGCAAGCTGTAAAGTAAAAATTAAGATATCTTGATGAAACTTGGTACACTTATTTCTTGGTACCATAGGAAGGTTGCTTTCGAAAATCAGCAAAATCGGACAACTGCCACGCCCACAAAATGGTGAAAACCGGAAACACATAAAGTGCCATAAATAAAGCTATGGAAATAAAATTTGGTATGAAGGATCGCACTATGAAGAGGCATATTTGGATGTAATTTTTTTGGGGAAGTGGGCGTGGCCCCGCCCCTACTAAGTTTTTTGTACATATCTCGCAAATCAATAGAGCTATATAAACCAAACTTTCTGCAGTCGTTTTTTTAGCCACTTCCTAATACAGTCCAAAACTGAAAGAAATCGGATAATAACCACGCCCCCATCCCATACAAAGATTGGGTTGAAAATTACTAAAAGTGGGTTAACTCACTAACCAGAAACGTCAGAAACACTAAATTTCACATAAGAAATGGCAGATGGAAGCTACACTCAGATTTTTTTTACAAAATGGAAAATGTGCGTGGCGTCGCCCACTTATGGGTCAAAAACCATATCTCAGGAACTTCTCGACCGATTTCAATGAAACTTGGTTTGTAATAGTTTCCTTACATCCTAATGATATGTTGTGAAAATAGGCCAAATCGTTTCACAACCACGCCTACTTCCTATATACCAGAACTTTGAAGACAATCTGAATCGTTTACTTTACAATATATAAAGTAAGCACTACTGAAGATATCGGTGCAGAACTTTGCACAAATACTATGTTAATAGTGTGGCAGCCCCATTCTAAAAATCGCCGAAATCGGACCATAGTTACTAAAAGAAATGCACCTGTGAAGGGTATATTAACTTGGGTACAGCCGAAGTTAATGTTTTTTCTTGTTTGTACTAATCTCAGATTTTTTTATGACATTTCACTATTTTGGAGTTGTCGAAGTTGCTGAGCGCTCGCAGTAAATTCGATTAGTCCAGCGATTACTAATTGATTCTCGTCAATTATTGTTTTAGATATGACAAACACTATTTTAGAAATATGCTGTCATTAAATTTCGCAGTTGAGGTGATCTAATGTCATCCAAGTCTAGATTTCAATACTAGGTGTCAGCCAAAAAAGAGTGCTATATTATTCAGGGAGGAGAGGGTGACTTCATCTTCAGGATCTTGTCATAACCCGTAAGTTCGTAGATTCGTTGCAAATGTTTCCTTGAAAGTATTCAAAGTCACACCAAGCGGCAACCAGTGTCTGATCACAAACGGAATGGTTTGTTTAAGAGAATTAGGGCGGTTTGAAGATTGGTGAAAGAAAGATAGAGTGAGAACCTATGCACCTATTTCAACTAGTGGAGACTGCGATACAAGTAGCTTCTTAATCGCCTTAATCGGAGTTGACGACAACTGTGCTCCCTATTAGGTAAACTCTAAATATTGGAAAAAAGGAACAGAACCGGCAGAAACACAGTGTCAACTGGGCTTAAGACCCAATACTATTTTGTATTTTGTATACAAATCTGCTAGGACGAAAAACCAAAGTGCAGAGCAACTTTCAGTCATCAGTCTAACACCAAATAGACGGCTGAATTACGAGTTCGTTGATCGAACTCTTTCCGATGCCACGAACGCTGATGGGTATGAAACATTTGTAAGAGACGTCTGTGCTTTACCGACACTTATAGTTGTAGTCCAAATATTTCACTGACTACCAAACTGCAACAGAGTATTTTTATATGAAAGGTTACAACAAACGTACCGAGGTCGAATAAGATCTGAAACTGGACCCCTACTTTGCAGAATAATATGGAAGCTTATACCATAACTAAATTTTGAAGATACATCATTTAAAAGCCTTCTTAATACAGTTGAAGCTTCTTCCTTTACCTATAATAACCAAAAGGATCAGGTCAACTATCCCTAATATTTATCGAATAATATTATTTAATATAAATTTTATTTTAAATATCAATTAATATAACTTAGTAAATACCAAATATTAAAGCATATATTAATTCAATTAGTCTACTAGTTGTGTGGGTATTTGTAAATCAAATTAAATGGTAATATAAAATGAAAGTACTCACTATTTAGCTGAATCATTCAATTGATATTCGTTGCTACGTGAGAAGCACTCTTGAACACCAACTTCCTGCCACAATCGTTTCATGGCAGCCAAAAGCTCCTCTGAGAATGGTTCCGTGTCGTGCATGCGTTGGCAAACGTCAAATACCATTTTTGCATCATTCTGAAAGCAATAAAGGGAATACATGAGAGCAAAAATACACCAACAAACACACATATAAATATATACATATGAACGCACAAGGTGCGTTTATTAATGTCCTTAGAAATAAGTATGTGTTTATATGTTAGCAGAACAGAGACTTCCAACAACAAGACACTAGAGCTATGTAGATTAAGGTATGTATGTATGTATGTAACAGTATATATGTCTCCTGATATTAAAACATACACATACGCGGAGGAATGTGTGTGTCTGTTAAAGTGAAAATGTAATGGCATCTGCAATTCGCAAAGGACATCGAATGTAATAACGTCGACACACACCCACACATGCTTAGTTGCCGCAAAATGTCACCACGCATGCATATGTGTATGCATGTCTGTTTTTGTTGCTACTGTCAACGCCATTTGCCACAGTGAGCTTCCCTAAAGCCATGATAGTTAGCATATGCAGGCGTATGGCTTTGTTTTTGCATCTGTATGTGTGTGTGTGAACTGTGCCTGCGTCTGTAACCACATGCCACAACCTCAGCCCACATTTACACACCTAGACTCTCGTGCTTTAGTGTATTACCTTTTACACTGGTGGATATTTAACATAGATTAAGTCAAGTTCACACAGCTTGCGAGTATTAAGGGTACATAAGGTGTTCCAAAAAGCTGGAGTTGTGCGCCTTGAAGTATACCAGAGCATTTGATTGCGGTTTTCGTAATTGATACGGTTCTTTAAAACCTTGGTATAACTTGATTCAGAACAGCTTAGGTAAGGAGGCTGATACTTGCTTTTGAGGTCCCTTTTGGACAACTAGAAATGTTGGTCGTTTGTGATGCCAACAAAAACACTCCTATCTATAGATCAAGACATCTTTCATGTATCGACAAAGCGCTTAGAATCTATCACAAATTTCTTAAGTTGGCTAGTAATAATGTCAGCTAGTTTGGTGGGTTCGCCGACGGTATGCCTACCGAGATGCTCCGTCCTCAGTAAATCGAAAGCTGGACCCTGGGAATAAAGTGCTTGGAGGATTCTATATCAGCTCGAGATGAACCTTGCTAAGATAGAACATTTCGAAGGCCCGCTTACGCTCCTCTCTGGGCCAGAAGTATCTAGCAACCGCACAAGTACTAATTGCTGTCTAGCGTTTATCGAGCTAACGCGAGGTCTATGTGTCCAAAGCTCGAACGCATATAGACCATGGACTAACGACTTATTTTCAATACGGTGACATTGTGACTAGGGTACGCGCTATTGATACCTTATCGGATTTACAGCGATTCCGCAACGATCGGATACCCAAATATTTCGGATATTGGAATAAATTGAAACTAATGCCAGTGAGATCATACACTCTTTGACTAACTTTGAGCATACCGTCATCGAAATCAGAGGGGATATTTCCGCTCTGCTGTCGGAGTGAATGCACATATCTCTGAAAGAGACCGCAGTTCAGAGCAGTACGCCTACTTGATGGTAGCATGATTATTTCAACATAAGTGTAATTTTTTTCTAAAAATTCGTCGACCCACAGAAGAGAATATTGGAATTGAAAATATTACATACATTATGCTACTCGGGACAAAAGAGTACAGTAGGATGACCTAATTGCCAATTTCATTTTCTATGGCGTTGACAGCCCCGCCGGATTAAAATTGGTTTCGGTTCCGTGTTGATTAGGTTTGACGATTGTCCTGAAAATCATCAGACTATTTATTCCTGATTATCTTCTGTTTGAGGTTCTATGTGGTACTCGACGCACTCTATATTTAATGTAGACAACTGCAACACGACACAACACCTGCAGCCATTGACTTTGTTTATCAGCCATGTCAATACGGTTGAACGGTAGGAAGAACTCACCAAATAGAATATGCCACATGTGATCACTAATGTGTTCTACTGTTTTAGGCATTCAATTATACTGATAACATACTTATAACGACAATAACACACTTTTAATATTCATTTCATTCATTTTGAGTGAATTTCAAGAATGATTGTTATCAAAATGATTGATATTTTAGGTCAAAATTGTTTCAAATACAGAGTGGGCCATATTGTACTTACCTCTCGTTCATTATTGTGATACGCAATACCGAGAATTGGCATCGCTCTAAGTATTGCAACTAATGATTGTATTGTGTTGCTGTAGACAACCGGCCGATATTGTTTGAAATCCTCTGGGGTGAACCCACTTTCGTGGATAATTTTCATTTGTTTGACTATTGTGCTTTTACCCGATTCACCAGCACCTGAAAAAGATGAAGAAGGCAAAAGCAATAAGTAAATTATTTTATTAATTAATACTATTCATATTTTTTTAGATAAAGATCTATCAAATAAGATGGGAAACTCAAAAATTTTAGCTAATCAGTACAAGACAATCAAAAACGAAAATATGACGGCGGGGTTTCCGATTAATCGAGGGATCGAGATGGTTGGTAAATTCACAGACCATTTATGGGGTCGTAGTAAATCGAAAAATTATTTAGATTCCTATTTATACAAATTGTCACAGCTGTCAGGAAAGGGTAAGGCTTACCCTAGCTTCAGAGAATCAATAAGATAAGATTTTTCTTAAAAGAACTATAATTTTCATGTTGCAACAACAAAACTCATCCGACTCCCATCAATAAATCACTCATCGCATACTCATCACTTAATATAATCACAAGAAATTAAGCGTACATCAAGCAGCAGCAACAACAACTCAATGGATTTTTTTATGGACGCTTAAATGCACTAATTATGCATTGATAATAATGTTTTCCCTTTCAAATAGCCACAAGTACCAAGCACGAAAACTATACAAATATGCTCGAGTGGCAACACTTGAGCGAGGTGCAGTTGATGGGTAACACATGGGAAGAGGCAGTTGTGTGTAATATGTAGAATCTTTTAGTAGAGATAAAACGTCATTGTAGTGGCAAAGTGCATGAAACAGAAACAAAAAGAAAGAAATTAAACAAAAAAACCAAAACAACAAAAGCATAGAGATATGTATACTTGGTAGACTTTCATGTAAAAAGAATGCCAGTGAAACTACTAACTAAACAATGGATTTATTGTTAGTAAGAATACATATATATACATCCATATGTGTGTGTGTTTATTATCACAATGTCACTAGTATGCGCCTATGGCCATGCATAAGTCAGCCTGCTCCTGCTACTGTGCTGACACTGGCGGCGATGCCGTTCATAGCAAATTGTGATCTTGAAGATGTCAGCAATTAGTTGCGTTGATGACTAAAATGATTGCATATACATACAGACACATATAGAGTCATGCATAAAGACTTCTTCAGTATACAAATTGGCTGATAAAAACTAAACAGCAAAAACCAACATTGGAGCTGATATTTATTATGACGTTGGCCATTGAGCGCATGACGTTGATGATTTGACGAAAGGCTACTTAAGGAATAGTTGACTGTGGATAGGGATAATTAAACATATAAAATAAATAGTTTTATTGAAACAGGGTGCTACTAACTAAATTTAGATTTAAAAAATATAAAATAATATAAAAAAATCCATAAAAAATATACTTATAAAACATTAAGTACTCTCAGAAAAAGCTATAACAATTTAAAAATTTTATTATTTAAAATAAAAATCATTAAAAATTTTGAAGTAGCGTAGAAGTACATATATTGAAAAATAATAAGTAAATGAAATAAAACAGAATTCCAAACCTAATAAAAAAATAAAAATACAAATTAAAAAAAAAAGTAAAAAAAACAAAATTACAAATTAATGAAAAATAAAATAAAATAAACAATATAAATTAAATATAATTATAATGATAGCGTAAATTAACCAAAAGAAAATAACTCATAAAGTAAAATAAAAACCAAAAAAAAAACAACAAAACCGACTTCACTAATTTTCACCACCAAGGTTACGCTATATTTAAGAGTATACACTCACTTAATTTTGCTAAGATATTACACATATTAACCTATGTATGCGGAATAAAGTTCACCGTATATTTGAAAACCCAATAATTAAGTATTATAGCCCGATTTGAACCATTTTTGGGTACAGAGACACAACATAAGAAGAATTCCCTCAGGATTAAATTAAAATATCTGAGAGATTTAACGATATTCTCTGCGAAAAATTGCCCTAAGGCACTGAGTTCTTTATGTTCGATAACAGGGACTTTGAAAAGTCTCCGATCTCGAAACTTTTTCTACAAGTGATGCAACAGCTTAAATACAGTATTTATGCCTAGTTTTCTTCATTGGTTCCTAATGTATATATTATAAAACGAATGAATCAGATGGAATTCGAAATTGAGTTATATGGGAAGTAGGTGAGGTTGTGTATTTATGCCTAGTTTTCTTCATTGGTTCCTAATGTATATATTATAAAACGAATGAATCAGATGGAATTCGAAATTGAGTTATATGGGAAGTAGGTGAGGTTGTGAACCGATTTCGCCCATTTTTCATTGGCCACGCCAATTTTCCATTCCAAAAATCAGAATTCAGCTCTCCTCTGCCATTACTTCTGTAAAATTTAGAAATTTAGAAATTTACAACCTAACCTTTATATGGGAGGTGGACGTGGTTATTATGCGTTTTCAACAATTTTCATGGTGTATGGTGGGGGGTACGTAATAGAAACGACTGCAGACAGTTTGGTTTATATAGCTTTATTGGTTTGCGAGATATATGTATACAAAAAATTCCCACTTTCCCAAAAAAATTGCATCCAGATATGCAGCTTCCTAGTGTGATCCCATGTACCAAATACCACTTTCATAACTTTATTTATGTCTTAGGATTTCCCTTTTAGGTTTTCGATTTTCGCCATTTTGTAGGCGTAACAATGGTCCGATTTTGCCCATTTTCAATAGCAACCCTCTCACGAACCCAAGGAACATGTGAAGCGAGTTTCGTCACGATATCTTAATCATTTTGATATATATAGTTATATATTTTACTAGTTCACTTTTTGGGACGTACAACCAACCGTTAGGTGAACAAAACTATTATGCTCTCGTAGCAACTTTTGTTGCAAGAATATAAGAATTTATTAAAAAATTAAAATAATAAATTTATAATACATATAATAAAAAATAGTAATATAAATAAAATATTAGGTCTACAACTTTGCTTCCGCCGTTTTCCATTAGATGTCTCTAGGGTCAAGCACTGGTCGATTAAATCGTTTTATATCGATCTTGGACATTTGTGTCAACATTAACCCAATAAAATATTTGTAGAGATCTGCTTGCATCCCAAACTTATTCTCAACTGAAAATGTCACTTTTTGAGCCGAATTTTCGACATTTGCACGGACCGTTTTTATACAAAAAAAACCTTAAATTTACTTTGCGGAAGCAAAATTGTAGACCTAATACAATAATAAATCTTAAATAATGTATTTAAAGAAAATACATAAAAAATCAATAAAAACAAAAACCTGCAATAAATTATATCTATGTATATCTAAAAATAATTACAAAAACTATTATACGCCATGCAACATGTTGCGTGAGCATAACAAATGGAAAATAAAATATTCTAAACAAAAAAAAAAAAACAAAAACAGAAAAGAAAACAAGTAAGTAAGGGCTAAGTTCGGGTGTAACCGAACATTTTACACTCTCGTAATTTATTTATTTGATTTTATTAATATTATATAATACACAATTTGACCCACATATTCGTCATATATATTGTATAAAGTCAATTGAAAGTTGGTAACCCTAATATTAGGTTAGAAGCACCGAGGTCCTCGTGTTCGATATATGGGGCCTTAAAAACCTATGGTCCGATTTCGGCGATTTTTAGAATGGGGCTGCCACACTATACACGTAGTATTTGTGCAAAGTTCTGCACCGATATCTTCACTAGTACTTACTTTATATATTGTAAAGTAAACGATTCAGATTGTCTTCAAAGTTCTGGTATATAGGAAGTAGGCGTGGTTGTGAAGCGATTTGGCCAATTTTCACAACATATCATTGGGATGTAAGGAAACTATTACAAACCAAGTTTCATTGAAATCGGTCGAGTAGTTCCTGGGATATGGTTTTTGCCCCATAAGTGGACGACGCCACGCCCATTTTCCATTTTGTAAAAAAGCTGAGTGTAGCTTCCATCTGACATTTCTTATGTGAAATTTAGTGTTTCTGACGTTTTTCTTTAGTGAGTTAACCCACTTTTAGAAATTTTCAACCTAACTTTTGTATGGGAGGTGGGCGTGGTTATGATCCGATTTCTTTCATTTTTGGACTGTATTAGGAAGTGGCTAAAAAAACGACTGCAGAAAGTTTGGTTTATATAGCTCTATTGGTTTGCGAGATATGTACAAAAAACTTAGTAGGGGGAGGGGCCACGCTCACTTCCCCAAAAATATTACATCCACATATGCCCCTTCATAGTGCGATCGTTCATACCAAATTTCCATAGCTTTATTTATAGCTTAGTTATGGCCATTTAAGTGTTTTCGGTTTTCGCCATTTTGTGGGCGTGGCAGTGGTCCGATTACGCCCATTTTCGAACTTAACCTTCTTATGGTGCCAAGGGACACGTGTTCCAAGTTTCATTAAGATATCTCAATTTTTACTCAACTTACAGCTTGCACGGACGGACGGACAGACAGACATCCGGATTTGAACTTTTCTCGTCACCCTGATCATTTTGATATATATAACCCTATATCTAACTCGTTTAGTTTTAGGACTTACAACCAACCGTTATGTGGACAAAACTATAATACTCTCGTAGCAACTTTGTTGCGAGAGTATAAAAATCCAAAACGAACGCATGCCACAAATTGATTTGCTGCAGAATGATGCGTGTGTGTCCTGCTGAAAAACATTTCCAATACACACCACCAATTTGTATGCTCATTAATGGTTTTTCATTTTTATTTTCTCGGAAATCGAATCGAAAACTTTTCCAAATGTATTACGTATGTATGTACGTATAACGGTATAAGCGAACACGCAACACATTGTTGTTATGAATTTATTTTTGAATGCAACACTTTAACGCAACTGAAATGAAATGCGTAAGTGTAATAAATAAACAGAGCGTGAGGAAGAGGAGAGGGAGATACACAGACATAGGTGATTAAACGACGACCGAGGGTTCATATGGATCATGTAAGCACATCGATACTTAAATATATATTTCTATGTTTATTTTATCGAAGTCACCGTCAACCGAGAACAACAGCTCGTACGCTCTGAACGCACAAGTGGGTGGAGTATGAATTTTTGGAATTTCGAGAAATGCACTGATTCGCCAAGGTATTGACATGCAGGTGGTGAGACATGAATAGCATAACTAGACAATGAGAGCATATTAAAATAATAATATTCAGAAATACAGGGCATTATTTTATGAATTTAACGGTATTTATATATATTAGGGTGGGTCAATTTGTATGGAGCAAAAAAAATGCACCAAGCGGTTATCAAAATCTTAAACCATGGGTCTAAAATTAAAATGGAGCTTCCGGTTTTTAACGAGAAACTTTTCATTTTGTTTTTTTTTTATATGTTACCTATCCACCCATAAAAATTAATAAATAAAATTTCAAACTTTAATAGCTTTAATCTTCCGTATTGCAGTTAACAATTTCATTTTATATCTATATATAAAGCAAAAACTTAACTGTTAAGGGACAAACAAAATATAATATACTTCTAAAGTTCGCAATTAATTAGTTTTAAGGTCTTGTTTGCTGTCCATCCTAGATGTTGCGTTTCGACTTGCAACCGTGACTGCCATAACACCATCACGATTTTTTTCTATAGTTCGACGTGAAACGCTAGTCAGCAGTTGCACAAAGCGCTCGGTTCCTTGAATATGTGGAGGAATTTGTGGATCCGGAAGTGGAGGATTGTCAAATTCTATGTATTCGAGCAAATTTCAATCAATTTATCCGTCACTTGTGGAGTAAAATATGCGTGCGAAAACATTTTATTTCTATTTTTAGACCGATCACTCAAAAAAAAAATATATTTAAAAAATCGCGGCAAGTTGGCAAGTTTATTTCGTGTAAATCACTTGGCAAACCAAAAGCACTAAAATTTGGATCTGGCATATGCACCAAATTTGATTCCGAGAGATTTGATAAAGTAATATCATTAGTACAAGAACTAATTGATATAGGAGATGACTCCATAACTAAAATAAGCTTATGTTTTGCTTTAAAATGTTATAATCGCGAAAATCAGAGGCATACACTTCTTCCTTGAGTAAAAACTTCTAACTGTAATATTGTATCAAAATAATTTAAAACGATGGTTTCGGAAACAATTGTTTTATTGGTAATGTTGATAAAAAATTAATTATTAAAATTTCTGATCTTGAGTGTTTTCAAAAATTACCGTTATATGGCAGGTGGGCGTGGTTTTTGTCCGCTTTTGATACTTTTCCAAATATCGCTTACATAGGCATAATGTAATACGTATACAGAATTTGAAAAAATCGGTGAGGTGGTTCCAGAGATATACATATGAACTCATAAGTTGGCAGTACCACGCCCCCTATAAAAAATTTCTGTACTGTCGAATTTTCTGCTTAAATACAACATCACATACCAAATTTGAGCAAATTAGCTTCGATATCTACAAACCAAGCAAACAATCGACAGTGGAATTGGATTTTTTTTTACAAAATACAATATGCGAAAGTTTCTCGTTAAAAACCGAAAGCTCGTTTTTCATTTTAGACCCATGGTTTCTTGAGAAAATTTTCTTAGAATTCATCGTAGTTTACGATTTTGATAACCGCTTTGTCAAGAAAAAAATTGACCCACTCTAATATATATATTTCTTTAAGTTTAATAATATCAATCTTTAACAATTAATAGTAAAAAAAATTATTTTCCTGATCTAATAAAAAAATGTTTTCCACTAGTTTGGCATCCTAAATGGTTGACAGTTATAACACAAATTAAGTAATTTGCGCCCGAAGGTAGGCAACATTTTTTTCAATTCCCATATATCTTAAAATTAAGATTTTTTGTTGCTTTTTATTTGTGTCAATTATTAAAAAAATTTTTGCGGTTAGGTTGTATGGCTGTTCCCCAGAGAGAAACACATGAAAACAGCCCTTTGTGAAGCCAGGATCAATCACCCCTTGATTTGGTGTTAAGATTCGACAGAGCTCCCTGACCCTACAAAAATCTGCAGAGATTTTTCACTTCTATATTTCGCGTGGTTGTTCGAAAAAGGGAGATTCGAGAGATATTTGTATTGATCTCGCAAAGAAGTCATTTGATGATTCCACCTCGTTCTCCTCCAGACAGCCTGTACAGCTAGCATCCGGTAAAATTATTAACGTAACAGCGTGGAGCGCTCCGTAGACCTCTTGCGATACACCAGTTTCATTCAGATTTTCGATAAGAATATTTGATATTTTGAATTTATTTGTGTTTTTGATATTTAAACTGAACTGTGCCTTATCAAGAAAAAAGCAGTCGTTGTCGGTTTATCAGCATAAATAATCGAAAAAAAACCACAACAAAAAGTAGTCTAACGGAGTCAAATGATCTAAGTGGCTAATTCTCTGACCATTTCTTGATATGATTCGATTATCAAAAGTTCGTTAAGGGCTGGCTTATTATATTGGCCATTAATATTGAGATGGAGACTCAACCAATCGGTAAACATTTACATATAGAACTTTCCATAGTTAGCATATATGTATGCACATTCGGAATACAATCCCCTCAAGTCAAATATTTTTATGGACGTGACGAAGTGCCTCTAGAATCTCTTCCGGATTGTACGCTGTACAAATACAAGTACAACATTTTCAATTACTTACAAACCATATAAAACCAGAAATGTGGTTCATCGCCGAACATGATTTGACAAAACTAAGTATAGTCTAAAAGTGTACCCTGCCTTTGAAATTATACTTCCAGAATTTTTAATGGAAGTCTGTGTGTTATTTGCATGATAAATTATGAAGCATACTAAACAGAAATGTCAAAAACATGTGTTGCATTTGACAGCTATCACTGTGAGAAATTGTATACCTATGAATATACCCTACGATATTTGTATGTATATATTAAAATACACTCGTATATTTATATAACAACTTGAAGGAATACAAATTAAAAAAAATAAATAAATATTTGAGACAGGTTTATTGCCAAAATTTGGCATTTGTATAATTTGACTGGCGCGTATACACACAATAGTAGTTCAATATAGACGATGGCAGTATAACTAAATACTTGATACTTAATCATTTCAAATAATTACAAGCACGAGCCAATCAATATTTGCTGCAATACAGAAATTCGCAAGTATTATTTACACTCTACTGCCGATGCTAAACATTTTGTGAAATTCGCGGGTTCTTAAATTTTTGCATTTACGCAAATCATTTTGTCTAAATTATGAAAATTAAACAACCATAAATTATTTTGGGAATCACCCACACAACAGCAATCCTCAGTACTCGCACACAATTTTGACGTCTAAATAAAAGTGAAAAGTAATGTTGATAATAGCAACAACAACAGCAACGTTTGAGTACTGTTGGAAATGCTAAAAATATGCAAAGTAAACTTTTAGTACGGAAATTGTTTATTTCGAAATTCTGTATTAGTACATTGCAACGAACTCAATTTAACCCGGTGATTATGACGCTGGGTCACAACGACCCGAAATTATAATATCGATGTATACCTATTTTTGCTTCTATAGAGAAAGAATAGCAGGTCATTGCATGCCAGAAATAATAAAAATTGGAAAACATTAAGGAAATAAAAAATATTTTTTCAAATTCGTCATACATTTATTCGGGTTTATATGATCTGTTGTAATTGAAGAGTTAAATGTCAATTTTAATATCCTGTTTCTGTCTGTAGACTATTTTAAAATAATTCCAGTTCATATTTCAGAAAACATCCATGGTAAGCCTATATATTTCTATAAACAAACTGGTCGAATAGTGAAAACAGTAATTAGGTTGAGACTGTAGTGTTAGAGAAGATCTATAAGAAATTTATGAGATCGTTCTCAAAACCGAGATATAATCGGTTATAATGCCAAATACATTTGAGAGACTATTTCAAATAAATAACTCCATCATTTATAAAAGATCCTACTGATCACTCCAATGGAATAACATACAAGGATTCAAGAAAAGAGAGCCTGAAATATATAAAACTATCGAGCAAACTGTTTGAGATATTTTTATCAAAAGAACTATAGACTTTATCAGAAAACGTTCTCTTCAAACGAGTAGAGTTCTGCACACATATGACAAACCAGAACTTAAACTTCGGATGCTGTGACTTGTAAAGGCGGAAACGATCTCGAAAGTTTCCTATCATCAAAAACGGCACTCGTTGAGTTGAGAATAAGGTGAATAAAGTATACTATTTTAACAAGAGGCTTATTAAGAAAGTGGCTAAGGGGAAATCCTGTTCAAAATATGCATTTTCGATTCTATATAACACTAACTCATCCATATTATTTTCTTGAACTTCCTGGAACTCCATTACGAGGTTCTAAGCAAGTACTTCCGCGACAAAATTATAAGAATTTCGAGTACAAGGTTTGTCTATACGGATAAATACTCGTAAAATAACTAACAGACAGACTTATGCATTCCGCGGTCACATGTACTGCTAAACTTATCCATAGATACATATGCATGTATTTACACAAGACGTAACTGCAGACGTGTGTTCCAAATATTGATATAGCCAAAAAATTATTCGAACATTGTATAGTACGTTGTTGTTAGCTGAGAAAATTTAATTGAATGAAATGTAAACAAAAAGTGCGATGAGCTCAACCGTGCGCCGTAGACGCCGACCGAGCAGGAAGATTGCGGATGCGGCAGCGCGGTATTGGCGGCAAAGACAAGGCAAAGTGCGCTAAGTAAACTCAAGCTACAATCAACAAAAAAAATATATATTTATCTGTATGTATGTATTAGGGCTCTTAAAATTATTCGATTAACCTGAAAACCGATTATTCGAATATCCGGTTTGTAACCGTTCGTACGAATATTAACCGGTTAGCACTATTCGGTTAGTCGCAATGTTCCGACTATTCGAATAGTCGTTCTACTGCGGTTATTCGAATAGTTATACTGACACTATTCGAATAAATGAAAAAAAAAACATAACGATTTTTGCTAAGGCCAAAACCATATATATGTCCGTATTTTCCAGATATATACAATGTGCGGTATAAATCGGTTGAGAAGTGTTCGGGCAGAAGGGCACGA
Source organism: Zeugodacus tau (assembly GCA_031772095.1). Lineage (NCBI taxonomy): Eukaryota > Metazoa > Arthropoda > Insecta > Diptera > Tephritidae > Zeugodacus > Zeugodacus tau. The sequence continues at coordinate 26,245,240 of CM062652.1, forward strand.
GCAAAACCGACCACTGACCGACCCAAAAAAACCGGTTCTTCACAGAATACCGACTACCCACTCGTCGAAGTTTTGCCCCAAAACGACCCAAAGCCCCACCCACCGACCGCCCACACTGCCACGAGTGTGTTCCAAAAAAAACCGGTTCCAAAAAGTAACCGGTTACTGCAGTACTAGGCATATGCCGCAAAAAACCGAAAAAATTCGGCAGAAAGTGGGTAGGGGTATAGAATAGCGAACTCAAGAAACATACCACGCAGTATTGTATGAGCCATATTTTAATTTTGCATGTGAAAAAACAACAGTGTTGGTATGACAGTCATAAAAAATAGCGAGTTTTTTGTTAGTTTTAATGTTTCACTTTTTTCAATAAAAATAAGAAAATTAATGAACTTGCACTATTCGAATAGTCGGCAACCAACGGTTAACCGAATAGTCGAAAATGAGCGGTTAATCGAATAGTCGATGACTGACGACTATCCGAATAGTGCAAACCGAATATTATTATTCGAATAATGCCCTATTCGGTTAATTCGGTTAGTCGATTAGTCGAATACCAAGAGCTCTAGTATGTATGTATATATATGTAAATAATAAGCAGAACACCAACGTCAATGGAAAGGTGATGGCAGCAGCACGATTTGCTGTGGATAAAGTTTGGAGAATGCGTTGCTGCGGCGGCGCTGCGCCGCGGTTATGGGCGCATTGAGTTGGCAACGCCTTTTGCCAACGTCAAGTACAATAAACGCTTTGAAAAGGAAATGTGTATAGCGAAGCGTGTGTGTGGCTATATTTAGTTATTAAAGAAGCATTCAAATGCTTTTTCTTTGTACTACGTGCTGGTGTGTGTGGGGAAAAGTGAAAAAGCTTCTCCAGCCGAAGACGGAAAAGTGGCAACAGTCGACGAATTCGTCAGTTTCACAGCACGTTTAAATTAAAAAATATAAAAATATAAAAACAATAAATACAAAAACAAACTAATTAAAAAACAAGTAAAGATGGGCTAACTTCGGGTGTAACCACCGAATATTTTATAAACATTATGGGAGCAAGAGGAAGTATTGGCCCGATTGGTGTAGAGTTTATTATAGGAAATTTTGGTTCTGAACTTCTGTAGAATATCTGAGAGATTTGCCGATATTTGCGGTAAAATATTAGCGATATACACTCATGTGCTCATATTCGGCATCTGCGGTCTTGAAGAGTTATAATCCTATTTCGAAAATTTTTAGACGAGCGAGGTTCGGCAACTTTTTTTTTAATTTTTTTTTTCTGAACCATCAACATCTCAAGAATATTGTGTTAAAGTTTTAGGTCATTCGGAGAAAAACTAACGAAATTACAGCAGGTTGAATAACGGTACCTCCAGCTACCTGCGCTGAGTGTTCAAAACTTTGAATCGATTTTCCCAAATATGTAATTTTTAAAGTCGGTGACCAGCCGACAGAAAAAACTACTTCATCGATCGTTTTGAAATTTTGAACAAATATTCTACATATACATATATAGCTCTCGAATGACGTCGAGTTTTTTTACTTACTAACAATTTTACAATAACAAATATTCTATTATTGATTTTTATACTCTCGCAACAAAAGTTGCTAAGAGAGTATTATAGTTTTGTCCACAAAACGGTTGTTTCTAAGTCCTAAAACTAAACGAGTTAGATATAAGGTTATATATACCAAAGTGATCAGGGTGACGAGTAAAGTTCAAATCCGAATGTCTGTCTGTCCGTCTGTCCGTCCGTGCAAGCTGTAACTTGAGTAAAAATTTAGATATCTTAATGAAACTTGGAACACGTGTTCCTTGGCACCATATAAAGGTTAAGTTCGGACCACTGCCACGCCCACAAATTGGCGATAACCAAAAACACATAAAGAGCTATAACTAAGCCATAAATAAAGTTATGAAAATAAAATTTGGAATATAGGATCGCATTAGGGAGGGGCACATTTGAATGTAATTTTTTTGGAAAAGTGGTCGTGACCCCGCCCCAAACAGGTTTTTTGTATATATCTTGCAAACCAATAAAGCTATATAAACCAAACTTTCTGCAGTCGTTTTTTTAGCCGTTTCCTTATACAGTCCAAAAATGAAAGAAATCGGATAATAACTACGCCCACCTCCCATACAAAGGTTAGGTTGAAAATTACTAAAAGTGCGTTAACTCACTAACGAGAAACGTCAGAAGCACCAAATTTTACATAAGAAATGGCAGAAGGAAGCTGCACTGAGATTTTTTTACAAAATGGAAAATGGGCGTGGCGTCGCCCACTTATGGGACAAAAACCATATCTCAAAAACTCGACAGATTTCAATGAAATTCGATATATAATATTTTATTGACACCCTGATGACATTGGTGGAATATGGGGTAAATCGGTTCACAACTACGCCTACTTCCCATACAACTCAATTTTGAATCCTTCTGATCCGTTCACTTTATAATGTATACATAAGGAACCAATGAAGCTAGTGGAATAAAACTTTACACAAATACTGTATTTGAGCTGTGACATCACTTGTGGAAAAATTGTCAAAATCGAACCTTGACTTTTCAAGGCCCCTGATATCAAACATGAAGAACTCAGTGCCTAAGGGTAATTTTTCACCGAAAATATAGGTAAATCTCTAAATAAATTGCGAGAGTATAAAATGTTCGGTAGCACCCGAACTTAGCCTTTCCTTACTTATTTCGTCTAAAATCGTCATTTTGGCTTGAAAATGGTACCAAAAATTTAAAAATTGAAAAACTAAAAAAAAACTCGACGTCAAATGAAAGATAAACTAATAAACGAAAGAAAGCATTTTGATTTTTTGGTTTCGGATGATCCAGTGATACTGTAGGCTGGTCACCGCACAAAAACTTCTTTTCGAGGTGCCTGCAGAGATCGACGATAAATCCTTTATTCCTCGCAATTTTTCGATAAAACTTTTTTTATGTATCCTTCAAATGTTGTACTTTCATATAATAATAAGTAAAATAAACCTACAGCAATAATTTTTTCTAAAAAAATTCATAAAAAAAGGTGTTTTTTCGACGAAGCAAACCCTACCCCCCCTCCCCCCTTTACGAAGACGAAAGCATTTTTTTTTTTCAAAACAACTAAAATTACCGTTATTTTTAAAAACTGCAACCAAAGTCCATAAGTCGGTTAGTGCACACTGTGAAGTTTTTAATATTTTTATACTCTCGCAACAAATGTTGCTAAAGAGAGTATTATAGTTTTGTTCACATAACGGTTGTTTGTAACACCCAAAACTAAACGAGTTAGATATAGGGTTATATATACCAAAGTGATCAGGGTGAAGAGTGGAGTTCAAATCCAAATGTCTGTCTGTCCGTCCGTCCGTCCGTCCGTCTGTGCAAGCTGTAACTTGAGTAAAAATTAAGATATCTTGATGAAACTTGGCACACTTATTTCTTGGCACCATAGGCTTTCGAAAATGAGCAAAATCGGACCACTGCCACGCCCACAAAATGGCGAAAACCGAAAACACATAAAGTGCCATAACTAAGCCATAAATAAAGCTATGGAAATAAAATTTGGTATGAAGGATCGCACTATGAAGAGGCATATTTGGATGTAATTTTTTTGGGGAAGTGGGCGTGACCCCGCCCCCTACTAAGTTTTTTGTACATATCTCGCAAACCAATAGAGCTATATAATCCAAACTTTCTGCAGTCGTTTTTTTTAGCCACTTCCTAATACAGTCCAAAAATGAAAAAAATCGGATCATAACCACGCCCACCTCCCATACAAAAGTTAGGTTGAAAATTACTAAAAGTGGGTTAACTCACTAACGAAAAACGTCACAAACACTAAATTTCACATAAGAAATGGCAGATGAAAGCTGCACTCAGATTTTTTTACAAAATGGAAAATGGGCGTGGCGTCGCCCACTTATGGGTCAAAAACCATATCTCAGGAACTACTCGACCGATTTCAATGAAACTTGGTTTGTAATAGTTTCCTTACCTCCCAATAATATGTTGTGAAAATAGGCCAAATCGCTTCACAACCACGCCTACTTCCTATATACCAGAACTTTGAAGACAATCTGAATCGTTTACAATATATAAAGTAAGCACTAGTGAATATATCGGTGCAGAACTTTGCACAAATACTATGTTAATAGTGTGTCAGCCCCATTCTAAAAATCGCCGAAATCGGACCATAGGTTTTTAAGGCCCCATATATCGAACACGAGGACCTCGGTGCTTCTAACCTAACTTTCCAACTTTCAATGGACTTTATACAATATATATGACGAATATGTGGGTCAAATTGTGTATTATATAATATAAATAAAGTTAAATAAATAAATTGCGAGAGTATAAAATGTTCGGTTACACCCGAACTTAGCCCTTCCTTACTTGTTAATAGCTTACTTTGTGATTGATTTAAACGTTTGATTTTTCGGTATACAGATTTCGGATTTTATCTGAGGCCAATATGACACTCATATAATATTTTTTCGTTGTTAATTATAGTGAAATAACCACTACAATTACTATTATTGATAAGAATTTTAAATAAGTAATTTAAAATCAGTGATTTTTATCAGTCTCAATAATTGTATGCCATAACATTTATAGTCAAAAAAATAACAAAATTTGGATGTATAAAAACACCGTTTAAACCAAATATTTAGTTCACATTCTGTTCCAAACGCTTAAAGTGTTCCGGATTTTGTGTTTATTTCGCTAATATTCGAGTTTTCAACTGACCGGTATTAACTTTCAGTCGGCAAAATGCGTTGTTCCTGCTTAATTTTCATCTTGACATTCAACTCTGCTTTGCATTCTACTCATCCAATAAAGATGGTAAAATTTACGAATCTGAAATGTACAACGCTCGATAAACCATTTGCCGATTTCGCCAATTGCAAACTCAAAGCGTTGTCGCGCGATGAAGTAGCACTCTCGTTGCGTGTTAAACTCTTCGCAGTGCCGGTGAATAATGTGAGCGTAAGTTTAAAAAAATTAAAATAATTTCAGTAAAACCAAAATTGTTATTAACAGTTGCACGTTGTATATCCATTTTAGCTAAAATTGGAATTCTTTAAGAAATTCAATGGTTATCGACCTTTCCTATTCAACAGAACTCTCGATTTTTGTGCCTTTCTACGTAATCAAAAGAGTGTCGGATTTGTACATATAATTGCAAAATTTGTAGAAAGCTCTTCAAATATCAATCATACTTGTCCTTATAGTGTAAGTGTAATAACGGATGTGCGAATAAAATATACAGGGTGGTACATATGTATAATCAAACTACTAGACAATACAGGGAACTGCGCCGAATGAGGCGGGACTCCACAGATACCATTCATATCTTTTATTTGAAAAAAAAAAAAATAGAAACATTAATTATATGAACTAGCCTGTTTATTTTTAATAAAAAATTATTTCTACTACTTTACTATTATTTCAGCACGATATCATCATTGATGGACTTATACTAAAACCACAATATTTTTCATTGCTGCCACTGCCAGCGGGAGAATATCGTTGGAAGATTACATTTGGTACTTATCATGATTGGAAAGGTATTATGGATGTATTTGTACAATTCTGGGAATAGCCTTACAGAAATAAATATCCATTAAATATGCCTTTTATAACACGCTTGAAGTGAACTCTCATTAAGAGTTAATAAAGTGATAAGGATTTGGGACTTAGTTTAGATATGTTTCAATCTCAGATAACGGATATTGAAAGCTAGATCAACTTTGCTGGGTATAATAGTTTCCTTGCGGCGATTATACTCTCACAATTTGCTAAGATCAAAGCACGGACAGACGGACGGATGGACATAGAGACATCCTGAGCCTTTCGATATATATATATATAGATTTATAAAAAATGCTAAAAAAAATAAATTTGCTTACATAAGTTCCACATCGCAAATATGTAGCGTGCCAAAGTTCAATTTACACTACTTTGTATGTAAACAAAATGCCTGTTCGATTCGCAATGGCTAATTGACGCTTTGGCAGTGCACGTTGTCCATTGGTGGCTGTCAGAAATTTCAGTAATTTATATTTTGAAGCATTCATGAAAATTTTAAACGAATTGTTTTGATTGTCTGTACGTGGAAAATGCGCAAATATTTACATAATGAGATGCTGTGAGTTTGAGTGAGTGCATTGAGTGCGAATGCGCATTTTTCTTAATATTCAATTGACCTGGTTTAACGAAATGCATTTCTTATGTAAATGTAATCATTTAGTGTTGTTGTTTTAATTGGTGAAAACTTGTTGCGCTCACTCAAATATATCGTTTTTACACAAATGTAAAAGTGTTGTGAAGGCAAACTGATGTCGAGGATAGTAAAAAAAAAAAACTGAATTGCCATTTCTCTGCTCTGTAATCAAAATAACACTTTCCAACAAATGAAGACTTTTTGAATGGATCAGAATAGCGACTAAAATTTATCACACCCGATTTGTAAGTCACAGCTGACTAGACGCGAGAACTCAGTGTTTGGCCCGGCCGAACTTGACGACGTTTTCACCTACATTGTATATGTTGGCGTGTAATTTTGCCAATTAATCGTAAAGAGCTTTATTTACAACAATGATGTCTTTGGTGACCCCCACTGAAATTTTCCGTCAAACATTTTCGTAGAATATTTTAATCCTTAAATGTACTTTTTTAAAGGATATTTTTTGATTTTCTCGAAAAAGGGTCAAATTGACCCATAAAGAAACTAGTTAGAGGGTTAAGATCTTCCACAAAAATAATCCTCATACAATTCCACAATACAACTCTGGCCAAAAGAATTCTCTCAGACATTAACTTACAACATTTTTTTCATATAGTATAATGCTCCCTTCGACCAAAAAATGAAAACTTTGACCCACTGTAAAAAAAAACTCAGACGTGCTGGAGCATAAGTTTGTTCTACAAAAATGATCTACTCAACATACCATTTCAGAATTATAGGGTCGCTATTCTGTTCCAAAAATGCTGTTGGACAGTGTAATTAAAATAAAAGCAACAACAAAGTTGTTTAATGGAATGGAATGACAAGAGATTGTGTGAAACTCTCTTTAAACACTTGATATTCAGCCACTTACTGACTAAGCTAGTCAATGATTTATGCCACTTGTTTGTACGATTCGCCACTCTCAAAAGTATCGGTGTATTCGATTCCTTGATATTTTGAAAGCTCCGACGATCGATAAATTTCAACTACTTGTAGAAAAGAAAACTAAATCATCGCTGTTATTGTTGCCTACAATTTTTTTTTTAAAACTATATAGGCAAACCATAGACGAAAGTCAAAGTGGCAACCCATTGCCATGAAAGCACACTAATTTAAGTCCAAAATGGTTTGGAGACATAAAGTATGTAAAGATAAAATGGCAGTTGTCTGTCTGTCTTTCAAGCAGAGGTCGCTGCGATTAAAGTGGCAGTGGACGCACTGCTCCGTATGGTGACCTCTTTTAGAGAGGTATGTATTCACTCCGACAGCAGGGCGGCAATACTGGCATTGGATTCGATGACAGTACGCTCTGTGCTAGTTAAGGAGTGTCTTAGATCCTTATCAATAGCTTCTAGCTATTTTGCGATCCGACTAGTGTGGGTACCCGGTCACCGCGGGATCTTTGGTAACTGTATAGCGGACAAGCTTGCAAGGGAGGGTACCCTAGCTACATTGACGTCGGAATGGGAGCGGATTGGTAGTCCATGGTCCACCTGCGCAAGAGCGCTGGACATGCAGACTACGCATGAGCTCGTCAAACGCTGGTCAAATACCAGTACTTGTGCAGTGGCGAGGTCCTTTTGGCCCTCTGTGGAGCGTAAGCGGTCCTTTCAACTGCTTTCTCTGGGCAAGGTCAATCTCAGCGCAATCATAGGTGTACTTACTGGACATTGTCCAATGGGTACCCATGCGGTGAGACTTGGGATCGTGGCAGATGCAAGTTGCCAAGGCTGTATGGAGGAAGGCGTGATGGAATCATCTAAGCATTTCCTTCAACATTGTCCGGCTTTTGCCAGACTGAGGTTGAAACACCTCGGAAGGCCCTTTTTCGGCGATCCTAGCGAATTGGCTAGAATTGATATTAGCCGTCTTAAGAAATTTGTAAGGGATTCCAAGCGTTTTGCTGAATCCTAAAAGTCTTTCATCCACAGGGAGTTTTATTGGTACCACAATGGACAGCGCCAGGCTATCTAAGTGAGATCTTCTGTTTTTACAGAGATCTGCCTGCAAACCTAACCTAACCTGTCTGTAGAAGGTTTCAACAGTTGCCTCACAATAATTCAGCAGCTAGTGAATCAGAAATCCCTTTGTATTGGATAAATAAAAGAAGCATTGGTTTAAAAACATAAAAAAGGAGATACGAGAAAGTGTAAAAATTATGAATTTTTTCTATAAAATTTGTATGACTATTAAAATAAGTGAAGAAACTTAATAATCGAATTCTGATGCATAAAAATCTGGAGCATATAATAAAAAAAATATTTTGCTTGCTTGAAAAATATAATAAATAAATATCTATAAATTATACAATGATTTAAGCATTTTAAAAATTTGTATGGTATACCATTGAAAGTAAATGTTGAAACTAATCATTGTTACAGCTATCGGCTATCATTTTAATGAAAGCAATTAAGTTGAAATAGCGACAATTAAAATTAAAAATATTATTGAAAAATTGATTAATTATATTTAATAGAATGCTTAAATTTTTTTCAATTAGAATGGAGAAATAAAAAAAAATATATTTTTTATTTTCATATTATATTTTATAGTATTTTTTATGAATACTTGCACAAACAAAAATATATAAAAAATAAAAATTAACAAGTAAGGAAAGGCTAAGTTCGGGTGCAACCGAACATTTTATACTCTCGCAATTTATTGAAGCAATTTTATTAAGATAACACACTAATTCACCCATTAATTACATTAAATTATCTGAGAGATTTTTTTATATTTTCGATTAAAATTTACCCTTAGGCGCTGAGTTCAATATGTTCGATATTTGGGGCCTTGAAAAGTTATAGTCCGATTTCGACAATTTGTTCACAAGTGAGACCAAAGATGATATGCACTATTTGTGTAAAGTCTTATTCCGCTCTCTTCATTGTTTCCTTATGTATATATTATAAAGTGAAGGATTCAGATAGAATTCAAAATTGAGTTATAAGGAAAGTAGTCGTGGTTGTGAACCGATTTCGCCCATTTTTTATCCGTGTTACCAGGGTGTCAAGAAAATATTATATACGGCATATCATTGAAATCTGTCGAGTAGTTCCTGAGATATGGTTTTTGACCCATAAGTGGGCGATGCCACGCCCATTTTTCATTTTGTAAAAAAATCTGAGTGTAGCTTCCTTCTGCTATTTCTTCTGTCAAATTTAGTGTTGCTGGCGTTTTTCGTTAGTGAGTTAACCCACTTTTAGTCATTTTCAACCTAACCTTTGTATGGAAGGTGGGCGTAGTTATTATCCGATTTCAAGGTGTGTGGTGGGGTACGTAGGAGAACCGACTGCAGAAAGTTTGATTTATATAGCTCATTGGTCTCGTCATCCTGATCATTTTGATATATATAACCCTATATCTAACTCGTTTAGTAGACTCTATAATACTCTCTTAGCAACTTTTGTTGCGAGAGTATACAAATGATTATTAGAATTTGAAAGAAATTATAAATAATTTGAATTGTCAAAAAAATTCACTTTTGAAATAATTACTTTGCAATTCACCGTTTTTTTATTTTATTTCCATTTATTATTATATTTTTTTATTTTACATAACATTTTTCTGTAACATTTTCGAATATAAGTATTACTACAAAAAGTACTCAGCACTTTCACAGGCAGTTTTAGATATTTTTTATCATTTCCAATTTTATATATATGTATATGCCTCTTCTACTACTAAAATTTATATATTTCTCAGAATAAATTATCATTTACAAAAAATAAAATTAACCAAACTAAATAACAGCATTAATTACTTATACCAAAGCGAGCTTTGTATCTGAATTTACAAATATTACTCATACGCTCAGGTGCACTTTACTGATAAGTGTTTTTAGAGTTAGAGTTCCGAATAATATACAATTAAATTGCAATGTACGATAAAATCAATGCTTATAACATTAAAAAAGAGTAGTATCACTACGCAAAATACAAAAACAAAAACAACTTTACACACCTACATACTACATACCATTCATTCCCACACAAATTAATCAACGCATGAAAGTTGAAGTACTACAGTATATGCATGCATCTGTGTGTGTATGAATTTCGCAATGGAAGTGAACGCCTACCAGCAACAAAGAGGTCATGAGTCATTTGGCATAAACAACAACACGTCATTTTGTAATTATGTAAATAAATGCTCGTACATATCACTTAGCAGGCAATGGATAAGGCATTTATTTATTTATTCTTTAATTTGTTATTTCGTGTTTTTTTTTTGCTCAACTTCCGCTTTTCGCTGAAAAGTTGCTTTGAAAATTTGATTGCATGCTTGAATATTCATGAAGTGCACAAACAAAAGTGCGAGTGAGCTGTAATTAATTATAAATACGAAGACAAATTGAATATTTGCCATTGTTGAGTGGGTGCGTTGCGTCGAAGCGTTGAAAGATAGTGCATATGTATATATAAAGGCAAATTTCATATTTATTAAATTTTTGGACATTAATAATTTAGCTTTTTGTGGTTTTCTGACCAAAAAATAAAATGACAATCATGGAGATATATACACATATATATATATATATATATTTAGGGTAGCATATTTTCAGGCGTTTGTCAGTGGTTATAAAAAGACATAGTTATTTGTTGGGAAAATAATTATTTATTTTTTGATTTTATTTGACGCTATTTTTAACAAATTATTCACACAAAAAATAAAAAAAAATTATTTAATTTTTTTTTTTATATTGATAATCGTTAAAAAAAGTGTTGAAGCTCATTGCCAACAATTTAATTGAATGAGTTCAGAGACTAAAACGAAAAACGATATTTTGCGGAAGCACTAACAGCTATATCGTTATTAGTTATTCTTATGTCAGAAATAACGGTTTGACTAGCAAATCTGGATTTTTTCTTTCGATCTAAACAATCTAGTGTAATTTACGTTTCCATAAAAACGGATCAAAATGTGTGTAATGATGAATGAGGCAACTCAAAGAATTATGTTCTAACATCTTACAAATCTCTTTTCTTTCACTCTTCTTACCATATTTAGCGTACACCCCTTATGATGCTCTGGTGATCCAGAAAGCGTCTAACAATATAATACTATCAAATGAATTGTAGCATTAGACGAGAGAATTAATTGGGTTTAATGCTGTTTAATGCAGTTAAAGGCTCTATAATATATCTAGGAACTTTGGGAAAATATATATATAATAGTTGAGAATTTTCAGTTCGAATAGTCAGATTAACCATTTGCATTACATTACAATTGCATTACACATGATCGCCTGTTCGGTTTTATCAGTGTCTAAAGCCTGTCGATTGTCTGACATTTTTTCAGAATAATTGGAGCGATGTCTTCTAGATTAAAAATAGATAGATCATGTACTCCATAGGCCTCACACGATAGACGATGACTATCTACAATATTTTCCCTTCAGAAAAAATAATATTGATTATTGCCGGAAGATGGCACTTTACAGGCAATTGTCAACAGATGGGTTAATCAGCGTTGAAATTACACATTAGATTAGATTAGATTAAAATATGAGGATTGCACTGCGACTTAAGGTCTATTCTGCGCTCTCCAATTGTCAAAGTATATCATCTAAACCCGTCACGTTAAGAAACCTTAACACTGTTCCAGGGCTGATGAACGCCACATTATCTCTTTGGGGATACAGAGCCTCAATTATCTGATTTTTATTCTTCGCGATAGCCGGACACTCAAGGAATAAGTGATCAGGTGTCTCCTCCACTAGATCACAGAATCGGCTTTGATCCGTATGAAATTACTCATACTGCAAAGCTTAAATGAAGACGCATTAGCATTAAGTTGGCTGCAATATTTTCCCGATATTTTTTGACATTCCTTCTTTTAGCAATTATTAAAAAATTACATGGATACACTGTATAAATTAAGACGTAAAGTAGGCTCTTTTCGAACAAGAATCAACTGAATTAACCGTTTGTTCGAAAGGAACATTCTGTAGACATACTACGAGAGGAAGGTAGGCACAGTAAACGGGAAAAGAAACAGCTCGGCCAAATTGGATCGCCGACTATATCAATAAATAAAGCAAACCTGAGAGGTTTAGTAGAGAATAACCTTACGTTAACACCATCCAGCAAGGTACAAATATCTTAAGCGTCAAAATAACAGTTGTGGATGATCATATTTGATAGAACTTAAGTCAGAGACTGATTTTGCTTAAAAATTTCGATATAATTTGCAATTCTTGGTATATTTACTACTTAATGATCTCTAATCCTCTCTCATCCGCAACTGACTTGGAATTTGAGCAGTCTGTCTCTGAATAAATGATGAGAAAGCATTTTCTAAAAATTTGCCAATATTTAGATGCCAACTTCAAATAAAGTACTTCAACTAAAAAAATCTTCCAAAATATACTGCAAATAGTAAAAGTTACCAACTCATCCTAGGAGTTTCGAACAACAAAAATTAACTTAAAAGCAAAGCGCAGATATTCTGCATACAAACTATGCTATTTATATTTTCAAACAACTTTATCATACAGTTTGTCGCCTGAAACACTTGCCAACCCTATTACATCCATTAAATCTGCCATATTTCTAAATCGCACAACACCAAAGTCGACACATCTTCTGTTTTGACGCTGGCATTTTGTTTTGACAGGCAATTGCGAGCTAAAATTTATGCATACCCCCAAAAAATTGGTACACTATAATTTGGCTATTTAGTTGTGGTTATTTTTTGTTATTTTCTCATCTTCTTATACGCTTGTTTTTTCTATTTCGCTTGTGTTTTGCCCAATCATGTTGGCATATATGTATGTATATGTGTGTTTCGTGTGTGTCACACTCACCCAGTAGCAGTAGTTTTATATCTTTAGCAGCTTGTATGCCATCCTCTTTGAGATTCCTTTCAATCAGGCGACTCCTGGCGGCTGCGGCCCTCTCCTCGGCAGACTGTGCGCAGCCCATGGTGCGTATTGCTTCCACGCAAAACGTTTTGAAGGTCGTTTAAATCGGCCGTGAGCGGCCGAAATCACAATACAACAAGGAAATCCAAGTATATTCAATGCGTAGGCACGAATAAAATGCAAACAAATTGCATGCAAATATTGTTTTACTTTTTTTCCGACGCCTAAAAGCACACTGCACAAGTTCGTTTATGGGCGATTTGCTTGATTTTTTTGCAATTTTTTTATGATTTTTAGCTTTTATGTGCTAAACAGCGTGTGCGTTGTTGTTTTTTTGTAGTTTTATGGGTAATTTGGGTTTATAGCAAGCACTTTCGGGGTTACCAATTGACGCCAAGCATCATACACATGTCATACTTTGTTGACTTGTTGTTGTTGGTTTTTGCGTTTAAAACACAATTTTTTCCACTTAATAATTAATAACAGCACAAATTTGTTTTACTTTCAATTAAATTTTAATAATTTTCTTCAAAATTTTTTTGCTGTCAAACCGTTGCTGACAGCATTTTCGTATCACATTTGCTGCGTTACCGTTGTTTTTCAGCGCTAAAATTGTTGACAAATAAACTGCACAGTTAGTTTGAATGTGGAAATTGGCATTGCTGCTACGCACGAGCGCTGTGAGTATGCAGGAATTTTTCCAGTCGACGCAGGTGGAAATTTCGAAATTTCGAACTCGAATTCGAAGTTGAGTTTAGCAAGCTGGAAAGGGGCAGTTTGACATTTGTGCGCTTTTGGCAATAATATTTTATAAATTGCATGCGAAAGTATGTGTCTACAGTGCGTGGAGTCACGAGAGAAGTAGCAGAATTTTCGCAAACCTCCAAAAATCGAGTGAAAATGTGCGTGAGCGTAAAACAACTGTTTATGCCTATGTTAATGACATACACTGTTACATACTCTGGAATTTCGGGAATAGCAAAACGGGAGTGACTTTCAATCCATTTAAATTTTTTCAAAATTGATTTTCGAAATTAGTTTTATGAAAATTTTTACAGATTTTTCTTCAAGCAAAAATGAAATAACAAACAAACAATAATCATTCTTAGATGAAAAAAATCCACCGCTCAACAAACTCAGCCTTCATTTAACCGTAACTCTCCATAGCATATGTGTTGTTTCACGAAAAGTCTCCAGCAATGCAACAGCTACTATTGTCAAGCAGCGAGGCAACAAAAAAAATCAATCGAAATCACATTACTCGCTTTCCACGGTGCTCCAGCCCAGTCCTTTCAGCCTGAAGGTTACTACTCCACACAAGTCTAAAAGCCATAGCCTTAGCCACACAGGGGTGCTTCAGTGAAGAGAGTGTAGCACGGCACGACTGTTTCGCATACAAGTTGCCATGCAATTCGTGTACTACTACTAATTACGGTACATACGAGCGAACAATAAGTGTACGAGCAGCTATGTAGAAACTTCGCGTGACTGACAGACGTCGACGAAGCGTTCGGAGAGAGAGAGATAGAGTTGAAGGGAGCACTACAAATTTGCATTAAATACCCAGTGTAAAATGTAGGATGAACGTCGGATGAGAGGTGTGGTATATCATGCCAATGATTAGGGAAGGAAAGGTGAGAGATTTGGATGGTTTTCATAGATTAGAGTAAGAAATGAGACGAAGTGATGCATATGAATCATATGGTAATTTCATTGGACCCCTAGGGTTTGGAGCTCAATTATGTAGAAAAACCGGGATCTTTCCATAAACCTCGATGATAATCACTCTGTTGTATATGATCACGAAGCAATAAAGGGAAGAATATATCTTCGCGTGACTATCTGTTGTATCATTAGGTCCTAAACTCGTCTGATGGTACTCAATTTCAGAAGAATAAAGAAAATGTCTAAGCCAAAGTATTTTTTGGAAATGATAGAGCAATTTTAAGTATTTCCACTAGATCTTTTCGATCTTTAACATTATTTTGAAACAAAGAAAGATGGTTTTCGAACTAAGTAAATAATTGTTCGGGCAAAATACAAAAATGTGTCGAGAATACAATTAATAGTATCATTTTAGTATGATTGACAATAGAAAAATCGATTTTAAGGATTAAAATTTAAGTGATAGCTCCATTGACATGAATCTGGATCAATAAAAAAATGGTGTGTGAGTCTTCCCTAAAACTGACTCTGGTGCAAAACACGAATATTTCCAGAGTAAAAGAGCTAAGAGCTATTTATGAGGCCCGAACTCAGCTCTTCTACGTTTTTGAGAAAATAAGCCTATTTCAGTATGTATTATTCTTACATTTGAATGATTTCGGAGGATAAGAACCAAAAAACAGTTCATATCCTAACTATTACCAGATATAGAATTAAATTGTAGTAATAGGATCTGTCCCAAAAATTACCTTTTTAAGATTGTTTCTGTGGAACTATATTCCAAGTGCTTTTTCCTGCATTTTGAAGAGAAATATTTCTCGCCAACGATGATACTTCGCTAAGCTTCATTAATAAACCAACCTTATGGTACGCTTTCTAAACTTTAAAATCATTGGAGATATTATGATTATTATGGGAGAACTCTCTCAATACTAAACTGAGAGTCTTGACCGCTACATCGAAAATTTATTCCCAGAGAATCGCAGCGACGATCTCAACTACTACTGGGTATATCAACAGTTATGTGAGTATATTCAAATGAAATTTTACACACTTGTTATGCTTTGCTTTCTACGAAGTACTCGCTCCTTGCCTGAGCAACACTGCGCTAACTGACTGCTTGACTGGTTGCCTGATAAGTGAGTGAGTGACAAAGTTGGAGCGCGCATACGAGTATTCAAGGAGTGCGAATGTGAGTGGACGCAGCAGAGGGTAGTGAGCGTATTAGAGGTTGTGTAGGGGTTGCTAGAGTCAAGTAAGGCAGCGAGTACTACTACAGCTATGTGTCGATATGGGCGAGTGTTTGCTGGACGTTTGGGCGGTTGGGCGTTCGTTTGGATTGCTCACAGAATTACGTGCTCCAGCAACAGAAGCACCAGCAGCAGCAGCAGCAGCACAATGACACTGTATAATTTTCAAAAATCATGAATCACTCGAACATAACGCGTATAGAGAAATTGTAATGCAAAGGAAAAAAAATAGAAAAGAGGAGTGTTGTCTTTGAGTTTTCTCCACATATTTTGCTGTTAAAATTTTGCGTTTTTGCGCACAAGTATTATTCAAAATTTGTTGTTGTATTATAAAAAATTAACAAAACTATATTTTTGTATTATTTTTGTTTATTTTGAATGATTTTTGAAAGCACTTTGTTCAGTTATTTTTAAAGAAAAAAAGTTGCAAGCAGCTGCAAAGGACTTCATGGTCTACTCCTGCAGAGAGCTCACACACACTGCACATATTCTTCAACTAAATGCACACCAAATAACGGTAATCTATTAATTTTTACACACGCCAACCTTTTTATTTTTCAATTAAATTTAAATTTTATTTTTATTAAATTTCTTTCACAAAAAAAAATTTTTTCCACATTGCTACACTTTTTCACAGATTTTTTTCCATCATCATCGTCATACACGCTTTACACTAAATTGACAGCGAGCGATTGACCGAGAACGAAGTGAAAATTGTATATGTTTCGTTAAACGATGGCAGCGGAGCAGCAGAGCAGCGCGCTGAGTGGCGTAGCGTAGCGTTTTGTGTGGAGCCGCCCTATTCGATAGGCACATATGGAGTGGCCGTATGAATGTAAGTGTATGTGTGTGTTACAGACAAGTGGAAAATTCTCTTAACAGGCAGCGCGGGTTAACAGTGCGTATACGGAACACAGAGAATAAACAAACATACATTCATGAAAGCAAATCGCGCATGAACGAAATGAAGGAATATACGAAGACACGAAGGTGCAAAGACGAAGTCAACTACATGGCTACTGGCGAACAAACGTTGGAGAAAATGAATGTAGAAAAGCTACAACTACATTTACACAATTTTCCATTACTCAATGGCAACGCACAACTACAAATAAACACACACATGCATACATACATATATGTTCATATAAATTCATGTATTGGCACGTAATCGTATAAACATCCGATCAAAGTGGCGTTTACTTGAAGAGCAATGAGAAGTACCAGAACAGTAATAAATATATATATCTATACATACATATGTATATAGTCATAGTCATAGAGTCACACATTCATACAACAAATTCACTTGCAGCTCATAAACAGCACCTAGCATCAGCTATAATAGCTGCCACATTTCGTTTATTTGATGATTTGCTACAGTTCGGCTGAAAGGCCGTTAGTTTGTCGCTGGAAAATTGGAAATTCGAAAAGCCAACGACGAAAAAATTGCGCTCAAATGCGAGCGTGATTTTATACTCAATTAATTTACTGTAATTCAAACAAGTTACGCACTTGTGCGCGAGTTAAGGGTAGACGTGTGGAGCTTAATAACGGTAAAGACCGAAATTTTGTACCAGGGTTGGGCCGTGGAGAAACTCTGTTGCTAATTTTGACCCTACCCATAAAATATTAAAAATATGTTAAATTTCTTGTATCGAAGTTCCAAACCCTAGTTGTAGATATGGTATGGAAGTTGGCTAAAGTTACTGATACCACAATGATTGTAAATAACAAACGAATAACTGTTTCTTATGTTTTATTTTTGTAGTTAATAAAATATTCTTACCAGCTCAATAAAGTCGCAAGCATTTCCGAGACCCCGAAATAAATTTTCCAGTCCCGAAATTCCGAATTTACATTTAAAAAATAACGGTATTTTTAATACTTCTATAGGTCGAAAACCTTTCAATTCGGGATCCAAAAGTTTATTTTCAAAAACCCGAAATTCTCAGTTTCTTATCTTAAAGGATTTCGAATATATATTTCTAAGTCCCGAAATTTTTCAATACCCCGAAATTGTACTTTCGAAATCCCGAAAACCGAAATTTCTCGAATTTTGCCATGTTAATATTTCATCATCTTTTTAAGTCCAGAAACTTTCGGGATCCGGAAATTTCGAAATTACGAATTTTCATCATTTTTTTTTAATTTTTATACCAAAATAATTGCGCAATATAAAAGCAAATATTTTCAATAAATAA
The DNA here is from genome assembly GCA_031772095.1 of Zeugodacus tau. Classification (NCBI taxonomy): domain Eukaryota; kingdom Metazoa; phylum Arthropoda; class Insecta; order Diptera; family Tephritidae; genus Zeugodacus; species Zeugodacus tau. The sequence goes on from CM062652.1 coordinate 26,263,442, forward strand.
CGAGTATTATACCATTAGATCCATATGATAATCGTTAGTAGAATCTCTATGAAATGTATTATCTTTAGGAAATATCAATCCCTGAGACAATATCGAGAAAGATTAAAACTTGGTTAAGTATATCAAGGTTTACATAATCGTGGTTCCCAATCAATATTAAAAGGTTCTCGAAATTCGAATAGCTATCCTGCTTAGCTATAATCAAGTAAAACGTTTAGTAAAAGCTCCCTACGAATTCAATAGGTTCCCTAAATAGTACTTCAGGTAAGAAATTCAACCTACCCCAATGTAGCATCTACTTGCAATATCATTTCTCGAAACTACCAATAGTTTATACCCTGTAATAATAGGAAAATAGATCTCGAAGTCGTAATATATTAATTGAGGATCAAGACCATTACTCTAGTTAAGATCTCACAAAAAATACGAAAGGTCTAAGTTTTTAAAACAATTAAAAACCATTGCGTTGGCAACTCTCAATTCGAAGGGTGTTGCGCGAGAGTAACTTGTCAGGGTAGTGGTGGCAAAAAGCAGTTGCTGAGCGAATGATACTCACCACCTAATAGCTTTCACACTTGCCATTTGTGCTCTTTGAATAGCGCATGTGCAATAAACACTCCCAGCTGGAATGCTGGATATGCCAACCAGCCAGCCAGGCAGCAGCAGGTTGTGTACCTCACACGCTGGATATATGGAATATAGCCGAACGAACATATGGAGAATTCGAGCACTCGTATGTATGCAGTCGAGTGTTTGGAAGTGCGTAAGCAGACGCACGAATCGAAGCATAACTCATAAGCAAATATGATTTCGGGAAGTAGTAGGGGTGGCGCATAGAGCAGCTAGAAATACGATTTTCACTATTTTTACACATACGCCTACTATTTTATTGCCAATTTTTTATTTATTTATTAAAGCTTTAATGAAATTTTCCGCTGTTCAAACACTAGTTTTCGAGGGAAGCGCCAAAGTGTATGTCAGCACTGGCCGTGTGCTCCGCTCGTGGTAGACTTCGCAGCTTTAGTTGGTCAATTTATCATTTAGTCATCTATCAATTGGCAGAGTTTGTGTCCTTCAATCGGGTTTATACGTTGACGCGAGTATTCATTAAGGCTGCTGTGTTTGAGCTTGGAGGGGCGACTTTGCTATTTTATTTATTTATCTGCTTTTGTTATACCCGGGAACGATTTATTGTGCGAGTTCAATGTTTTCTTAATGAGCAAAAAATGAAGGATCGGACCGCAGTGTATATATTTTACAGAAATTAAATTATTAGGGGTCGAAGGCCGAACCCAATTTTCACGATCTAGTCCTTTTTCAAACCATAAGCTGTTGGAAGACTCACGACAGTTTTTCGAATACTTAACGAAACGAATATGTTCTGATGTCATAACCAATTATAGAGATGGGCTTGTAGGAGGCAAACCGGGTTTTGAATTATAGAACCTACTACGTTTTGAATGTTCGAAGAACAATTAATTATGTCCAATACTCTCAGATTTGTAGAAAAATTTTCATCCGCATCACTAGCGAAGTCCTTTACTAGGTGATGAGACCCTAGACATGGAATGAGGTTGGCTCCAATGGGATGATTTCGATAATGGCATTCAAAAACATGAATTCAATAATAGATTTAACACCTTAAGAAACATGGAAATGTCTTTCAAAAGCATTTATTTCAAAATTGTATTTTCGAAAACTAATCGCGCAGTACATATCCTTTGAGTTTGATGTTTGAAATTCTTTGAAAAGTAGAACTAGAATGTATAATCGAATATCCGATATCCGTACGGGTTATCCATTGGCACGGCTAAAAATCGCATAATTTGATATCCGATGTTATTTGCTTCTCACCCGATTTTTTTCGAATTTTCGAAAATATTTTCGGATTCTAGTTATCAATATTTTTTAAAGTTTTTGACGTATTTATTTAATTTTGTCTGAATATCGAAATATCATATTTGAAATATTACATTCGAAATATGTTTTCCAATATCCGAAAAACTGAAATTTTCTCAAAAAAATTGTATATCCCGTGTCACCCGAACCTACTGTAGCCTTACTCATTTTTTATGCCCATCGTTTGACTTAACTCGAACGGTACATTTGACGTATTGCGCTCATTACCACTCGCTACTTAGTTCCTACACATGTAGGTATGTGTCTCAGTGCCACCAAATGCTGTGACCACTTTGTTGCACGGTGGCTCCGTGCGTTGTGATTGATTTGGTTGTTGGTTCAGGCCATACGATATTTGCTGACAACAGCGATTTATTCCACAGCATTTGACATAAAAGTGGGTCTGTATGTATGTATGTTTCTATGATTTTTGCTGAGGGTGAGAGAGCAATGCGACCAAGTGGGGTTAATAAATATTTTATGCTTTGTGCTGCTGTCCATCCGCTGCTGTTTTAAGCTGTAAATTGTTCGCATGTCATAAAAAATCATGCATACCATCATACCATTCCATAAGTTGTGAAGCTTTGTGTATGGTAGAGATGCTTGAGTTCCAGGAAATCGTTTTGCACTAGAAAGCAATAAAGGCAGTATTGTATTTAATTGAAAAACTTGATGACAGATGAGACATTGAAATCTCAAGTGCGGCCATCAGGTACAAATGGCCTCAACAAATTAATTAAGTTTCATCGAAATCGATTGCTCCACTCACAGCGAGCTCGAATGTTGGCCAGCACGTGCAGCAGCAGAGTATTCCCATGAAACAAACAGGAACTATAGGAATGAGTAGAGCTTTATTTATAACAAAAACTCGATCGAAAACAAACTTCATATTAATGCTGGGAGCTTTAATAAGAACGAAAAGGCAACTCCACAACCAAAAAATTAATTAGAAAATAATAAAATGTACTCTATTGAAAAGTTCTGAAGCTTTCGTGTGAGATTATACAGCTTCTTATATGTAATAAACACATTTTTTCCGAACATGAACCCAAAAATAGTCGATAAGACTTCAGACCCACCATTTATAATTGGATAATTTTCAACCGAATAGACCACGTCCAGCACGGTTTGTAGGTCGGTGGAATCATCGGTCCATATTTCTTAAAAAATTAAGCGAATGAGAACGTAACCGTCAATGGCGACCGTTATCACGCCATGATAACCGACTATTTGATGACTGGAATTGAAGCTGGTGATCTCGGCGACATTTGGTTTCAACAAGACGGTGTCACTTTCCACACATCGCATCAATCAATGGATTTATTGAGAGAACACTTCGGTGAGCCGATAATTTCCCGTTCTGGGTCTGTCGATTGGCCACCAAAATCGTTTGATATCACATCGTTAGACTTTTTCCTGACTTTTCCCACATCAGGTCTTGGGAGCAAAATATCACGCGTGTCATTCACCAGTTACCAGTCGAAATGCTCGAATGAATCATCGGAAATTGGACTCAGAGGAGTAGCCGCGGCCAACATTTGAAAGAGATAATCTTTAAAAAATAAATGCCAAAGAATATTCTATCGAATGATAATGAACATTCCCCATTACATTTGAGTTTTCTATGTTTTTTTCTTTAAAAAAGTTGGGAACCTCGAAATGGATCAGCCTTTATTTTCATTAATTCGAAAGACAGCTCTGAGATCATAAGAGCAAAACTATTTAATTTGTTAAGATTTTTATATTAAATTATTCTAATAGTACTTTTCCAGATAGAACTGCTTTGAGCAGCTCCAGCCGTCTGATCGGAGCTAAAACTAGTTTTGTTGAGTATTCTGACACCAGAGCAACCGTATAAGAATAACGGACTCGTTTAAAGTGAAGTTAAATGAAATCTTCTCCCAACCGGTGTCACTGGTCTATTGGGCCTTAACTGGAAGAATTCTCAACATAAATAAGAATATATATACTACCAATCTAGTACAGTTTTATGATGAGAAGACCCATCCTTAGGCAAACACTTCTTTGGGTTCTCTTATCTCTTTCTACTCAAACACATGGGTGACCAAGGAAAACAGGACCAAAATTCTGATGTCTCCGAGAAACATAATTAATACGATAATGGCAACATCCGACAGTAATGGGTTAGTTAGCTACCAAAAAACACTATTTGAAGGTGATAAAATGAAAAAATTCGAAACTATCGCATAACTTTCATATTTAATAATTTCACCATAACCTCAATTAGCTTTGTCATTCTGCACATTTTCACCGAAAATCTCATTAACAATTTTCCGTTATCTATTTCGCCAATTTTATTGTTATCGCGCTGTTTAATATCGATAATCCATATGGTGGCAGCAGATAACAAAGAGTAAAGCCGAGACGAACAATGCAAGACAAAAATAGCAGCATACAACAACAAATCCACCTACATGTATAAGCACACAAGTAGACATACGTGTCGCTCTGCACACATAACGGTACATAAGTATATTCATTTCCGGAGAGATTGCATGCAAAAATTGCGGTATATTGGACCATTAACGTTTGAAAAATAGTTTTTTTCTAATCAAACAAGCGAAATTAAAGTGTACATATATGTGTGTGTGTTTAAATGTATACCGTTATGTATGTATGTGTTGCTCCAAAATCGAAATATTTAATTCGCAAACTCGAAAATGGCGCTCAATTGACTGACTTCAAATGTCATTCAAAGTGCCATCAAATAGACAATTTCAATTCGTATTTTGTCGGTTTGTGTTCGTGTGTGTATGTATGTATGTATGTAATAAATATTTATTTTTTTAAATATTTTTTGCTTTTAAATCTTACTAAATTGCTTTAGCGAGCAGCAAAAGTCAAGCGGCCAACATTGCCGCTGTCAATGGCGCTGATGAGTGACAACAACAACAACATCAGCAACACCACACATGTATATATGGTAAGTAATATGACAACAATGAAAACAAAATAAAAGGGCACGACAATAACGGCAAAACTGCAAATGCTATTAAGTGGAGAATTGACAACTCTTGTTGTTGTTGTTTCCCGCTAACACGGTTGTCTTTTTGTATATTTGTCGGTGGTCGTTCCAAAGTGCAAAGGGGTTGACCATTCATTTATGTACATACATATGTATGACCGCTATGCGTACACCACACAATTGATGCCATAACCGGGACACAACTACTTGACTTTTCAATTAAATTCTGTGATCGTTGATTTCTTGTTATTTTTATACTCTCGCAACAAAAGTTGCTAAGAGAGTATTATAGTTTTGTTCACATAACGGTTGTTTGTAAGTCATAAAACTAAACGAGTTAGATATAGGGTTTTATATATCAAATGATAAGGATGACGAGACGAGTTGAAATCGGGATGTCTGTCTGTCCGTCCGTCCGTCCGTGCAACGGATAACTTGAGTAAAAATTGAGATATATTGATGAAACTTGGAACACATGTTCCTTGGGACCGTGAGAGGGTTGCTTTCGAAAATGGGCAAAATCGGACCATTGCCACGCCCACAAAATGGCGAAAACCAAAAACCTTTAAAGTGTTATAACTAAGCTACATATAAATAAAGTTATAAAAATAAAATTTGGAACAAAGGATCGCACTAGGAAGGGGCATATTTGGACGTAATTGTTTTGGGAAAGTGGGCATGGTCCCGCCCCCAAATCGGTTATTTCTATATATCAACACAAACCCATAAAGCTATATATACCAAACTTTCTGCAGTCCGTTCTCTTACGTACCCCACCACACACCATGAAATTAGTTGGAATCGGATAATAACCACGCCCACCTCCCATACAAAGGTTAGGTTGAAAATTACTAAAAGTGAGTTAACTCAGTAACGAAAAACGCCAGAAACACTAAATTTCACATAAGAAATAGCAGATGGAAGCTGCTCAGATTTTTTTACAAAATAGAAAATGGGCGTGGCATTGTCCACTTATGAGTCCAAAAACAATATCTCAGGAACTACTCGACCGATTTCAATGAAACTTGGTTTGTAATAGTTTCCTTACATCCCAATGATATGTTGTGAAAATAGGCCAAATCGCTTCACAACCACGCCTACTTCCTATATACCAGAACTTTGAAGACGATCTGAATCGTTTGCTTTACAATGTATAAAGTAAGTACTAGTGAAGATATCGGTGCAGAACTTTGCACAAATACTATGTTAATAGTGTGGCAGCCCCATTCTAAAAATCGCCGAAATCGGACCATATGTTTTCAAGGCCCCATATATCGAACATGAGGACCTCGGTGCTTCCAACCTAATATTATGGTTTCCAACTTTCAATGGACTTTATACAATATATATGACGCATATGTATATAATATAAATAAAGTTAAATAAATAAATTGCGCGAGTATAAAATGTTCGGTTACACCCGAACTTAGCCCTTCCTTACTTGTTTATTTTTATTTTTATGAATTTGAAATTTACATAGTACATTTATTAATTTAGTTAGCTTTTTATACATTTCGTTCACAACTTTGTTTTTATTTATTTGATCTTTGGCTTTGCTAAATTATTCAATTTGTTTGCCTTTTGTCACCACATCTGTGGCACAGTTTGCATAGGAAATGTTGCATGTGGAACATGTGAAAGCAAAACATGAAAAATATTGATGTTTATGCAAATTGGTGGTAATTTAATTGATTGTTAAATGTATTTTATTATTGTTATAAAATCGAATGACAAAAAGAACTGAAAGATGGCTTAGGTAAACAACAATAACTATTCATTTAGTACATAAAAAATTAATTAATTAAAATAAATAGATATATATTTTTTATAAAATACTTAAGAGGTCAGCCGTTGACACCCATCTCCCATCACGTGTCCAATAAAAAGGTCTTGCGGTGGACATCATAACACATGATTGGTTCATCTTAAAACAATAAATCAAACATATCTCGATAGTACATGGATGAATCAAGTTAATGAACGAAGAATAAAAGAAAATAATGAATTTTGAATTTTTGACAGAATTTACCCAAAAATTCACTTTTTTAGTAAGATTCTCGCCATATATTGGTTCGAAAAAAAATTACAATAAAAATATAAAAAAATGCATTCGTCCATTAACTATTATGTTTATTCCAAAGATGTGTGCGAAATTCGAACAAAATCGCTTCATAACTTTTTGACATATCGTGTTCACCGTCTTGAAAAATTGAGTTTTTAGATAAACGCGTGTAAAGTTTTACATTCGTACTGAAGTGGACTGATGGGTGGAACTTCTAAAGGGTATTTCTCTTAGAATATTACTCGGATTGCTTTGCATATTGCACCATTTAATAAGACAATTTTTTTTTCAAATTTGAATTTTTGAAAACCACCCAACCCCTTAAGTATTCTATCCCTCAGTCGTTTTGTATACTTGCCTTCCTCTATAATCACCCCAAATTCAATATGTACCCCTAAATGTAGGCAACGTTTTTAACAAAATCACAAACCATTTATGTATCAAGTGAATTTGAAAAGTAGAATACCAAAACCTTCGAAGAATTGATCTAAGTCTTAGTCATTATCAGATATAATTGTTTATATATATATTTTTGATACTTACTGTCTATATTGTATTCATTCTAACGTTTCTTACTGTCATTTTATACAAAAATAACTGTATTAGTCTTTTCGCACAGAAGTTAATTGATTAATTAACAGATCGATTAATATGCTGATTTACATCGATTTACCATACAAAAGAAAAACCTTAATTTCTTACATTAATTTTTAATCGAATCTAAATCTGTTGGTTGTTATCCATGCTGTAAATTTAGTTGTGGTAATTAATAGAATAGCAATCAGCTGATGAAACTTACCAGTTATAATAGCTGATCGTTAATAGCCTTTTCACACAAGAGCTAATTGATCAATTAACAGGCCTCTGCTCGATTTAATCGCTTATTAAGATCGATTTATCATACAAAATAAAAATCTACATTAAATTCTAATTGAATTTTAATCACCTTGAAAATCAAATGCAACTCTATCTCTTTTTATACAAAAAAAAAAAACACGGTGGATGTCGCTGCTGAAAAATATTAATCAGCTGATGAAACTTACCAACTTTTTATGAAAAGCAAAAACAAAAATGTATAAGAGCTGATCGGTTATCGATTAGCCGGCAATATAAAAGGCAAAAAAGGGGTCTCAAAAAAAATTTTAATTGATCAATTAATTTGGCTATCTAAAAATGCTATAATCGGGTATCCGGCTGTACGAAAGGCGAGAACTGAATTCTCAATTATAATCTCATTGCACTTAATTTATTTGCTGTGCGAATAGGCTATAAGTCAATATAGCTTAAATAAAAAATTATTTACGTATAGTGATTGTCACACGCTAATAAAACCCTAAATGTAGGCAACGTTACTGTTACTGTTAATTTTAGCGAAGTTAGATGCTTATAAGCTGAACGAAAATTCTTATTTTAAAATTTTGAAGGCAAAAATTACATTTTAAGTCAAACTTTAAAATAACCTGATTGAAAATTGTAAAATTTTCAATTGGAAATTGGAATTTAATACAGTGAAATTTCCCAATACGGAGGGGCCTTATTGCCCGACTGGGAGGTAGCCGGATAAAAACACTGCGATGATGGGTGTCTAGTTATGAGCAATTTCACTATATAACCTGTTGTTGATTTACTTTTGAGTCGTAAAATCCGTCAAAAACATACAGAAAGGAAATAACTTAAATCGAATAGACTGTATCGAAGACAGTTTTCAGCTATTCACAACCTTGGAGTGATTCCAAAAATTTAAGATAGCGATCACTTACTTATTTTGTAGTACACTTTGACCCATTTTTGACCATTGAAAGCATTATAAGTGAATTTTAGAACTATTTATGACAAAAGAAACCTTCAATCTTTATGATACCAAAAATACGAACGTTATTGAAAAGACTTTCCATTTCAAAAAGAGAAGTGCTTGGATGAGTATTAGATCAGTATAATTTTATCAGCAAGAATACAATCTGAAAGCAAGGTTCTTTGAAGAATATATGCAGACTGGAATTTGGTTTCTTTAGTAATTATCTCTTTTTTTTTATATTAAAATACATCATGTATGTATGTATGTTTGTATAGATTCTCGAATAAAGCATCCAAAACCAATGTGACATTTTCACACACGCACACCCACAAACAAACTACCAAATTAGAAAAAGAAAGAAAAAAAGAAACAGATAAGCAACGTAATATCCTGCACGGCATTGCCAGCACAAAGAAATACAAGCAAAAAGCAGCAAAAGCAAATTTCTCATTTGATTAGTCCGCCCATCCTCTCCATCACCAACTCACTCGTTATTATATTTTTTTATTCGCTCACTTGTGGAAAATTCGTTACTTCCAGCTGGCTTCCCTTGCCACTTCCAGTCAGCATTGGAAAATTACTTCATTTACATATAAAAGGTTGCTATGTATACATTAGTTGCTAAACGCTTAAACCTGAGAGTGCGAGTGTTTGCATGATATAACAGTTAATTGTGTGAGCGCTATTTTGTCACGAGTGTGCCGAAAGCTTTGGATTTTATTAGCATAGTTTTCGGCGCAATGCGCAGTTGTTTTGCCAATTACAATGAAATATTGAATGAAATGTTGCCAAATTGTAGATATGTATGCATGTATTTAACGTTCAATGAACACAGTCACATAGGGATATCACATATATATTTATATAATATATATGGTATATGGTGTGAGCTTTGTAAAGCTGCATGAATTAGAAAGAAGTGGTTAGTTATTAATTGTTTGCATGTTAAACTAAAGGTAAGATTGCAAACAAAATTCGTAGACGACATTTCGAGGAATTACTTGGTAAATTAATTGAATAATGAATGGATGATTTTATTGAGAGAATTCGACAAAAGTAAATAATTCAAGAGAAAAATATAAGTTTTTGTAAATTTATAAACAATTAAAACGAATCGGCTTCTTCCTCTCATTATTTTACAGTCAAAGTTTGTTTTAACATTTAGATTTTAGACGGGTTAGAAATGATGGAGAAGGGAGGACAATGTAAAACGGTGATCAAATTTTAACCGGATGTATTTCTTGGTGACAATAAATAAAAAATAAAATAAATAAATAAATTGTAGTTTCAGCATTTTCCATTGTACTACTGTCTTTACAACAAGAATATATTAACAATTGAGTTTATAACCGGTATTGGAATCTCTGAGCTCGAAATGCGGCCAAGACTTGTTATGTTTTAGAACTCGATATCACTGGATAGTCGATCGGGATCAATGTACTTGAATGTATAATCCTATATATCCTATAAAATTCAACTATAGAGATATCGAAAAAATCTCAGAACCTCGGCTGAAATGATCTATATTAGTCTAAAATATCCGCCAATAGTCTAAATAGGCATATCCGCCAATCAAATACGAAATAAAGTAGGAATAAGGCCCTATAACAATATTGCTTTAAGATACTGGAGAACAATCTTGGTATATATATTGGCGCCGACGAAATTGATTTAATGAAGAAAGAAAGAAGAAAGCTTAATTTGTATAACATATTTTCTTTGTAGAATTTGATAACCATTCAGGAAGAAGCCTCCATATAATATTTTCATTATTCTATAAATATAGTAGTATAGTTGGTTCTATTATATTCGGATAGGTCGAGCACACATCGTAATTTTTAGGTCTACAACTTTGTTTCCGCCGTTTTCCAATAGATGTCCCTAGCGTCAAGCACTGCTCGATTAAATCTGTTATATCGATCTTGGACATTTTTGTCAACATTAACCCAACAAAATATTTGTAGAGATCCCAAACTTATTCTCAACTGTCAAAATGACACTTTTTGAGCCGAATTCTCGACATTTGCACGGAATACGCATGCTGTCAGAAAGATGGTCAAAAGTAGTAGCTAGCGACGGCCAATATTTTGAATAACATTTTTGAAACCGTTTTTATACAAAAAAAACTTAAATTTACAAAAAAAACAGGCCGGAAGCAAAGTTGTAGACCTAATAGATCTATCGATCTGTGTAAGAATCTACATATATATTTAAAAAAAGGTTCCATGGTGAAAATGATGAATACAAATAAGCAAAATATCCATGAACTTTGTTCTCAAAGGACTAGAAAAAGATCGCAGCAACACTTTAAGTTGTATGGAAAAAGAAACTCGCTCCAAAAACAAATAACCATCGACATCTCAAAAAGGAAGGAGAATCCAAAGCTTGCACAAATTGTAATTTGTGGTAGCCGGAACACTGAAAAGGTTCTGATCAATTAAAAATGAAATTGGTATCTTTTTAAAGACATACATATTAAAAGTTATTATCCTTCGAAATATTAAATATTGTTGTAACCTGTACAGCAACACTGTTTGAAGACCAACGTATATGTCATCCAACGAACAAATGATCACCACTTAGTTGTACTAAAGTACTTTTTCCGTAAATCTCGGCAACCATAAGCAGTTATTTTCGCAACAACTACCAGCAAAGCAAGGCTTCCAACGGCATATTATGCCTAAGTGTACACTATTTTCTTCTGCTTAACGACATGTTTACTAAATGTGAAAAGCAAATTGCTCATCTAAGCCAAATTAATTTAATTTATTGATTGCATTAAAATGCACAGAAAAATTGCTGGCAAACTTATCCTTGGCATTTACATATACTGTATGGGTACTTATATAATACAAACAAGAACATAGAAGCCATTGTTACATAATTTATTTATAGTTGAAACAAAGCTGTACCGATTTAGCGGTAATTGCCATCAAAATAAACTTACATACTCGTAAGTATATAGGTACCTAGTATATATGATATATGCAAACTTACGAGGTTGGTTCGGTTAGTCGACGGATTTTTAAGTTATCGAAAAAGTCGCTAGGTGGAGCTGATGTCGGAATATTTGTAGATTCAGTATTTATAATGAATTTTTAATATTTTTCCAGATATTATATATACTCTTAGCTATGGGTATCGCCCAAAACAATCTAATCATTGACATTTTTATATATTAATAATGAAAATAATTTTTCCGAGAAAGTTTGACACAGCATAGTCGTCTGTCAGTCACTCCCTGTCAGGACTAAATCGAACCCTTACTCGGATATGGGTCCCCAGTTTCTGTCGTGAACTGAATGGAAAATGGAGAAGTGGCTTGAAAAGGACTCTGCTTCTTACGATTCTGCTTCTGCAACGATTGCGTGATTTTAGCCAAGTTAACAACAGCTAAAACTTCGATTTTCCTTTAAGTTGTTTGACACCAAGTGTATCCAGGTCCTTTTCCTCCTGGTCTTACCAACGGAGTGTACGACTTACTCTGCTTCAACCGGTAGGTACTGCATCAAACACTTTCAAAGCTGGAGTGCTTTCGTCCATTCGGATATGTCGATAGTCGCTGTCTTTTTATTCGCTGAACTATATTCATATCGTCGTATAACTCATACAACTCATAATTTCTTCGTCTGCGATATTCGCTGATGCCAATGTTCAATGAACCATAAAACTTCCGCAAAAAACCTTTCTCGAAAACGTCCGTCTCATCGGATGTTGGCGTCGTCCACGCTTCTGCACCATAAAGCAGGATGAGCGACTTGTAGAGTTTGGTTTTGATTCGTCGAGAGAGGACTTTACTTTTCAATTGCCTACTCAGTCCAAAGTAGCATCTGTTGGTAAGAGTGATTCTGCGTTGGATTTCAAGGCCAACATTGTTATTGGTGTTAATGCTGTTTCCAAGATAGATGAAATTATTTACAACCAGAAGAACTCTTCGACATCAAAGAAGCTTCTTCGCCAATCCAAGTTACCAACTTAGCCAACCACTCTCGTAGATCACACACAAATAATTGTATGTATATCATATAAAATAGCCTGAAGAGCGCTTAACGCGCCTCGGATCCAACACTTCACCGTTGACGAGAAGACGACTATGTGACGAGATAGGCCTATAGCAAACAAGAACACCAAAAAAAAGTTGCGCATCCTGCCGCATCTGCACTATTTAACACTTGCTTTTATCACTCGTTTTTGTTGTTATTGCTTTTATTTTTTTTTGCCATTGCCGACGATAAGTTTTAGCCTGTTCGAGCGCGAACAATTACCCAGGCATACAGAGTAAAACTCTATAGATACTTATATAATATATGCAACACTTGTTGTTGTTGCCAAAAAAAAAGTTACGATGCAGCAACAGCAACAAAGGAAATACAAAAAACGCTCAGTTGCAACAGTTAAAACAAACAAAATAAGCAAACAAGTTTGGTAAGGAAGAGATGGCGAGGTGCACAATTTGGTGTACGTGCAACAGAAGCAACCAGTGCCGCCCACTCGACAGGGTATCTATGTGCACTTGAAGGTGGAACCGGTAGTTGTAACGAGTCAGTTGAGTGTTTGCTGTTGTTGCGAACTCGATTTTACCTCGCTGCTGATGTTGGTAGATACCTACTTTACGATTCGTCGTCCTCGTCGTCGTCTCGGTTGTGTAGAATTTAGAATTTTGTCTCTGCTACAGTGATTTCCATTTAAATATGTGCACACCGTTTAATATGGTATGCAAGTAAAATAGCCCAATTGGGATATGTTGGCGATGGGGACAATAATAAAAACCGAGGGAAAGGGCATCATTGTTGACTGTTGAAAATATATAGATGACAGGTTTAAAGATAATAGTTGACAGCTGTCAGCTGGAGCTTAGTCAAAAACAAGCATAACCTGCCAATAACATTAATTCAGTAGTAATTGGGAAACAGATTTAGCATTGCTTATGAGGTCATGTTGTGACAGTCGTCGTAATCCCGCAATTGGTTTTTTATCCGGACGAAGACTATCAACTCAACACCATTCCGCAGATTAAATCTTACCAACAGGTTCTACTTTGGTATCGGTAGGCAATTCAGAAGCATATCCCCTTCTCGACGAACAAAAATTACGCTCTATAAGTCTCTCATCATTCCCATCCTATTAGACGGCGCAGAAACATGGACGATAATAACACAAGATGAGAAGCTGGAGCATTCGAGGGAACTGCTCTTCGCTAGATCTTTGGAGCAGTCCGTGCGAGCGAGGAGTACCAAAGAACATGGAACCATAAACTGTATGAGATCTACGACGGCATGGATATAGTTAAGCGTATAAGAATCCGACGAATGCGCTGGTTAGTCCATATCGGACGTATGGAAGACGATGCTCCAGTGCTCCTTCGATCCTTGAATGGGCGCCCACGCATCCAATGGTATGACCAAGTGCATAAGGACCTGTTTGCACTTGGGATGTACAACTGACGTGAATTCGTAAAAGATTGAGGCAATTGGCGAAGTTTTGCGTTTCCAGCCCAGACGACCCACGGTTGTAGTGACAAAGAAGAAGAAGAAATAAGATGAATATTCACGATATACCAATTTATACGAAGTTTCTAGGCTTTAAATTTCAAATTTCCAACCGGGTCACCAACTGCACCTATACAACGGTATGAGCAAACAAGTCGTTCGCATTGGATAACCGACAGTTCGCCGAGTGCAATGAGTACTTAGAGTTCGACAAGTGGAAGTTACCGTACGCCTAAGTAAACACACACACAAACGAAGGTGATTTTGGCGGATGTGGCGGTGTGAGTGGGCGGAAGTGAGTTGCATTGCAATCAAGCAAGTGGAAGGAATTTCCTTCTGCTGAATGAGCACGTATATGTGTGTTTACGTGGTGGGTGTGTGTTGCACTGCGACTTTCTACAAATGTTGTCGGAGCGCCAGACAAGGATTTTGCCTGCCAGAGTTGCACGAAAAATAAACAAAAAAGAAAACACAGGAAGTGGGCAGATAGTAGGCGCGTATTTGCAGGGTTTTTGGACGTAATATATGTAGATACACACACAGAGGCACAAACTAGATATTCAAACAAGTGTGCCTGTCATCATACACATATACATACATACCTATATGTAAAGCTAGAGGCTTATTCATGGCGGTACGCTCGTGTCATAGTCAAATGACATTCATGAAGCCGAGGATTAAAAGCGATTTACTAGTGGAAAACTACTATGAAAGTACAATAATAACAATGAGTTTGCCAACGAAAATGGCAAAAGCTCGAAACAACAACAAATTTACTGAATATGTTATTACTTTTCTAGCAATTACACGATCCGTTCAAACATAAACACGTTGTAAATACTGTTATTCACGATGTAATGCACAATGGCGGGGTATACTATGGTAACCAGATACTATAAATTAGAATTTTGCGAAGAAACGTTGGTAATGTGTACTAATAAAGACGAAATATTGAATTTGTATTATTGGCTTAAAGCTATAAGGAGTCAACTTTGGTGATGAAGTTACATAAGATGTGTTTTCGAACAAATGATAAACCTAACCTCCAAATCTGGTTCAACTTACGAATAAAGGAAATGAACGGACTCGGATTCTAATTCGGTCTACGACTTTCAACTTATCAGAATACTCTAAAATTGTCGTTTACGCGTATAACAATAACAAAAACTAAAACCCTAAAGTCCATTCTACGACTGCTAGAAAACCATAAACTACCGATATCTTGCTATGGTTTTGATATGAGGATGGCTGTAAGTTATAATTTAAGGTCCAATTTAATAAAAACCTGCAGATATGTTAGGAGGAAAAACTTAGGTTATTGTCTTCGGAACGAGGGTTGCGGAATTGTAATAGTCGGCTTACTATCTACAATACCTGGTTCAGAAACTCGAAACGAAGGTCCTAATCGATCATTTATTTATGTAACGGAATGTAATTATGTAGTTATTTTGGTCTTGCCGATTTCCAAACATCTCCGAGTAACTTTTTTCAGAACCGACGACATTTAGCGAATTTATAGCATACCCTTAGGCGGTTATCGAGTAGAGAGGAAGGCTACTGAGAAATATATGTGGATCAGTGAAAACAAATATTATTTAACGTATGATCACTAAGGTGACTCGGATAAAATGTGGTATTAGAATAGATCCAATAAGTAAAGGTCTAAAGACATTTTAGACAGATAAATACAAATAGTTTTGAAACAGACTACTTGTCATTTGACGGCAAGTCGCAACCAGCGGCATATGGGACCCAAAAATAACCGTTCGCACGTCAGTGGTTCTACATAACCGAAACGGATCCAGATTCTCATCCGGCCAAGGTCTATCAAAGCGGGAGCGTTCCTCAGATTATTTGGGGAATGTTGTATGCAGCTACAACAACAACCCTAAAAATATATATGTATGTACTTCAAAACGGTCCCTCAATGGCCTACGAACTCGGCAACATTTCTCAAAAGTGTTAGAAATATTTTCTGCCACTACAACAACGGGATATATACATGTGTAGTATGCTACTGTAGGAAAAATAGTATTAAAAAGTTCTAAGATTTTAACTTTTTAGAGGGTTTCTTTGATCTAAAATAATTCGAATGTAATTAAGTAGGTATATAGACTTACCCAGTAGCAAGAGTTTGATGTCTTTTGCCGCCTGAATGCCATCTTCTTTGAGATTCTTTTCGATTTGCTTTGAACGCTGGAGGGCAGCACGTTCCTCGGCTGATGTGGTGCAACCCATTTTCTTTAATATATAGAGATTTTTTTGTGGTTAGCGGAATGAACTAATCAAATAGCTTCGATTAAAGCGAAATTATTGCAATGCAATTTTATTGGTGTAAAGCGCGCGTTTTGTTGTTGAACACAAGTTGTTGTAGTTTTTTTTTTCTTTTCACTTTTTGCCGACAAACGTATGCTGCTGTTCACTTTGATTATTTATATTGTTGCTTTTGCGATTAAATAGTGTTACTTATGTAATTATGGGTTTTTACGAAATTTATGTATGTATATATTTCACTTAATATTTAAGCTTTTTGTGCGGTTCGTTCTGCGTTCTCGTTTAATTTAAATTTTTTATATTTATTATTTTTATCGTTTAACACATACACAAATTCGCTGCACTACACTTTTTGTTACTCTCTTTATTTTGCGCACTGACTTCACTCTACTTTCATGCACAAATATATGTATGCGTTTGTACATATGTTTATATTCAAATATCGTTGGGTCGTTTCATGGACATATCATTAAATCACTAGGCGAAAATTGAGTAAACAATGATTGTATGCATAAAATTCCACATTAAAATGAAATAAATGCAAAATTATAGAATAACAACATCGACACCAACACACACACACACGCACATATCGTACATATACAAACAGACTGGGCATATGGTTTTATGGCGTTGATATCCATAAATTACAAGTTGTCATATATAAATTTTTGCATTTATTGTATGTGTATTGACATTTTAACTACATTCCTTTTTCAATACAAACACACACACACGCAAAAATACACATACTATTCAATTTATTATTGCATAGTTTTCTTGTTTGTTAAATTAATTTCACTTCAATTGTCTAAAAAAGCATTTAGAACGCGTTCAAGCGAGGCTTACATTGCGAAATCATTGTTTTTGAGATTTCAAATCGCGCTTACTGCCCGTTAGCTGAGTCACTTTGGTAGCCGCAGCTGGCGCGTTGGTTGAGTGGCGCACACGCTCATCGAGAACCGATGATCAAAAGTGACGACACTTTCATATATATATATATATATAAAGATATATATAGTGGCATTGAGTTGACATTAATTATTTTGAATATATTCACGAGTATGATTAATTAATGTCGCTTACTCGGCTTTGGGTGTGGTTGTGACAACGAACGGCATCAATTGAGACAGTTTGCTTGGCAGTTAAATCTTGAGCAAGTGCCTATTGCACCTGTGCTGCAGCACTGCTTGAAAAGTGCTTTGTAATTATGAACTTCAAATGAAACAAGTAGAACTCGCAAAACATACCAAAGATTATCTCTTAGAAATTTCTATTAAAGGAATTTGATCACTTTTGATCACTAGTACTTTTGGCATTTAGGTATTATCGCGAAATCCTTCAAATTTGCAAAAGTCGCTTAATGTCGGCATGTTGTCATTGAAAATATCTGTTTTATCAGCACTAGCTCCAGAATGAAGCTTCAAAGTTCGCCAGTTAGATTCCAAAAAAGTTATTGTGTCATGCAGGAGATATAATCTCTAGACTATGTTTATGGGGATCTGTCTCAGGGGTTATGCAGTTATTTAACAAATTTGCAAGTCCGAATTCTTTACAGACCGATCAGTGCATATGTTATGATACCCGAGTATAACTATGCTCCTATATTTGACTTGTTGTTTAAAGCTGAATTGAATGCCGGATGATTGTCGGCGGACTTTCAAAGCCGTTGACCTTGATATTCGTTTTTTTCTAACAATCTGGAAAATAATTAGTTGTTGCGTTGAATGTTACGATGTTGCAGTTAAAAAGAGATAAAGATACCAATCAGAATGTAAAAAGACTCGTCCATATAAATATTTTTTAGAATAATTTTGAGGAATGCTGCATAGTTGTGAGTCCTTGACGGTTCGAGTGATTATTAAATGGCACGGGTTGCAGTTCGACATCATGCAAAAATAGGTCACCATTTTGTTTTATTAATTTAATCATATCGTATATTTTTTTTTTATACTTTTTCACCAATACATCGTATTATATACCACAATATTTAGTGGCTTTTCATCAGTATAAATTCATATACATATGTACGCATATGTATATAATTTATGCAAACTTTTACACTTATCTCAAGTTTGATATTGAGTAAAAGTCATATGTATGCATAAATTGTACATACATACATGTACATATCAACATAAAATTCCAACCAAATGAAGGCGAGACGCTTATCAGTTTTCCTACCATGCTTCATGCGGTCGTCGATTAGTTTATTTGCAATTGGCGACTATAGCCTCCCCATACCAAAAAGCTGGAAGGGTTGAACACCCGACAGCAGACAAAGTCAGTAAGTTTTTAGCACCAAAGTGTTTGTATATTTGTTTATATACAAATATGCGGCGTTGTGAAAGGCTATACACATTCCAAAGGCATTGCACATAATAGAAGCGATATGTTCAGACTATACAAAATGGGTAATAAAATATACACAATTGTATAAACAAGTAAAATATATACAGCCATATATGATCGTATATATACTTTTATGTACGCAAGTATGTAGGTTGCAAGCCCGAGTTTATCTTATCTACATAAAGAGGTAAGCACATATGGATGTATGTAAGTATGTATTAGTGAACAGATCAATCGAAGCGCTATGATAAACTGATGTCCCTCTAATGCTTCTGCACCCGGGCAGTCGCTTCCAATAATAATATGTTTTACCCACGTTAGAATAAATATATTCACACTACAGTTGTTTGTGAACGACATTTTCCAGTTAAAAAATCGCCGATAAACGGAAGCTACAAACTACCAATGGATAGCATCGATGCCAACATTTGCAAGTTCTCCACAAAATTTATGGCAGAAGGAATTGTGTTGAAAACATTAGATTAATATGTGTATACATATGGGCAAAAATGTTTATCGTGAGTAAATGCAGTAATTTACTGGTGAAAATAACTTGTGCGCTGAACATTTTTCGGATTGGGTATGTCTTTATTAGAATTTGTTATTTTTTTATTTATACTTTTTGCTTAATAGACACTCTCTATGAATATCAATGTCTGTTCTACATACATATATGTTTGTATGTACGCATTTTATCTTTGCGTATTCACTCACTTATTCATATGCGCGCCCACTGCCACCCACACACCACCCAAGCTGCTAAGCGCACTTGCTTTGCGTAAACGACTATAGAATTTAGTATACATAATTACAAAATAAATATATTGCAATTTCTTGCGGTTGGGCATATCACAGTTACATACATACATGTGTATAGCTGTATCAATATGGAATGCAATTTTTATTTAAATCCGATCTGTGGAGTAGGTAATAGTAAACTATTCATATTACACTACTCCAACGGAAGGTGTGTAGTTTTTTTTGCCACCGCCTCGCCCGATGATGCGCAATGGTGGTAGAATACACTTTTCGAGCGTAAACGCGCCGCTAGCAGCCTTTCGACATGGTCACCGCTGCCGCCCGGTGCCGCCTCTTAAGCTACACATACTAAAATATTTGCTGAGACATATGTATATTACAACAATGCTAATGCATCGATTTTGTAAATTAAAAACAATAAATAGTTATTGTGTTATGCATAAATTCATTTTGTTGAACACACTGTGAGAAAAAATCTTTTCCCTTTTGGAAAAACGCGTATGCGATTTTCACTGAATACACATCTGGCGTTTCTACCTCGCCCAGAATGTTGCGACTTCTGTTCGTATGCATGGAGCGTGTGTGTGTGTATGGTTGGTACACGATTTTGCGGCTGGTGCTTCGCTGGTCACTTGGTCTTTTTTTAAAGCACTTCCACATGCGTTATCATTTCACACTAACAACGTTTTATTCAATTACCACAATGCACTTGCACTTTTTGCCAATTTCAATTGATAAATTCCAATTAATACAATTCGTTTTGCTGGAGTTAATCACAAATTTCTTCGAGCACTCGACTTTTTTGTGTAACCCGCCCGCAAACTTTTTCAACTCTGCTGCCACTGCTGCTGCGAATGCGATTGCTCCTTTGTATTTGGTGCTCCGCTCTCTCAATGCGGCGCGGCGGCGCTTGTTCATTCAACTTTTTTTCCAATCAAATTTTTGGGGTGCTCTCTCTCTCGCTCTCCAGCAATGGGCGCTTGACGTTTTCCCGCCAGTGATGGTAAAGTAACAAATATTTGAAAATTTTTGTTGTTAATCTGCAAAAACTGAAATTTATTCATACATCAAAAGTAAATTTGCAATGTGTTGTTCTGACTAAATTAGTTTTTGATAAAGCAAATCAAATAGAGTTATTATTCTAGTATATTTACTTACTAAATCATCCAACTTTCAAGCACAATTTGAAGTTTTACGTTTACTAACACTATTCCGAAACTTCGAAATCAATATTTGCTCATTAGCCAATGGGTGCTGCCAGACTTGGGTGCAGTCTATAGTGCTGAAAATTTCATAATTTATGAAAAGAATTTAAATTCTCGTTTGTTTTGTGATATTGCTAATATTTATTACAATAAAAATAAAGTTCATACCTTAAATTGGTCGAAATTTTCAATATTTCATTTCCAGTCAGGGCTTGCTCTTTTAACAACTTTATTTATATCCGGTCATGTCTAACGGGACTGGCAACACTAGGCGGATTTGGTTGTTTGACATTTTGAAACTTTAATTTTAAAGGATCCAAGTATTATATTATTTTTGTACTTGTTTTTTATGTATTTAAAACAACAAGCATGGTGCGGTTTTGTTGCTGTTGTAGTAGCTGATCATATGCAGCAAACAATTTTTATGATCGTTGCCGGGTTTTCAGTCCTTGGCCTGATACAAATCCGCGCCTTTTCCGGTTACGTAGACCCGTAGACCCACAATTATCGATGAGTGCCTCGCTACCATTTGAAACCGATCCAGCGTACTTATAGTAGGAATAACTGTACGAGGTTGATATCCGAATATATTAATGAAGATAATGACGGGTCAGTTTTCAATATATGTGGTAAATAACTGATATTCCCGTTAAAAATGTCGCGTTATCAATACATTTGACTGTTAATGAAGCAACTGTCATGATTTCCTGACCGATCCGATTAAAATTTAGAATATCTCCAACTAGAGCTTTTCATAAATAGATAGACAATGGTGTGGCACCAAAGGTTATTGTATGAGACCAAGAGGACTGTCCACTTAGTTGCATTACCAAAAATATACCTATGCCTCAGCTGCTTTAATTCATTACAATTATCCATTGAAGCTAGACGAAGGCACCAATAGCTAACCTGAAAAAAGGAGTTTCTAATGTCAAAGCGCAAACTACAGCTCAGGACTGATTTAAGATTTATTGAAAGAAAAAACACATTTAATTAATTATATATATATATATATTTATTGAGATAAGTTGAATTCTTTCTGCATTCCTTTCGACGAAAATTATTTATTATTAAAGAATAAAACTTTAGATGCTCAATTCAAAGTTTGGAAGCATAATAATATCCAAAAACAAAAAAAAAGAGAAATTATAATAAAAACGTTATTCGCTTAACTTAAACACTAATCGATAATTATAACTAACAATATAGAGTTTCGTAAAGAGCACGAATAAAATCTGCTTTCAATAAATCTCACTGCTTTCGATTTACTCGCGACTGTTTAAACGCGTGCAAAAGTACATACGTTGCGCTTAAATGTGATTTTATTTATTATTATTTCATGAATGGTGTTTTTGTATACAAATTTAAGCACAGAATTTTGTTTTGCAATTTTAATTTACTTAATCGATGATTGTTGGATATTTTAAACAAAAAACAAAACTTTTGATTAAAAGTTAAAGGCAATAGTGTGTATATACGGGTATGTGTGTGTATGTGCTTGAAAATTAAACTAATGAACAAATCCAATTTACTGTTTGTTTAAATGTTTTCCTTTGTTTCTTTGTTTGTATATATATTTATTTGTATAATATTAAATTTAAGCGGCCATTTTATTTTGGAGTACTTGAGGGGCGGGAAATTATGACTACTAACCGCTACATTGTGTACCACATGTATAATACGTGGACTTGGTGTTACTAGAAAACGGAAAATTTTAATAATTATCGTTGATTCTTGAAATTATAGGTTAAAAAACAAGTTTAGTTGATTATAAATGAATAATTTGCGTTCTCCCGTATTGGTTTTGTTTTCGTTTTGTTTTAAATACGATAATTAGAAAAAATCTAAATAAGTGCAATAAGGAGCACAATCCAAGCGCTGGTTGACGTCGAACGTTGGCGAACACAAACACCATGCTGTCGGACACGACGACGACGACGTTAGCTACGACGTTTCGAACATCTTCAAGCGCAGAGTGGGTCAATTTAGTGGAAAGACATCTTCGATATTTACGAACGCACAAGCACCGAGCGATTCCCGCGCCATCACCTTAAGCAATTCGGCGGCGTGCGCAACGCACACGTCAAGTGGCGGGCGACGCGGATAGTTCATTGATTCTGAAAGAGAGAGTAGTGGGCAGGAGATTAATAAATTAATTAAAGAATAAAATTTATTTTTTCGGCAATATCAAATGTGTGCGTCAATATATTTAACAAAAAAGTGACTTTAAAATAAAATAAATTTGAAACAATGAAATGGAATAAGACTTTTACATAACTGGAAAAAAATATTGAAAAATATCGAAAAAATTAATCGCAATCTTACCTAAAATGGCGGAATTGAGTGCGGTGCTAACGTTTTCTCGTTTCGTGGGACAAAGTTGCCAACCCAACGGGCTAGACCAGGGATTTGAATAGGCGATTAAACTAAATGCATCCTGTTGGAGAAGACATAAATATTATTATAGCAATATTAATTCAATTAAAATTTATTAATCAATAATATAATCATATAATAACAAAATTTTACGAATTGAACTAAGAAATGAAGTAAAATCTTTGCATGAAACTATGATTTTAGCAACAAAAATCTTAAATTAGCTTACTTGTATAGCAGAGATTACTTAATAACTTACTTCCAACATTTGTCGATCTTCATCGTTCATTTTATTATCCTTTTCCAATTGCTGCCCCATCTGCGAAAGCTCCTTGCCGAATTCCAGTATTCGTTCGATGCCATGATATTTTTGTGTGGAAGGTGATACGTCGATGTCTAGAGAAGTGAAAAAGAAAATTTTATTTTTGAAAATTTATTTGCATTAGAGTTGTGTGAATACGAACCCATTTCTTCATCAACGTCTAAAGAGCTATTGAAATTTGAACTGCCGTTTTTGCATGAGTTGCCTGTGGAAAAAGAAATTTAATTATTTTGTATAAAGGGACGAAGATTAAGCACAAAATTTGAAAGAAAAAATATTAGCATTCGAATTTTTTGAAATTTATTTAAAAATATTATCTGAATAACGGAAAGTAAGTTTGTGGTATTTCATTTAATATCATTAATTTTTTTTTTTTCAAAATCAATATTTTTATATAAAAATGAAGATTTTTGATACAAACAATATTTTCAATTTAAAAATTGAATTTATTAAGCTTACCATTGGTGTGCATATTTAATTCCATTTCTACATCATTCAAATAATCGATATTGGTGCTATTATTTTTATTACTAATTGAAATCGCATCACCAGAGCAGTTCTCATCCGAAACACTGTGAATAAAAAAATTTTTAAAAATTTTCACTTTCGAAAATTTCGAAATTAGCAAATCACACTCACGATGTGTTTTTCAGTTCCTGTTGATGCGCATGATTATCGGCATTTATCACAGCTGTATTTGTTGTTGTTGTTGATGTTGTCACCATAGTCTGTGCATTATTATGTGCTACTGTGCTCTTACCATTTTGATACGATTTGGTTGACTGTATGACCGATGTTTGATTCGGTGGCGTTGTCTGCGTTTGTGTTGTGATCGAATTTGTTAATTTATTATTAGTAGTTGTAGGGCAATACTGTATCAACAGACACACAAAATACAAAATACAAAAAAATAAGGACACAGAAAAGCAAAAAAACAAAACAAACATAAATGATTACATGCTTCTTTCTTCTTATTTCTTCTTCTTACTACTTTTTTTTTTTTGTTTTACTTTTGTTAAATTACGCTTGCGCTACACTTTTGTTAAATTATCTCTCAACTTTACCTCATTATCGGACCCATTAACCATTTCTATGAACTGCCTGCACTTAAGCATGAACCAAAGATTTTTGTTATTCTCCAGCAGTCCCGGATAGGAGCGCAACGTGTGCTCAATGGCGTGGCCCATTTTGCCGGATAATACCAATTTTAATATTTCTAAAACAGAAAATTAGAAAATATAATAAAATTTAAATAAATAACAGTTATTTAGCCTCATCACACTTACTTTGACGATTTCGAATCGATGACAGATCTTCTTGAAACGATTGCCCAGTAGTTCTAGCGAATGCCTCTGCAGTCTGACTATAACCATTGTGCAAGAGATAGGATGATACCATTCTGTAAATTTTAATAAAAATAATTTATTATTTAATTTATTTAGAATAATTTTATGCTTTGTGCGCTTTGCTCACTTGTGTAAAAGTGTCGTGGGATCACCCTGATCGAGCGTCATGGGGAAATCATAGATGGTGGTCTTCATTTGAGCGCGCATTTGTTTCATCATATCTTCGATTTGATCAAATTTGAATGGCTCCTGGCCAAAATTAGCATCTATCTCTTCACCAGGCGTTTGCAGGCCGACCGTTGGATATAGTTTACACTGAAAATAGGCAAATACATGTAATACACTGTCACACCAACACATTTGTATATACTACTACTTTATGTACCGGCAAATCCCTGAACGCAACACCCAAATCAATACCGTTCTTTGTGTAGAAACATGAATTATCCACAAAATTCACACAGCAACCGATTACATCGCCCGTGGTGAAGGTCGGCCCATACGACTGTCCATTATTGGATGATGAATATGAATTGCCATCATCACCATGATATCCGTACGATTGCTTGTCCCAACCTGAAAAAGAAAATGCCGAATGTAAACCGAAAATAATATTATTTGCATTTGTTGGGTCGGTTGCAAAACGCGCTGCCTTTACCTGGTAAACGATTCATGCGAAATTGTTGAGCTGTCAAACCGATACCCATGTAGCCATCTTTGCCTTTCGAAACAATTTTCACTTCAAAATAGTATAGGCCACAGGCGGGTGGAATCGGATGAGCTGTGCGCACAGAGGCAGAACCGTCGTGTTTATTACCGACGCCTGCAAATAAATGGCGTAAAATGAATATATGGCGTAATACAAGTGTCCAGATCAAGGACATGAGCATCTGAAAAAGGCCGCGCTTTGGTGCTGTCAAAAATAAACTTATATTTTAATATGTATTTTGCAAATGTAATTTTGTGTGCTAAATAAAGATAATAAGTTTTGAAAAATTGTAAATCATTCCGAATAAAAACAGCAGTCGACTTCACTCTGCAGTTGCGCTTTTAATATTTTTATTTTAACCAAAATATAACCAAATCTCTCTTAATTCCTCCCACCAGCGACTAGCCGCTGTATAAATTGACATATACATACGTACATACCTATTCATATAATTCAGCACTCAAAATAATCCCAACGCAATTTCCACGCACAAAGCGCTACCAATTTATATGTAAACAACAACAATGAGCTTGATAAACCCATATCAGCTGATGGTATTATGATTGCAGCAATACGAAGAACAACAACAGTAAACACAAACACACGTACATATGTTTACATAAATGTCAAAAGGAGTACGGACAATAAGAAGCGTGCATAAAAAGGCACAAACAAAGTACAATAACAAAAACAGAAACAGAAACAGAAATAACCAGGCCAATGACAGTGGGCGATGAAGTGCGACAACAAACGAATTGAATACTTTTCGTGCTGGACAACTTCGTGTTTGCTTCCCTTCCGTTTATACGTCGTTTTCTATTTATTTCCCCGATTTGATGCATAAAATGGCAGAACAGACTGCGCTGCACTCGACTCTTGTGTTGACAAAGGTAAATAAAGCGTATGTGGGGAAACGCAATAAAGAGGAGAAGGTGGGTATGGAAAATCAAATGAAAAAAATACGAAGTGAAGAGCGAGTGCAAGCATACATATGTTTGTATGTATATCACGAAATACTGCTTTATATGAGTCTAGCGAAGATCCTAGCCACCCACCATTTGTTAAATTAATAATTAATAAGTCTATTTATTAACAAAATTTAATACAATAAATATGTCTCGAAATAATAATGAAATCGCATCAATTTCTTTGCTTTCAATTGCAGCTTTTTCGGCACACCTACACATTTGCAGTTATCAAACACAGTTATAACGTTTGCTGCATTTCCGCTAGCTCCTTAATTTCTAATTCATTGCATTTGCTAATTTCGTTTCCTTTTTGAGGACGCGCTAATTTCGCGCTTCAAAAACTGTCAAGTTAACTAGTGGAAGCTTTTAGTCTTCTTTTTTGTACGGTGCGTGCTAGTCTAGTATTTTAGTTTATCGGTGTATAATTAAGTATAATTGCATATATTAATGAATCACTCACCTTTATAGTGCACATGTAGATTATTCTGCGATAGTCCAATCGATAGACATTTGTCGTGTGGACTCCAGCAGCGTGGCAGTGGAGTTTCAGCTTCGTTCACATTTGGATAGAGCATTTTGAGGCGATCGGTCACTTGCTGACGCGTATGATGATTATGATTACTACTGCTGTGACCACCGGTGCCAGTACAAGTGTTGACGCCTGTTAGGGCAGTGGCCCCGCCACCGCCGGACGGGTTATCGCTTTGGCTACTGCTCCCAAGCATGTTTGCTGTTAGTAATGTGTTTATATTTGCGCCGTTACTGGGATTAATTTGGCTGACAAAGCTAATGCCGCTATTATTATTGTTATTGTTGCTGCTGATGCTGTCGCCGCCACCGGACAAAGCAGGTATGTCAAACGCAAATGGTGAACTATTTATACAGCCACCAAAGTTAGGATAGTAATGATGATGGTGGTGGTGTAGTGGGTGCGTGAATGGATGGTGTGTAAAATGCGTAGCATACGATAGTGCAGCAGGTGACTTTGGTGCACGAATGCGTTCGCCACTCAGGTTCTCTTCGTCGTCAGCGTCGGCGTCGTCGTCGTCTTCGTCGTCCTCTTCTTGCAACAGCAATGGCAGTGATATTGGAGGTGTTTGGTTACGTATGTTAGATGCGCTGCTACCAGCTGCACCCTCACCAATTACGCTCAGTGCCGAGCGTTGAGCACCGCTCAAACTTTCCTCTGGCTGTTCCTGTTGTAGACACTGTCGTTGTTGCTGCGATTGCTGCTGTTGTTGTTGACTAGTTGATGCAATGTCAGCGCTCAAACCAATAGCTTCACTCGCAGCTGATTCTAATGCAGTTGCATCAATGGTATCGTCAATCGGACTATTGTCTACGAAGGCGCATGGATGCGTTAGTTGTAATTGTTCCTGTATGTCCTGCTGCTCAAGTGTTTGTTGCTGCTGCGATGTTTCTCCTACCAGAATCGCTTGTTGTTGCTGCTGCTGCGGTTGTTGCTGTTGCTCTTGTTCGAGTGGTGGTGGTGGTGATGGCGGTGGTGGTAGTAGTGCGTGTTGCTGGAGGGAGGGAGAGGGAGAATGTTCAAAATGAAGCGCATGTTCAGAGTGTGATTGTTCTTGTTGTTGTAATTGTTGTGGTTGTTGCTGATGATGATATAGTTGAAGATTGTGTGACGATGATGTTGGCGACGATGATGATGAGGAGGATGAAGGAGGTGGGGTTGTATTGTTATTGAATAAAAGGGGTGAAGCGAAAACTGAATTGTCCGGCAAATGATCTGCCGTTTCATGTTGTAGTTGTTGTTGCTGTGGTGGTGGTGATGGTGGTTGTGGCAATCCAACTGCACCGATATCTTCGTCTAATCGCTCTTGCAGCGCCTCAGGCTGTACGAAATGCCCGCCACCATCATTATCAGTTGACTGCAGTATCGGGAGCATAGGTAAATTGGCGAGCAAATTGCTGCTGCTGCTGTTATTACTGCTGCTCGTCGACGAGGAATTCAATTGTTCATTATCGTTATCAGTATCCATTTCTTATTACTTAATAAAGTTGAATTTTGTCAACTGAAAATATGGTACACACCTTTTTTTTTTAAAAGATACCACTCAAGTGCGTATTAAATAATTATAAACAAAAATAATTTTTGAGGGAATAGACTTTGGTCTGTCGCTATTGGTAACCACCATCAACATCATCGTCGCAACATCAGCGCTAATGGGTCTTAAAAATATATACATAAGTTATATCCGATTAAAAAAATAATATTTTTAGTAAAAATTGTGTAATAATTTTGAACACTTATATTCAGTAAGCGCAAATGGAAGA
The DNA here is from genome assembly GCA_031772095.1 of Zeugodacus tau. NCBI lineage: Eukaryota > Metazoa > Arthropoda > Insecta > Diptera > Tephritidae > Zeugodacus > Zeugodacus tau. The sequence continues at coordinate 26,292,276 of CM062652.1, forward strand.
CATTTCCATCATAAATTATATTCCAGTGACGCACTTAACAAAATTATTTCAAAGAAATTGCACTACAACTACATAGTCTGAAAAGAGGTCAAGGTTGCACTGACCTAAATATACTATATTGACCCTGGCATGGAGAGACGCTTCTAACATGCTATTTGTTAACTATTTCTAAGATTTCAATTAAATTTAACTGAGTGCAACATATAGAACATGTGATCATTGCATAGAACACAAATGGCTGCAGTTCCACTAATTGCAATCTTGCTGCATGCACTAGGTGCAACAACTGCAATGTACATACACTACACCTATTCATAGAAGATAGCTCCACATAGATACAGTAATCCTACAGCCACTAGGTGCTCATTTTGGAACTACTTTTCCTGTCTATTGCGCTTTATTTATATCTGTTATTGTTAAACAACAGCTGTGCACTGGCCAAGTGAAAGCAACAATGATTTGTACAAAATCAATATATCAACTTTACGCACGTCAACGTTTAAACAAAATTCGTGTAAAATTCATTCTATATATTGCGCATTTTGTCACAGAGATGCTTACGATTTTTATTAAAAATTATTTCAATTAATGTGCGAAGTTTTTCACTTTTTTACTACGTTTCACTGATTTGCTTTGTTTTCCCCTCTCGATAAAGTGACAAACGACAATCACACGAAAAAGGCCCGCACACATGCTCACACACACGCAAATACACAACTCCTCTTGCTCTTCATAAATTTCTTTTCTTTGATTCTGTTCTGTATCTATGTGCGACATTTATACATTTCATTTTGTTTCCTTGTACATTGTCAAATTCTTCTTCTTCAACTTCTGATGTTTTTCTTGTATTCTGCGCTTTGATCGCACGTTCGTTGTTTCATTCAACAACAACAATCTAAACATATATGTATGCATAAAAAAGCGAAATTCATGCATAGAAGGTATCAGGTAAAATTGATGAACAATGGAGTTGCTGACTAGCTGTATATATTATCATCTTTTTCGTTGGGTAACTGGAGGAAATTTCAACTTGTACAACGTATTTTTAAGTGTACTTTGGCATTTATGACCTCACTCTAAATAAATATTATATATTTTGTAAGCATAACTATTGTGGTCCCACGCATTGCGCTGCCACAATCTGCCTTATCTGCAATTTATCGCCACTTCATTCACCTTAGTACGTTAAATACAAGCACGATCGATTTTTCTTCACTTTTCAGTAACACACGTTGACTTTTCGCATCCGCTTGATCTTTTATAATCACAATTTAAATTTTTGTGATAAATTTTCTCCCTTCCTTTCTTATTTATTTTTATCCTTTCCCGAGAAAACACAACTTCTACTTCGACTGTCGACTGTCGCAGCAGAAATGACACAGTGCTGCCATTGAATTGTCTCTTGGTGTTGCTTATCTCTGTGTATTCGTAATTATCGATAACAATGGCATGCCACACAATTTGAAAATAAATATTTCGATAAATAAATTTTTAGATTTTTTAAATTCACAGTTTATTTAATTAATTAATTAAAAAATATTGAAAATAATATAAATAGCTGAGGCGTGAAATTTATTTCATTGACATTTCGCTGTGAGAATTCAATGTTTGTGGTAAAATATCAATCTTTTAGAAAATTCAAATATCAATATTTTTAGAAAATTATTTTTAATTTCGATATTTTTTTAGTAAAAAATCGGTGTATATTCATGGCGTAAAGTGTATTTTATACAAAAAAAAATTTAGAAAAAATAATTTAATAAAAGTTATCGGTATTTTTTTATTTTTTTTTTATTTTTGTAATGGTTTTGTTAGTAACTTGAAATTATTGTTGTTGTTTGAGGACTATTATCTGCTTAATTATAGTGACACAGTCAATATCAAAAATCAAGCCGAATAAGTTTTACCTATCGATAATTTTTTAATCGAAAAGTCTGTTAACTCTTTCAGTCGTGGTGGTTAGTGTCAATAACCACCTCCTTCCGAATTTTATATTAAAATCCACGCCATCTACCGACAATCGCGTGAATTATCATGAATGTTTGTACCTTTTTTGACAAGGTGCGACCGGTTAGCGGCATATTCGATAATGAAACTTTCAGTGATATTTCAGCTGTAGATAATACCAAAACAAATAATCGAAACATTCAACATATTCTTAATCTAAAAGCGTGACTGAAAGAGTTAAAGGTTTAAATTGTATTAGATCTTGAGAAATTGGTTCATAAATTGGTTAAGAATAAGGTACGTATAGCAAATTGTTTAGCATTATTAATTAATTTATATGATTTCGATAAGAAGAATATTTCATATTTTTCAAAAAATATAATTAGATAGCAATATCAACTATGATTTAACATCACTTGGTATACCAACTGCTTTCACATTATACCTTATGATAACTCATCACATCACATTCATTATTTCATATCACATGATAACATATCACATCATATTACTATGCACAAGGTTGCGCTATAATACTTCATTTCACAACATATTTAATAATTCGTCATTTCATATCCTCAGAAGACATATCTATTTGTCATATCATATTAGATTATATGACTTGAATATTACATCATATCGTGTGACATTAAATGACTTCAAATGGCACCACATGACCTCACATCAGTATGGTTGTGGTCAACTGTATTTTCGCGATGTATAAAGGCTCTATCAAATAAGTAGGGTTCTTTAGAAAAGCCTACCCAATCTAATAATTATTTCTTATTGCGAACACGGGAGGTATACCCATTTAGTTTTATCGGCATGTTCCTTCTAAGGTAAATAGGTGTAGCCCTTTTTTAATTAACAAACTTCACTACTGAGGTTCTAAGATTGTTTTATTGCATTTCTATTTGCTTGAGTTATGGAACCAGGTTTTAGTTTAGACCGCAACAATTGATATATTGTTTGGCCCCAAAGAACTTCGAGAATACGTAAGAAGACTCAAAAGTACTGGACATACACGGTGGTGACCTTGAAATATGATTTTATCTTCATCGAAGTATGAGTTTTATATAATACTACGATGTTCTTCATGTTCGATATCCGGGGCCTTGAAAAGTTATAGTCCGATTACGACAATTTTTCAACAAGTGAAGCCACATATTATATACAGTATTTGTTTAAAGTTTTATTCCGCTATCTTCATCGGTTCCTTATGTATATATTATAAAATGAAGCAATCGGATGGAATTCAAAATTGAGTTATATGGAAAGTAGTCGTGGTTGTGAACCGATTTCGCCCATCCGTGTCATCAGGGTGTCAATATTATGTAAAATTATTTCATTGAAATCGGCCGAGTAGTTTTTGAGATATGGTCCACGTCACATTTCTAAAAAAATTACATCCAGATATGCTCATTCCTAGTACGATCCTTTGTACCATTTTTTTGTAGCTTAGTTATGACACTTTATAGGTTTTCGGTTTTCGCCATTTTGTGGGCGTGGCAGTGGTCCGATTTCGGTGCCAATCTTCAAAAGCAACCTTCCTATGGTGCCAAGAAGCATGTGTACTAAGTTTCGTCAAGATATCTAAATTTCTACTCAAGATATCCGTTGCACGGACAGACGGACGGACGGATTTGAACTCGTCTCGTCATCGTGATCATTTTGATATATCTAACTCGTTTAGTTTTATGACTTACCAACAACCGTTATGTAAACAAAACTATAATACTCTCTTTAGCAACTTTTGTCTCAAATTTTATATGAAGGGTCACAGTTGATAGGCTTATGTAGTTATATGTTTTTTTTTTTTGCGGGAAAGGCCTTTCCATATATTTTGGTTACTGTCGTCCGTTTTTATACCCTAAACAGGGTATATTAAGTTTGAACACCCAGAAGGAATCGTCGGAGGCCCTATAAAGTATATATATAAATGATCAGTATGTTGAACTGAGTCGATTTAGCCATGTCCGTCGGTCTGTCCGTCCGTCCGTCTGTCTGTGTATATATAGAACTAGTCCTTCAGTTTTTAAGATATCGTTTTGAAGATTTTGCAGATGTTATTTTCTCTTCAAGAAGTTGCTCCTTTGTCGGAACTGCCGATATCGGACCACTATGTCATATAGCTGCCATACAAACTGAACGATCGGAATCAAGGGCTTGTATGGAAAATTTTCGCATTTGACGTGGTATCTTCACGAAATTTGACATGGATTACTGCTTAAGGTATTAATATAATCTCCGAAGAAATTGTTCAGATCGGTTAACTATATAACCTTAATGTTTCTAGCAAACAACCCGGCTAAAAAGAATTAGTAAAATGTTTCCTTTTTTTACTTACTTTTTCTTACGTCTTTAGATTTGCTTAAACACATAGTTACTAAAAGAAATGCACCTGTGAAGGGTACATTAGCTTCGATACAGCCGAAATTAACGTTTTTTCTTGTTTTTGCATTATAATAGAAAACTCGACGTAGAAGGTATCAAAAACGAAAAAGTAAAATCAGGACTGAGGATATGTGGCAACTTTGGTCCAATAACAGTACATTCACCAGAGTTTCTGGAAGGACGAAGTTTTTACAAAATTAATCTCTCCATTAAGTGGGCATATTTTTAACCAAAAAGGTTTGATGCAAAATGTAAAAGAAGACGTCGCGAAGCTTACCATAGCACCCATATAATTCGTATTCTATACAATTATCTTTATACTGTATGTAGCGCTTCACATTGGAGATATCTTTATGAAATTAAGTGGTTATGTTCACTTGAACATAAAGTGGTTTGTTTGGGCCTTCCACTAACTTCCTCGTATTTAATTTACTAATTTTTATAACTTTGGTTTAAAGCTTAAGCTTAGTGCGATTTGATACTGAAATTATATTATTAATCTAATATCCACAAAAATTTATTTTCTCGAAAAAACCGTGAGTTGTAAAATATTTGATGTGCAACAAATTACGCTCAATATTCAATAACAAAATAACTCATCTCTGCTTCAATCAAATAATTCGCTTTTCAATCAAACACCAAGCTATAAAGCTTCCGCAAAAGCTCCGCATTGCTATAAAATAACGGAAATGTCGACAAAAAGCTTTGCAATGGCATGCAGTTTCCCGTTAACTGTCACGGAAATTATATTAAACAACAAAGTAAAAGCACCGAACAAAGTGGACAAGTAGCACTTCCATTGAGGCTTTTATTGCTTTCACCACTTTGTTGTTGCCGAAGCAAGGAGCAACTTTTTTCCACAACAATGTAAGCTTACAGAGTCGCACACTGTTATGTAACAGTTGCTTAACATTAGTGGATCGCATGTCAAGCGCTTTTTGCTTGTGTCTGCTGTTGTTGTTGTGCATAGGCATATTTGATATTTGTTGTTGATTGTGATTCGTCAATTGGTCTTGATGTAGGCGGCTGTTCGGCCAGGCAGGCAGGCAGGTGGGGCGGCACAGTGTTTACATGTCTGTTTGTATGTATGTATGTCTGTGTGTTTTGTTGATGATGTTTGGCGGGTAATTGCATCGCCACGAGCTGAGTCCTACTTCAGTTGTTATCGTTCGGTTCGGCTGTTTGGTTTGTTCGGCGACAAAATGGCATTCCATTACTTGTTTCGTCCTGTTCGAATGGTTCAATGAATGAACTGTTGTTACAAGCGGTGCGTAAGACGCGTGTTTAATAAATTTAGTGAAGAGTTTGTGGTACAACAACTGCAAAAACAACTGATTAACAAAGTGTACGGTTATTTCGGTGTTTTTTTTTTGTTTTTGTTGGTCTCACTCAAGTGAATTCACTGCGCTGAAATGCATTAATTGTTGTTGTAGCAGAATTTCTTGCATTTTTTGTGTGATTAAATAATTATTTTTTTGTTGTTGTACTCATCATTGCAAATTTCGCGTGTTGTTTTTGTCGCGTTAAGCATTCGTTGTGTCACTGCAAGCGCTCGAACTCCACGAAGTCCTCTAACGGCATGCAATTTTCAAAGTGATTTGCGAGTGATTTGCAGGTGATTGGCTTTGGTTGTGCGTTTACGCGGCGGTTTTCGCATTCTCTCCTCTATCTGTTTGTTCTTTGTTCTTGTTCGAGTTTCATGCGTGAAAGTTTCAAAAGTTTTCGTTGGCTTTTTCTTCAGTGATTGACATGTGAAACGGTGAATCGGCAGACATGCGATGGTTCTGGGAAACGAATTTGTAAAAAAAAGAAAAAAAAAAGATTACCAAGTGCATAATTACATATGTTCATATGTATGCATTCATGTGTATTTTAATATATATTGACTTATGTCTTTTTTCTAGTGTTCTCGTATGTGTTTCTGACATATTCGTGTATTAGTTAGGCTTAAGATTTGTGAAAAGCATGTGAAAGTTTCTGTGTAAAAATAATTAAAGTTATTTTCTGCAGTTCGGTTGACAACTAAAAACAACAACAACAATAATAATAATATTTGCAGTGCTGTTCTTGACTGGACATTTGCACGAAATTCTTGATTGGATTAAAAGGTAAAATACACAATGGATTAAGGTGAAAAAATACAATAGGAAAACATGAAAATGAAATACAAAAAATAAAATTAAAAAAGATATGAAAACTAATTTCCGTTAAAGCCAAAATAAATTTGCAAAACAGTAGGTAAAGAAGAATGTTTTTGGAAATAATTTTGTAATGAAAATAAATAAATTTTTCAATCTAATTGAGCATGAATAACATTTTTAATCTGAATTTAATAAGTTTGCGGCACGATTCCGATTTCTTTGGCAGTCGGGGTTTGACAACTCCGATCGGTTAAATGGGGTATCGGGGTGGAAGAGGAGGCTCTCTAGAGAAGGAATTTATATAAATATTCTTGATTGGACTTATAGTTTTTGAAGTATTCATGTTTAAAAGTCCAATTTTTTCTATAAGTAACACATGGAATTTCACACACTGAAACATTATTTTTTCCCATTTTTCACTTCACATATTGAAAATTACACTATTAACATTCAATTTAATTCAAAATATAGATTTATTTAATGTTTTTAAGCAAAAATTACTTATTTTAAAAATCACTTAGCATAGTAATAGCTGAACAGGTTTCTGTGTTTACAATTATGTGGAAATCGAGCGTTGCCACATGTTAGAAACCATAGAAGATAGGTTTTTTAATGACTGTGTTTTATTTATTTGCATATCATAGTTTTTTATCGTAGGACTATCTTCTTCATCAAGTATGTATATAAAAAATTTTTCCAGGGATGTCCGAAGTTTTTTCGTGTAGAACTCCTTCGGCCACGGTTTAAAAAAATAACCCTGGTCGAGCCAAAACCGGGGTGTCCAAAGTTTTTTTTTTCGCGTAGAACTCCTTTTTGCAGTGGTGATTTTTAAAATAAATAATTTTTGTATAAAAAACTTTAAATAAATGTAAAATTTGAATTTTATTGAATGTCAGTAATTGAATTTCAAATATTTGAAGTGAAAAAAGAGCGTAAATTTGGTTAAAGTGTGTGAAATTGCTTGTTGAAATTTTTGATTTTTTGATCTTTAAAGCGGAATATCTTGATAACTAGGCGTCTGCGGTACCTATAACCCTGCATATTTTTTAATCTGGAGGACGTCCTCTTTCCAAAGGTGCCCTCAGATCGCGGTGCCATAGTAATCGGAATTGTGCCAAGTTTGCTAATGGAATTTTTTTTTAATATTTTTAATAAATTTTAGTACAGAAAAAATCCTTAAAAAACTTATACATTTTTTTGGAATATCGAAACAATTGGTTTTAGTTTTGTGTCTACACATTAAGGACTTTGAAAAAATTATAAAAAAAATTAACGTTATTAATGTAACACACAATTTGACCAATATATTCGTCATATATATAGTATAAAGTCCATTGAAAGTTTAAAAACCTATTATTAGGTATATGAGAGCTAGCTGAAGTTATGACCCGATTTCACTCATTTTTGGCACGGAGAAATATTATTAGAGGAAAAATATTCCCTTTGAATTTCTGCAAAATATCTGAGAGATTTACTTATATTTTCGTCAAAGAACGTATTAGAAGCACTGAGAAGGGCGATGCCACACTATAAACGTAGTATTTGTACAAAGTTCTGTTCCGATATGTTCACTACTGCCTACTTTATATATTGTAAAGTAAACTCGACTTCAAAGTTCTGGTATATAGGAAGTAATAGTACATATCATTATGATGCCAGGAAAATGTTAGAACTGAATTTAATTCAAATTTGCCGACTAGTTTCAGAGATATGGTTTCTGTCCCAGAAGTGGTCAGAGCCACGCCCATTTCAAATTTTGTATACCAATTTGAAGCATTACTTCTATACCTTCTTCACCAGAATATTTACGGTTTCTGTTGTTTTTTCTTAATGAATTAAATAATTTTTAGTAGTTTTCAACATAACTTTTGTATGGGAGGTGGTTGGGGTTATAATCCAATTGCTTTTTGGACTGTATAATGAAGTGACTCTAGAGAGTTTGGTTGCTATAGCTTTAGTAGTTTACGAGATATGTACAAAAAACATATTAGGTGGCCGGGCCACGCCCATTTCCCCAAAAAAATTACATCCAAATATGCCCCTTCATAGTGCGATCCTTTGTACCAAATTTTACTTTCATAGCTTCATAGACATCCGGATTTGAACTTTCCTCGTTACCCTGACCACTTTGGTATATACATATAACTCTAACGCTTCCCGTTTAGTTTTGGCTGTTACAAACAACCGTTATGTGAACAAAACTATTATACTCTCTTAGCAACTTTGTTGCGAGTATAAAAAAATGTAGATGCCTTTTACATTGACATATATGTATGTAGATATACATATATATAAAGTGGGTATATCTTTTAGAATATTATTCGGATTGCTTTGATATTTTTGGATAATATTTTAAACATATTACACTATTTAATAACCCCAAACTTGTTTTTACTAATTTTGAAATCCACCTAACCCCTTAAACTTGGTCGTGAGGGTAGACCTTTGTTTAGCAATCTCGGGCGCGTAGTCAGCGAGCACTTAATGCAGACTTAATCGTGGCATCACTGAAGGACGAAGGATGTTACGCTCCGAAGCAATAGATCCGCTGCCACCTTTACAGCAGTCACTTCCGTCTTAAAACCGTTAAAATAGTCTCCAGCAATCTTAAATTTCTTGTTAAAGATGGCACTGAACGGCTGCACTCCTTACTTGTTTCCTTTGAATTCATATCCGCGATGTTCACTTCTTGAAAATTACAATTAAATACGGTTAATTCACAATACACAACGCCTGCATGCTTGTGCAAACAGAAAAATATCAAAATCGTTTTGGTTTTGCTCCTGCAGATTGTGCAATCACACCACAAGTACATTCACGATCAATCAGCTGGCTCCATCAAGTGATTGCGCCAGCATGCTGGTGTTGTATATTGGGCGCATTAAGTGGTTATGTGGGTTTCAGAATTTCACAATTTGAAAAAAATATTGTCTTATTAAAGAGTCCAATATATTTAAAATATTATCGAAAAATATGAAATCTATCCGAGTAATATTCTAAGAGATATATCCTTTGGAAGTTGCGTCAATCAGGCAATGTCAGTATGAAATTTAAACGCATTTATCTCAAAACTCAATTTTTTTCGAAAAGTTATGAAGCGATTTTTTTTCGATTTGCACACATATTTGAGAGAACATTATCCAGTTAATGAACGAAAGAGTTTTTTTTTACATTTTTAAGTGCCGAAAGTGAGTTTTTTGGTTAAAATTCTGTCATAAACTCAAATTTTAATATTTTCTATGAGGTGCCAACGGCTGAGTTTGCAGAATTTTTAAATAAAACAAGTAAGGAAGGGCTAAGTTGGGGTGTAACCGAACATTTTATACTATCGCAATTTATTTATTTAACTTTATTTATATTATATAATACACAATTTGACCCACATATTCGTAATATATATTGTATAAAGTCCATTGAAAGTTGGAAACCATAATATTAGGTTAGAAGCACCGAGGTCCTCGTGTTCGATATATGGGGCCTTAAAAACCTATGGTCCGATTTCGGCGATTTTTAGAAAGGGGCTGCCACACTATAAAGGTAGTATTTGTGCAAAGTTCTGCATCGATATCTTCACTAGTGCTTACTTTATATATTGTAAAGTTGACGATTCAGATCGTCTTCAAAGTTCTGGTATATAGGAAAGAGGCGTGGTTGTGAAGCGATTTGGCCTATTTTCACAAAATATCATTGGGATGTAAGGAAACTATTACAAACCAAGTTTCATTGAAATCGGTCGAGTAGTTCCTGAGATATGGTTTTTGACCCATAAGTGGGCGACGCCACGCTCATTTTCCATTTTGTAAAAAAAATTGAGTGCAGCTTCCATCTGCCATTTCTTATGTAAAATTTAGTGTTTCTGACGTTTTTCGTTAGTGAGTTAACCCACTTTTAGTAATTTTCAACCTAACCTTTGTATGGTAGGTGGGAGTGGTTAATATCCGATTTTTTTCATTTTTGGACTGTATCAAGAAGTAGCTAAAAAAACGACTGCAGAAAGTTTGGTTTATATAGCTCTATTGGTTTCCGAGATATGTACAAAAAACCTATTTGGAGGCGGGGCCACGCCCACTTCCCCAAAAAAATTACACCCAAATATGCCCCTTCATAGTGCGATCCTTCATACCGAGAGTATAAATATGTGTCTTTGATATGCTAAATTGTTTAGATGAAATATATGAGCCTCTGAAACGCACCTAACTCCTTTTAATCTCAAAAGAGAGAGTATTCTGAATAGAAGAAACTACAATTACAATATCCTCTGCCAAGGCAGATAGTTCCTTCTTATTGCCAAACAATCTTTACGAATATTTTCGAAAAACTGTATGCCTTTATTCCTAATTTATTGATAATTATGCGTCTGGAACTTTGAAAGGTACAGATTGTACCTTCAATATGTGCTTTAAGTTGGATAAAGTACGATTGATTTCTTGATCTAACGGTTGTTTGAAAGAATGTCAAAGAAACAAACTAGATTTAGAGATATCAGCATGGAATTAAAGTTCAAAATACAAATTATATATTACTTAAACATTAACTATAAATGCTAATAAAGTCTATTTTAATATGATTTAATTTAATTTTAATAATGATTTATTTAACACCACGAATGGTGAACAGTAAAGCTTTTAGAAAGTTATCGATATGAAATTTTAAATATTTCAAAGTTTTGACTTTATAATATAATAATTACACTAAAAATGAAAGTAGTCCATAACCACAACTACTTCTTATCTAACGAATTAGTGGACTGCGACCCGTTAAGTAGGCATTACGACATTTTTAAGGGCCGCTGAGATGCAAATCTTATTAAAAATCCATAAAAAACATAATAAGACTTGGCACTGTCCTTCTGGTTGTAACTCATCAAGTGCGGTCAGTGTCTTGCTTGAACTTTAACCCGAACCTTCAAACATGATTTAATGACACAAAAGCCTATACATACATACATATATACTACACTTACATATTTAAAATGATACTAAAAGTTGTAAAATGTTTCGTTCATAACATTTTAGCACACATACAAGCAAGCATACTTTAGCTAGCTAATCTAATTTATGAATTTAACCGCATGAATAATTAACAGCCTGGTTCATTCTCGACTGAATACACACATACACAAGTATTAATATAAATGCATATATGTATGTATATGTATTCGTTCTCTTCAATAGACCCAGTGGCAACGTCCCAATCCAAGTACAAGTATACTAAATACCAAGTGTGCTATGGACATAACAAGCGGCCACTTGAAAACGCGTCGTCGTCCAATGAATAAAAAATGAAGGAAAAACCCTTAATATACTTGTAACATTCACTTCCGCGCCCTTGACGACTCGCCCACACACACACACACAAACACAGAGACAAACAGATTTTCTGCTTCTTCACAAAATGTTAATGTTAATTAAGAACTATACGAAGTACAAAAACAACAACAAAAAGAAAACAGAAGAAATAAACAATAACAGGACTACAATGTCCAACTAAAACAATAACAATAAAATTAAAATCAGAAAAAAAGAAATAAGTAAGGGAAGGCTAAATTTGGGTGCAACCGAACATTAAAAGCTGTCGCAATTTGAAAGAATTATAAGGGATCGCTACATTTCCAGATTTCAGGTACTTAAACAAAAATGTAAATCGATTACAATCAATTGGAAGAGTGGAAATTAATTTTCATATATCTTCTATATAGGAGTCTGAACCGATAAATTTTAATCCCAAATCATTTTATATATAAATTCACTTTCATGTGTCTTAAAATATCGCTCCATATAGTATGAGTTCAACCGGAAGGTCGTAATCACTTCGTATATTGAGGTTAGGGGAAGATCTCGACCGATTTCTTTTACTTTTGGCCTTAAGTTAAAGTATGTTCCAGAAAATATTTCCACATAACTTCATTAAGATAAGTCACATATTAATCGATATATTCGGTATTAAGTTTATTAGAATAATGAAAAGTGTTATAGCAGATCTTTGTATGCTACCAATTATCCTATATATATATATAAGAAGTATTCTACATTCACTTGATTTTGCTTTTTATCTTATATATTTACCGATAAATATGTTATGAAGCCCAGCAGTGCCTTATATTTGGTATATGGGGACTTTAGCACCAGATCACACTATTGTCAGAAAAATATGTATACTTAATTTCCTAAAAAATACTTGATCCATATAGTCAGCCATAGCTACTGAGGGTCTTATAATCGATATATGGGGGGTTTGAAAAGTTATAGTTCAACTGAATCGACTATTTTTAGATACGACTAGTTTCGATATCTTCATTGTAGCTTGGTTTATTTGTTTTAAAGAGATTTGTTGGAATTCCATACAGACAGTAGGTGTGGTTCTAATCTGATTTCGTTGTGTCGGTGTGTCTCTCCTTTGTGGAGATGTAGGCGTTCTTATTATCCCATAATCACATCTACCCAGGCAGTATAACGACATTCAATCTCAATTTTTACGCAAGTTATCGCACGGACGGACGGATGGATAAAGAGAAATCCGGATTTCAACTTGACTCGTCTTCCAGATCATTTTAATGAAAACGGGTTTTCAAAAGGGCTGCTACAAAAGGGGACAACAAACGACGCCATACTTACGCATTACGAGTCGAAATTATTAAATTTTACTACCGAAATTCGGAGTCAAGGGCCTCAACTTTAAGAGCTCTACGTCCTACGTAGCGATGAGGCTCAAATGCTTGGCTGAATGGCTTCGTCAATAAGCAAAATATGCAGGCAGCCATCCACATGTACTCCATGAGTCACCATTGCATCACGAAAAAATTACGGTTTGGTGCGGTTTATGGGCCGTTATTCTGCCTTGATGATCAAGACTGGCACGTTACTGTGGATAGGAATCGCTACCGCTCCATATACTCTTTGTGCAACATGTTGCGACGGTATAAAAATTAACAACAACAACAACATCAGTGTTGAGTGTCAAAAGAATGAAAAGCGTCAAACAATAGAATGTGTAAGAGCGAAAAACGCTTGAAGAAGTTCTTCTAATGACTTGGGGGCACAACAGCTTGTTCGCTTGGATTTATAAGAGACTATGTTTGAGTGTGAGCGTGAGCTTGCTACGCGGGTCCCCGTTGAAATTTGTGTAGTTAGTGGGTCAAGTCTATGCTATTCTTCTCCGCAATATTCATGGAAATTAGTGTGTCTCTATGTGTGTGTGTGTCTCAACCGCGAACTGTGGCGCTGCATGAATTACGCGTTTGCGTTGCATATTGTCAGAGACGGAAAAGTGAAAGCAGACTTGCTTGCTAATATGAAGAACAAGCAAGCTAACGATAACAAAGACAATGAAGAACCCACGTGGATTGGAGTTAAGATTTGAGAAACTGAATTTTCTTCGTTAGCAGTTAGCTGTGGGCGCCTTATACACATATAAAGAAATATATGTCAGCATTTGTTGTTGTTGTCCAGCTAAAAATTGCATAAATGCAAATGAATATTTCGGCATTGCTGAAATGCCGACCGACTGACTGTAAGACTACAAGACTAACAGACAGACTGAGTGTATATCTGTCTGTCAGATTTCATATTTGTCGATTCTCAAAGGAAAGTATTCACCAGCCGCGGAATACTTGTGTTGGCGTTGAGCAAAAATAATGGCGAATTCGCGAATTTCGTGGGGAGCGGAGGGGAGGTACTGAAGGAAACATATGCAAATGCTATGCAACCCTGCTGATTGAAATAAAGTTGCCGCTTTTGGTTTTTGCTCGGAAATTGTGTATGAATTTACATCAGCGGCAAACAATGGCGCGTGAAGAATTTGTCAATCGTAAATTCGTGAGCTTCGAGCTTTTAGGGTTTGATTTTGGCAGAGAATTTTAACTTTTTGCAATGCAGTCTACGTTCTATATATGAGTAATGGAAATAGACTTTATTGCTTTCGTTGAGAATTATGATCCAATATTTAAGTGTAATTCTTGTAATTCTCAAGGTCAGTAAGTGCATTGTAAAAAATATATGGAATGGTAAGGGTGTACCGTGTGCTTACAGTCGGTAAGACACATGAACTCCGTTATGTGGGTATGAAGAGCCTCTTACAGAACAGTCTCGAAAACAGTTCTTGGGTTTTCATCTTCGACTTTCGAAATGCTTTGTCAAAGTTCTGAAAACTCACAGTGCGCTGGAAAGGTCTTTGGCTTTCAGAGAAGATTGCTCTTTCACGAAAAGGCCAAAGCATTTTGGCTTTATTTTTCAATCCGAAAACTCACAGAGTGCTGGGAAGGTCTTGGGCTCTAAGAGAATACTGCTCTTTCACGAAAAGGCCGCAACATTTTGGGTTTATTTTTCTAGAGATCGAGATGATCTTGTCAACTTTTTATTCTTGTGGTTCCTTATATAATTTAGCTGTCGTATTGGCATTCTCTGACCGAATAAAAACACATGTTCATTCAGGTTACGTAGACCTGACTGCCGTGGGAACGGTGGAAATATAGAAGTATCTATACTTTATTCTTGTCCAAGACTGCTATAGATTCTTCAGGTCGGTAGAAAGGTTTCTTTCTCTAGAAAAAAAAACATTTTCCGGATATACGGCCGGCGCTAACTGCTTCGGTCTCATATGTTCATCTTTAAATTGATTATTTGACTTCTCCCAATTTTTTAACTTAATCCTTCAGAGTTATGTTCTTCTTTGTCACAGGGGGGCCAAATCTTTTTGGTACCCAACATTCTTCGTCTATTTGATTTGCATTTCTATTCGCAAATGCATTTCTAAAATGTAATATTTGAGGTTATTTTGAAAAGAATACTAGAAGTAGCGTAGCTGATTTGGACTTTAACCGATTAGGTGTCCTAACAAACCTGTCTAAATCCATTCATCTTTTTTTGTCTTTTTTATTTATTTCAATTATTTCAGGATATTACAAATAAACCGTTAGCGATAACATTCCTCTTACTATCGAATGCAGTTTAACGGTATAAAAAGTACAAAAATGTTATTTGCAATGAAATTAGAAAAGCATATTTCATTTATAGCAAAATAAAACATCGTAACTGGTATTCTCAAGTGTCTATATACATACATATATTTTCATTTGCTAACATTGCACTTGCATGAATTCCCAGTTTATGTTGATGGAATAGAACTTTTCGCTCGTTCAATTTGTATTTTTAAGCTTCTACTAATGTATCTACATTAGGGTTGTCTCTAAAAAAACTCATGAGAAATGTCTTTTCAAGGTCATGTATTTCAGGAGGGCACAAACAATTAGAGAAACTTAATGAAAAATGGTTAAGAGTTCCCGGTGGGTTTAAAGCTTAATGTAATCTGCTATAAGGTTTTATATTTTGTATCGTAGTAGTGTCAATTTTGGACTTTCGGACAGTTTAAGCAATCTGAGAATATTGCTGACCTAAGTAGCGGAATTTCGAGCAATTTTCGTAAAAAAAATTTCTTCTTCCATTCCCCGACCACCCTAATGCACTTGCACAAAGCAGTAAATTCCAACATTTTCACTTTATTATTTTTTACTTATTTTTTTATTTTTGATTTGCCATCTCACATGTCACTGCACTAAAGCAGACAACCTACACTCGGTCTATTCATCTATTTATCTCGCTCAACAAACACTTCAGCTTAACAAGTGGTACAAATGTACATACGGGATCTCACTATGCAAATGCAGAGATTTTCTAAAACTGATTTCGAAAGTGGAATTCAAATATCAATGGTATTCCTGTCGGCTGCAGCAGCAACAAAAACGAAAGCAAAAACAAATAGCAGAAGCAGAAAGCATTAAATTTAGAAATTCAGTAGAATATAATAGAATTGATAAGTGTAACCTCTGGAGCCTGAATGTACCCGTACAAAAGATTGCACATATCAAATTGACAAAGCGAGTGATGGATGGAAAGAACGTTCATGTGGCATGCATAAATTTCTCGGAAAATGTATTTTAGAGATTAAACTAAACTATATTTGTCGGTACGAACCAAAAGAACAGTTGATGAACTGCAAGACTAGGTCTGATATTGAACGTTAAGACAATGTATTTGGCTTTGCTCTCTGCGGTGTTTTGATAGTCCTATATTGAACTTGGACTTTTCCTCTTTGGTTGCGGAACTACTAAGTTCAAACTTAGACCCTTTTGTCTTAATTTGATAATGTGTACTCTGAGATAGTCAATCCTTTCTTTAATACTGTTTACAGTATAAGCGGTCCATTCAAATACGGGTCTTCGGAGTAATTTATTACAAATTTGGAATACAACGTGACCTATGGAGACCTTTTTACCACTATAATCACTACATTTTAGAGCTAGATATTCTGAGTGAGCAGATCGTATAATATAATAGAGTTCTTTGTGACTAATATCCAAGACATTTTTGAAGAATAGAGGCGAATGTAGCAGCTGGAGACATCCATGGGTCTTATATGAGAAAGACTCAGTAAACCGAATGTTTCAATGAACTTGGCCGAGTTCCAGAAAAAGAACTCTGAAAGGCTCATGGATCTTTCACCAGCTGCCTGGATGAGGTGAGACCGAATTTGTGCTCCTATAAGGGTTTTCCATAGAACCCGATATGACTTTTTGGGTTTAGAACTCATGTTCGACCGAGCAAACTCGTTCCTTGTTATGACTGCCGAAACAGATAAAAATTGAGGTGATAAATATTTATCGTTGAAAGAGCTTATAATTGTATATCATTAATAATTGATATTTTTAAACTCGACTGAATTAAAATCTGAATTAAAATCGAATTAACAATTCTTCCCGTTTCGAATATTAAAAAACTATAAAGGTATTTTTAATGACTTACTTACTAACACA
This sequence comes from Zeugodacus tau, assembly GCA_031772095.1. NCBI lineage: Eukaryota > Metazoa > Arthropoda > Insecta > Diptera > Tephritidae > Zeugodacus > Zeugodacus tau. The sequence goes on from CM062652.1 coordinate 26,309,565, forward strand.
CTAAGGGTGGCTATATACTATGTAGCTTACTCCTAAGAACAGTTAGTTCCAGTGTTAAAACCGGAAAGCCGTACCCACAAGTCATCAAGCAACAAGTTTTAAAAGCTTAATAAAGCATTTAAACATTTAAGCTTAAAAGTATGAAGCACTGTGGGCATTTCAAAGTTATCTCGGCCGCCAAGTATCCTTTAGCCGGCAGTATGAGGCGGTCAGGTATAAATAAATATCTTTAGTGGATAGTAAATGCATAAATGATACAATGTAAATACTACACTGCGCGTGTTTCATAAATATAACGGTTATTTATATGAACAGAGCCTCAGTCAGCCGGCCCTTTAGTGTGAGCGGATACAGGGTGTGGACCATGCGCTGCGCTATGCCTTGGGAATTATTGCAGATGGTTTGCTGTCTCCTTTTTGTTTTTATTTCTACAAATACATATATACGGTACTTTTTTGCTGCAAACACTTCTTGTTTTATTTTTTTCTTTTTACTTCTCCTGCCATTCTCCGCCTTGTATCCACGTCTGACTTGCGCTCAGCTGGCTGTGGCTTACGTCCGCATAACCGAATGACGTGTGGCATAATTAATTTGCAACAATTCGTAATTGATTAACCATTGAGAGTAGCGAATGTATGCGGATGATGATATGGCAAGCAAATGCTAATATGTTGACATTCGCTGGTAAATGGAGAACAAATGGCTTTTAAAGTTATTTATTTATGTATGTACATATGTTTGCTTGGGTTTAAAATGCCAGCAGTTCTTTTATTGTCTCTCATTAAATTTTACAGAGCAAAATAACTGTATAGGACTGTATACTGTTTACAATAGCTGCCATCGATTGGTCACTTCTCTGCTCGCTATCTTTGGGCGCTGCTCGCCTGTCAAAAATTTTACATGTGAAAGCAACAACAAAGATATCTAGTTGAATTCGTGCTGGAGAGTATGCGAATACCTCATTAAAATTTCAATAGTCGCTTGCTGAGTGTTACCAAGTTTTGTTTTACGCATTTTAGAACCATTTTACTATTGTGAACGGCTCAAAGGACAAATTACTGTCAAAATAATAAAAAATTTTATACACAAATTTGAAATTGAAAATGACAGGCGAAGATAAATCGTGAGTATTTTTGTATTGAATTTATTGAATAAAAAACTTTAATAAAAATTAAATTTGTTGCAGAAAACGTTTGACATAGACTGTGGTTGAAGAGTTCAGTGCGACCAAGTATATACAATTCGATTTCAGTGCTGCCAGTTTGTATGGAAATTTGGAAAGTTTGTTCGATTGGCTTGTCTATAGCAGTTAGCCAATCGATGACAGCTAATATGTATTTTTAATGTTTACATTTGCTGAAAAATAGCTAAAGTATCGATAAATGGTTTAAAGTGGTGGTGACACTATGCAATATGTAGAACTCGGTTTCCATATTTATTGTTATTGTGATATATATTTAAGGAAGGACCTCTCCGAGCCGTTCGATACCAGACGAGGTTTCAGACAAGGTGACTCACTATCGTGCGACTTCTTTAACTTGATGCTGGAGAAAATTATAAGAGCTGCAGAACTAAATAGAGAAGGTACAATCTTCTACAAGAGTGTACAGCTACTGGCGTACGCCGATGATATCGATATCATCGGAAACAACACCCGCGCCGTTAGTTCTGCTTTCTCCAGACTGGATAAGGAAGCGAAGCGTATGGGTCTGGTGGTGAACGAGGACAAGACGAAATATCTCCTGTCATCAAACAAACAGTCAGCGCATTCGCGTCTAGGCTCCCACGTCACTGTTGACAGTCATAACTTTGAAGTTGTAGATAATTTCGTCTACCTGGGAACCAGCATTAACAGCAATAACAATGTCAGCCTGGAAATCCAACGCAGAATCACTCTTGCCAACAGGTGCTACTATGGACTGAATAGGCAATTGAAAAGTAAAGTCCTCTCTCGACGAACAAAAACCAAACTCTACAAGTCTCTCATCATTCCCGTCTTACTTTACGGTGCAGAAGCGTGGACGATGTCAACATCCGATGAGACGGCACTAGGAGTTTTCGAGAGAAAGGTTTTGCGGAAGATTTATGGTCCCTTAAGAATTGGCAACGGCGAATACCGCAGACGATGGAACGATGAGCTGTATGTGTTATTCGACGACATAGACATAGTCCAGCGAATAAAAAAACAGCGGCTACGCTGGCTAGGTCATGTTGTTCGAATGGATGAAAGTTCTCCAGCTCTGAAAGTATTCGATGCAGTACCCGCTGGTGGAAGCCGAGGAAGAGGGAGACCTCCACTCCGATGGAAGGACCAGGTGGAGAGAGACCTGGCTTCGCTTGGTATAACCAATTGGCGCCAAACTGCCAGAAGGAGGGATACGTGGCGCGCTGTTTTGGACTCGGCTATAACCGCGTAAGCGGTGTCTACGCCAGTCAAGAAGAAGAAGATATATATTTAAATATAATTAGCATCATTATTATTATGTACAAATTAAATTAATGCCAAATGAAACCACTTATGATCCTCAATATCATCAGTAAGGCTTAGACTTTGATACCATAATACGAAATAATGATGTAAATTTTGAGGTTATGATGATTTTTGTTAAAATCGTAGTGATTTGGCTGCGTTAGGCATTTTTAGATTTTTATTCGAAAACTTCGCTCTATGTATACAGAAAAGGATAAATAAGGTCCATGAAGATCCAAAATGCAGTTTTAAAATAAACTGAGGTCATCATTTTGCTGGCGGACGGAAAGTTGTTAACTTTTTGCATTGTAGACTTATCGTAAAAAATCGATGACTGTTTTTAAATATCTGTATATTGTAATAAAATATTAGGTCTACAACTTTGCTTCCGCCGTTTTCCAATAGATGTTCAAGGGTCAAGTATTGGTCGATTAAATCGATTTATATCGATCTTGGACATTTGTGTTAACATTAACCCAACAAAATATTTGTAGAAATCTGTTTGCATCCCAAACTTATTCTCAACTGAAAATGTCACTTTTTGAGCTGAATTCTTGACATTTGCGGGAAGGTTTGCTTTTCTTTTTTAATTCCAGGAAAAGTGTGGCTGAGGCTCATCGACATTTGTAACCGTTTTTATTAAAAAAAACTTAAATTAAAAAAAAGACGGCGGAAGCAAAGTTGTAGACCAATAAAAAAAGAAGATTTCCGGCTCCGGTCAACCGGAATAACAAATAGGAATGGAATAACTAAATTGTTGAAAATTATCGTCTTTGCAGTCAAAATATTTGTCTTTGTAGGATGAATCACATATAGTCATAGATATTTCATACAATTTTATTGAGCAGAAACCTAATATTTTCCAACCCGAGAATATTTCTCAAACTTTTTTCGAATTTGAGATACTGCGCAGTGGTTCAGCCTTAGGCCAAATATCAAAAAATCCATCTCACGATTTTTAGTCAAAATGTATACAGATGTCCTTTAAATTGTCCAAATTTCCTATTTGCGCACAGAGTTTTCCTAAAAGTCTAACGGTACTTTCTAAAAATAGAGTTTAATATATGAACACCTATATTTTTTAAAACACATCAGATTTTTTTAAATTTCGCAGCAACAACGAACTTCAATTTGTTCTGGTAATTGTTCAGATTAACGCATCAAGATAATTTTTAATGGATTTTGAAGTTAAAGGTATTTATTTTAACTTGTGAAATTAATTAAGACTAACGGGATTTGTGTTTTAAGCAGGGACCGTAACTCTTATGACTTTTATCGAAAAAATCAAAAAATAAGAGTTATTTTTGATTTTTATATATTTAGATCAAAAATAAAAATTATTTTTGATTTTTATTTTTTTAGATCAAAAATAAAAGTTATTTTTGATTTTTATTTTTTTAGATAAAAAAATAAGAATTATTTTTGATTTTTATATTTTTAAATCAATAATAAAAATCAATTCAAAATTTTTATTTATTTATTTATGCCGTATATATTACAATATGCATCAATCCAATTTTTATATGTCACAAACTTTGAATTGATTTGTATTATTGATTTAAAAATATAAAAATCAAAAATAATTCTTATTTTTTGATCCAAAAAAATAAAGATCAAAAATAACTTTTATTTTTGATCTAAAAAAATAAAAATCAAAAATAACTTTTATTTTTGATCTAAATATATAAAAATCAAAATTTAAAAATCATACAATATTTCGCATATAGTTCACCTAAAAACCATGATGGTGTAATCAAAACTTTTCTACGATGTTCCTTTATGTATGATTTTTTTTATTAAAAATTGTAAAATAACTCTTATTTCCGGCCCCTGGTTTTAAGTGAAATAAGTGTTTTATATTAAACATTTTTTTAACCTTTTTTGTGCGTCTTCAATTTGTTTACATAAGGTTTTAATTGCGTTCCCCCGCGATCCCCCTCTAATTATATTTTATATAGTATTTAGCAGAGCCTTAAGGTAATAAAAGTGTTAAGGTTAGGTGCGGAAAGTTGCGGATGTATTTGTAATCGTCAAAATAATAATGGCCTTTGAATTAACTATTTTTAAGTACAAACTCATCATAATTGGGCTAAGAAAGCTTGGAAAGAAGGATGAATCGTCGTTATTTCAATCTGTGTACGGTTTACTAGAGGAGACGTTATACGATTTTGTTCTAATTAAAATAGCTGTTGAATGGCAGTGAAAAAATGAACTGTATCAAATTGGTTGATAATTTGCTTTTTTCCTACAAGATTTTTTATATTATATTATTCTTATACGTAGAATGTGGGGGTTGGATGGGAGAAACTATAACGACAAATCATGTTCTATTTGTTTATCGCTTTCTTAATTTTTTTTAAAAATCCTTATTGCAAGTTTTGACGCTCCAGCTATGACCATGAGTAGTATTTTGGCGCGTCATCGCCGTATAAGTGCAATTACTGTGATATGTGAGCTATTGGAACTAGCAGTCCGATGTGGCCAATTTTTTTAATATATATTTAAAATGTTTTTCTAGATTTTTGGTGAAAATTTCATAGCGATATCTTAACGGGAAGTATTTATGACCGCCACTTCATACAAGCCGAACCACTGTGTACTGGTTCGATTAACCTTTTTAATAAAAAAAAACAACATTTACAGTTTCTATATCCTCCTCTATATAGCCTTGTACAGTCTTCTTGACAATGTTAAATAAATGTCAAGTTCCTCTACAACGTCTTTAAAGTAGATAGAGTTTAATCTTGTCTTGTCGTGTTGAAAACTTTTTAATTGTAATTTTGCAAAAGTTCATAGAATTACCGCCGTTATCGTTAATTATCAAGATAGCTCAGGAAACTCTTCTCGATATTATTCGATTTTCGAAATTCTATAATAATTCATTTACTGCGTTAGTGTCTTGGTATTTTTTGAAATGACATTTGTCATTCAAAAGATTTGTAGAGATACTTTTCATGAACAACTATATAGTCTCCACAGAGACAGTTTTAAACTGCAATTATTGATTTAACAGATTCAAAACACTAGTCATTATGTTAATGGCTATTCAGTACTTGGTTTCTTAAGTGGTCAGATGTTTTCAAATCCATTTGTTTTCGAACAATCTGTTTGAAGACACATATTTTTCATTCAGGGTTACACCAAGGTATTTCCTTGCATTATGTAAATTGGGTTTACCTTGGACCTATTTTATTGCTATCGAATTCGGATAGACAGGTTATCTTCCAACTTGAGTATTAAGATTTTTAGAGACCTCTTTCTTTGAAATAGGAGAGGTTACTTACGAGAGGAAGACAAGGTTCGCTATATAACTGACCGTTTTCATATACTAACCTGCAATGAGTTTCTGGAGTAGTTGGCTTGACAAGGTGATTCATAGTAACGATATCTGAAAGGTAACCCATTATAATACGCCAGATAATACCAAGAGAGATTTCAACGTCTTCTGAACCCTTAAGAACTAATCATCACAATAATTTCTCAGTGATTTCGTCACTACTGGACGAAATAGGAGCACTCTTCTGTTATTTTGGAGAGCGAGGGGTTGAAATTAATGAATATTGTGACTATTTATGTTTTTTTTACAATTGATTATAAATATTTTTGCAATAAAAAGTTAATTTAATTAAATTTATTTTTTCTTTCCAGATAATTTCACTTTTCACCGGTTGTGTTGATAATCATATAAAATAGAGTTTTATGTATAATAATAATTTGTGAAAATGACGCGTTTTGTGTATAAAAAGTGTCCGAAAATTTAAAAAAATCTCCCGTTAAGTGTTTAATTGTGCTTTTGTGAAATAGTGAAATTCAAATATAATTAAAAATTAAAGCATAAAAAATAATTATTTAGCCTCCGTGTCCTCTCACACCACGGTCCCAGTGCCACCCCCAATACGCTAACAAATTTATTCTTCTTCACACCCGCGCGCGTTAAACCACTATTCTGGCCAATCTGTGGCAGCGTCTACGTTCGCCACGGCCCAATCGGGCTGGTGGCGGCTACTTCCTCACCGGCACCTCACATTGGAATGCCGTCGAAACGACGGGCGGCGTACACTCGGCCACCGAAGAGTATGTCATCAAGGGCGGACGTGGCCGCAGTTCGTTGGAGGCGATTGCACGCGCAGCTGTGGCGCCACTAACAACAAGCGCCAGCGCGGCAGCAGCTAGTACATCTTCAACAGCCACTACCACAACAACAACCAAAATGATTGCACCACGCTATCGTTTTCGCGATTTATTACTCGGCGATTTCTCATTCAACGATGATGGCGAGAGGTGAGTGCGCATGATGTTGATTAATAATTTGTAGGGGGAAATTAATAATTCAAAATTTTTATTGAAATTTATTAATGATTTTTATTATAATAATTAATGTTTAACTAAATTTGAGTGCTTGAATTCAATTGAAAACTCAACTTAATATTCAAAATGTTCATGCTTAAATTTAGTGCAAATTCTTAATTGTATCAATTTTTATAATTTAATTAGCTGCTTGGCAATCCGTCATTTTCAATATTTATCAACTCATCTGTGCCATAAGCCTTTTAAAATGTACGCCACGAAGGCATTGCCTCTTAAATGATAAAGGGATGTTTGTATGTATATATAAGTAAATGCAGGCATAATTCACTGGTGCTCCTAATCAATTGACAGTGATCGATAATTTAGGAAACATAATAAATATGAGCGCTGTCTAGTCAACATCCCTCCGAACAACCCTCATAGAAATGTTAAATTATTACAACTCCATACATACATAGTACATACAAACATTTGTTCAGCTTAGCTTGTCATAATGGCTGCTTGAATGGTCGATCACACATTTTAATCACAAGTGACAGGCATAAGTAGTAATTGACCGACTTTTTCACTTGGCAATGTGGGGGTGGGTATTTGCTGTTGTAGCTGACCCTATAGGAAAATGGATTAGTATTTTTCTTAAAATGACGTTTATAGAAAAAATATAAAAAACAAGTAAGGAAAGGCTAAGTTCGGGTGTAACTGAACATTTTATACTCTCGCAATTTATTGAAAAAATTATATTAAGATAACACACAAATTTACCCATTAGTTCGGCATAAAGTTTAATAGAATAACGGAAATCGTCATATATAAATATGAGGGCTGAGGTAATTCCTGAACCGATTTCATTCAATTTCACCAGCAAGGTTCACTTCATTTTGCTAAGATATATCACATATTAACCAATACATATATGTGGAATAAAGCCCAACGAATGGGAGGTGGGCGTGGTTATTATCCGATTTCTTTCATTTTTGGACTGTATAAGGAAATGGCTAAAAGAAACGGCTGCAGAAAGTTTGGTTTATATAGCTTTATTGGTTTGCGAGTTATAACCAAAAAACCTATTTGGGGGCGGAGTCACGCCCACTTTAAAAAAATATATACATCCAAAAAAATAGGTCCCTTCCTAATGCGATCCTATGTTCCAAATTTTATTTTCATAACTTTATTTATGGCTTAGTTATGACACTGTATAGTTTTAAATATTATAACGCACTATCATCCAAATTTATTGAAAACCTCATAAATATCTAGTTGCAGGGAAAGTTTTGAAATCGGTTAATAACCACGCCCACCTTTATTAAAAACTATGATATTTCTATGGTAAAAAACCAGTGGCACAATCGTAAAGATAGCCTAATATGATGACAATCGAAATCAAAATTGAACAATGGGCGTTGTCCTGCCTACTTTTAGGTCTTATTACTTGTCCCTTGACATCCTTATATTATAGTTTGAAAAGTAGTGAACTTTGACTACTGCTTCATATATAACACATTTTTAAATTCCAATAGTTTCTTTCACTATACCATAAAAGTTAAGGGGTTAAAAGTTAGATTGTCAGGTCTCATTTAAAAATGGTTGAAACTTTATTTTTTTACTTTTAGATGAAATCTCAGCATCTACTTGACTAATTATGGTATATGGTTGCCCAAGACAACTTCAGTTTGAGCGAAATCCGATTTCCTTTCTATATAAAAAATTTTTAAAACCCAACAGTTTCTTTCTCTTTATCAAAAAGTTATCGAAATAATATTTGGAACAAAAAGATCTAACTGACTGAAAGGATCTCATCTGAAATTGGACGAATTGGGACTATACCTCAAGCCCCAGAAATATAATATCAGTAATTAATCCGAAAATTAAGCTATAGTGATATATAACTGACCTTTATTAGGTTTCCTCTAATCAACAATGGTATTACAAGTTAACCTAGATGTATCTTAGTTTGGTGGTAAAAAATTAAGAAGTCGGTCTATGTGGACCGCAATAAAGCGCTGCATGAATACATTTAAACCGCCCAACAAGACATTTGCCAGCAGCGCAATTACTGAAACTCTTTGTCTCTCCGTTCTCTTGTAGAGTGTCGGCAAACACAAACCAGTTGGTGTATGTGTAAGTAAAAAACCGATCATAAGCAATACAAATTGTATTTGCTTTGCAAGCTACAATTACATAGAGTGGTAAGTATGCTAAAGTAGTGAACTGTGCTTGGAGTACTTGCGGATATCTATGGAGCTGTTGATTATTGGTACATTCAATTTGCTTTGCTGCATTAAGATAATGAAAACTCGTTAATGAAACATACATTTTTATATGTAGTTTATTTGATAAACAAAGACGGATATAATCTTTCAGAAAAAACACGGAAGGAAAGAAAATACAAAATTAACAAAAGAACAGAGAAAATAATTATAAGTTTTAGTCTATACTTGAATGCAGGAACATTATCTTACATATTTATTACACTGTCATTATAACTAATGCTGCAGCGTTTCTCGGTTATAATATTCCGGGCGACGGAAAACACTCTTTCAGAAGGAGCTGAGGATGCTGGAGTTGCTAAAATTCGACAGCTCAGTTTATATAAAATTGGAAAATCCTCTTTGTGACCGTCCCACCACTGAATAATGTCGAAATCATCATAAAAATCGAGTCAGTGTTTTCGTACTTATGCATTTCTTTATCGATTTTATCAAAATTTCAGCGCAAGCAATACCAGCCAAGTTACAAACAAGCAAAAACTAATTTCGGATTTAAAAGTACTTGGGAGTAATACAAGTAGCACGAAATATTTTCTCTACTTGTTGCTGTAGCTTCGGTTAACTGTTGTTCACGATCGTGGCTAGTAGTTTACTTCATTTGGTTCAACAGAAAGAGTATAATTAGTAATTGCACTCTCAATGGAGAGTAGCGGCTTTGTGCTGTTAAAGGTTCGCATTCTCTTTTGAGTAGAGTACAATACTAGGAATGCTTGCAAGCATGTTAGTGGCAAATGTATTTTTGCAGCTCTTTAGTCCGCAACCCACTGATAATGATTTCCTTGTTCTTGTTGTTGTAACGGGTACCCAAACCGGCACGAACCTGAAAGCCTAGATCATCGAAGTTATTTAACAGAAGGCCCAGGAAACAAGCTCATTCGACAGAGTCGGACCAAAAGGAAAAGAACAACTCGAGCTTTGTATATGCGATGGGTGGTGTTATATCTCCAAGTACCGGGAGGGAGTCGATGAAGGTGTTAATGGCTCCTCTGTGAATGCCGCTTAGGGCTTGTCGAAAGTCTGTCGCATCCGAAGTCCAGTCGGTATAGTCCTGTATATCTTCCTTCACATGAAGCATACGGTCCTCATTGTATATTTATAAGTTCAACAGTGGCCATCAAGAGGTAATCTCTGGTTGTCCGAATAGCGGTATTCTGACAAGTCTCCAGCTAAGTCCTACTGGATCCAGGCGACCATATAGGGGCGAAGTTTATGACCGGCCGGCCGATAGCCTGATAAGTTGCCAATAATGTTTCTTTGTCTTTACCCCATGGTAACAATGGCAGTCGTATAGGAAGGGAAAGGCTATAAAACGCCCAAAATTTTGAGTTTTCCCTCCTTTTGGTTGGTTCTACTATAATCGATTTTGTGAATTACCCAAACTAACCCTTTTCTGTTTTTTCTTGATTTTTATCTACAATTGACAAACTATCATATTAATTAAGCCCTTAATTCTACCTATTATGCAATTTCCGAACACTTTTATTTATTCGGAACTTTATTGGTGTCAATTATCCATTCGCTAGAAAGTCAGATGTATTGGGCGTTTAGTAACAGGAAAATACATTTGAATGAAGACCGCAGTGAAAGAAGTGAAGATATGCTGACTTATCAACAACAATTGTTCCAAGATCGATAACTGAAATCAGAATCCCTATTCTATTAGACCTCTTGTGCTTAACTCTGCCAGAAGAACAAGCCTGAAAAATGTCTTAGTTTTCGCACAAAATGAATATGTGGAATCTGTCTAAGGAATGAAAATAATATTCATCCATTGGAGTTTTACTCATTCCTATAAATATTTTGGGATCATGAGAGATTTGACAGCTGACAGTGTTGCATTTACTTGCTGTCAAATTGATGTCTGCTTTTATTTTCTTCTCTAGTTGACAACGTTCGACTCAGAGGAAGGAGTTACGCTCTTTAAAGCTAAAATACCATTGTTAAATATGTCACGTTGGTTTTAAAGTGGAACAAATAAATAATAATTCAGTTTATGTGAATTGATTGAAAATATTAAAGTGAAATAATTGATTCGAAATTATGCAATAATAGTGTAGCGTTTTTATCACAACTGTTGATGTATGCGTATGATAGGCATTTTTCAAGTCAATTAAATTTTCATAATTGTGGCTATTAAAGAGATAATAGAAAATTTATAAAATTACAGTAACTAATCAAAGGCTCGATATATTTTTAAATATAAATAAATAATGAAATAAACTAGAATGCTTTTCGTATTAAAACTATAACCGGAAAGAGTTTGCGTAACTATACTAGTCTCACGCTATGCATTGCAACGGGTTTACAACGCGCTACTTATATGAAGTGTTGTTGCTTCTGGGTGTTCAAATATGTTGGGTGAGTTAAAAAATAAATTTTTGTAATTAAATAAAAAACAATAATTGAGAACAAAAAATTCTAAACATAAAATGTGTTTGAAAATTCTCTACCTTCCACAGCACTCAACTACAACAGCCGCAACGGTAAACGACTCCAATGCAGCATTTTATATCAAACTCTATGATTTGGAGTACTTAAGAAACTTCTCGCGTTCCACAGCGAATCCACATATTTATTCTTTTGAGCTGCTAAAACCTGTGCCTAATTTTTTTGTTGATCTTACGCTAAAAGGCCGACGTGGCAACGCCTTCTCCTACAATATAGCCAATATGAATGGCTGTGCCTTATTAAAATCCATTCCCTCATATAAATGGATCTTTCAAATATATCGACAAGTTGTGGTCAATGACAAACAAATTGAGTGCCCACTTAAAGCTAAAGTGTATTCTATACGCGAAATTATTTTTCCTAATCAAACGACTCCTTACTACGGTGTGGGCACTTATAAGCTGGAAATTAACATTAAACTGAGTAGGAGTAGCAAGGCGATCAGTGGATTTGTATGGCAGTTTACAGTGAGGAAATAGTTTAAAGATTTCAAAATAAATAAAAGAATAAATTATGATTTTTGAAAAATTATTTGATTTTTTCCCGGTTAGAATCTTCAATTTTAAACCATATCTCATATTACGGTATTATTCAATAACCACTGAATATGTAGTGACTTTCCAAGTCAGTGAGACTTTGAAGGGGCGCCAATAGAATTAATGAATCCCACATTTTCGGACCGAAAAACGGAGTTACTTAGTCATAGTCTAGGGCAAGCTCTTTAATCTATAGTAGCGCCGAGCTTGTGCCTAATTGCCTAAAACCTCGAGTCGTCTATGTCTTATTTCTTCACTTGAACTTTTGATGGCCGGATATCGAAAATAATAATAATTAGAACAAGTAAGGAAAGGCTAAGTTCGGGTGCAACCGAACATTTTATACTCTCGCAATTTATTGATGAAATTTTATTAAGATAACACACAATTAGACCCATATACTCCGCATAGAGTCCAATAGAATAACTAAAATCATTACACCATATATGATGATGAGAGCTGAGCTAATTCCTGAACCGAATTCACTAATTTTCATCACCAATATACATTATATCTGAGAGTATATGCTTTCTTAATTTGGCTAAGTATTTCACATATTAACCAATTCATAAGCTATTAAGCCAATCGTATACATATTTGAAAATTTTATAATTAGCTATATTAGAGCTAGGGGAAGTTATGACCCGATTTTAACCATTTCTGGTACAGAGACATACTATTAGAAGAAAACGATTTCCTTTGAATTAAATTGGGATATCTGAGAGATTTACCGATATTTTCGGTGAAAAATTACCATAAGGCACTGAGTTCTTCATATGCGATATCCGGTGCAAGGAAAAGTTATGGTCCGATTTCGAAAATTTTTTGATGCCACGGATCCTATACAGTATTTGTGTAAATGTATATGTAACTTATCTTATGTATATCTTATAAAGTGAAGGAATTAGATGGACTTCAAAATTGAGTTATATGGAAAGTTGTCGTGTTATGACACTTTATGTGTTTTCGCCATTTCGTGGGCGTGGCAGTGGTCCATTTTCGAAAGCAAACCTCTAACAGTCCCAGGAACATGTGTTCCAAGTTTCATTAAGATATCTCAATTTTTATTCAAGTTATCCGTTGCACGGACGGACAGACAGACAGATATTCGGATTTTGACTCGTCTCGTCCCCCTCATCATTTTGATATACATAACCCATTTCGTTTTAATTTCGTTAATTTTATGACTTACAATCAATCGTTATGTGAAGAAAACTATAATACTCTCTTAGCAACTTTTGTTGCGAGAGTATAAAAATCTCTTCTAGGAACAGTGATGTACAGTTAAGGATCTTGCCAGCAGAGAGGATGCTGAGGTCATCTGCTAAGTTAAAATCCTTTCCGTGTAGTATTAGAGTTAGTACGTTGATCAGAGTAACCAACAGCAAGGATGATAAGATACCTCATTGTCGGGTGCCGGATTGTTATTATACGATAGACGATATCTCGGAATTCTTATTTGCCTTTATCATGTATTATACATACATCCAGATCTCTGGGTAGAATTTGTAGTTTAATGAGAGTTGTTTGAGCAAAACATGACTGTTAGTTTGACAGTTATTTCGTATAAAATCTGGTAAATCCTCATAATGATAATGAAGCCTGCATCGAGGGTCGTTATTTTGAACATAATTACTGAATTACGTTTTTATAATTTGGGCCATTATTTTCAGCGTAGTAAATTACAGTTAGTGAAATATGATCAATTAATTTTAATTACTAATTTATGTGCTGCTTTAAATAATTATCAACATAATTTATGTGATGTCGTAATTACAATACAATAAAACTCACTTGAAAGTACTGTCAACTATCAAATAGTTTTGAACACTACTCTCCGACACAACAGAAAATGGCTTCTAGTCGCGTAAGTTTGCAATTAATTTGCCTAATTTCCTGCTGTTATTTCAGCTTCCAAGCAAAGGTAGAGTATAAGAAAATATACTGTATTTATTTTTCAATAAAAAAGTTTCCTATTTCCTCCAGAATCCCACATTTTTAAATTCCATTCATATCAAAATCAATTCGCTTGAAATTATCAATTATAATATTACATATTTCAAAAATGCGGAGAGAATACCAAATAAGAGTGCATGGCAACTTGAAGTGATCAAAAGTGTTCCTAAACTTTTCGCTCGTGTCCGTGCGTATGATCCACAGAACAATCGGATAACAATTAAATTGGATCATGTGAATATCTGTGCGTTTATGTCGAACACATTTCGAAGTAAAATAATGCGCAATATTTATCGGAATGCATTCGTTAATTCGTCGTCGTGTTTTTCATGTCCGGTGAAGGTAGGAAAATATCTGATAAAATCCAAAGACCCTGACTATATGACGTTGCCACAAATTCATCCTATCGGTACATATCAATTAATGGTACAATACGATGCGATAGCGAGCGGTGAGGGGGATTTACTGAAGCTAATCTATAATTATAGTGTGCAGAGTGTGAAATAATTTGATCAGTTATGTTAATAATTGTTCAACTCGAATGAAAAAGAATAAAGAAAATATGGTCTCTATCTTCCATATTCAACCTACACATTTCTGAACTAATTTTTTGCTAACTCTAAATTTGCTGTCAGCGGTATTTTTTCGTTTAAGCTTGTCAAATGATACTATCTTAATCTTCAGCTTTAATCAAAATCTCACAAAGTAAAATTAAGCTGAGTGTTGGGACGGTGTGGTCTCAACAGAATTTGCTTGCAAATGAAGAATAATATATGTAAGTCCTTCGTTCTATCTTACATGCAACCCCTTAACTCTTTTATGTATTCAGTTGGCTAATTTAAGTATGAGCGGGTTGCTGTATATTATTAGAGAGGTTTGAAATTGCATCTGGCTAAAAATAAAAAAACTGCCATTTATATAGAGGATCCATGTTTGAAAAGTTTCGGAAGCCCTGCATTCGAATTGACATTCGGATCAAGAGTGAGCTCATGTTCCTCCAATACATTTACTCATTTGTAATTACACATTTCAGCGCAGCTTTAATTATATATAATTTCAGCACAACTTAAATGATTTTGGAAATCCATATTTATT
The DNA here is from genome assembly GCA_031772095.1 of Zeugodacus tau. NCBI lineage: Eukaryota > Metazoa > Arthropoda > Insecta > Diptera > Tephritidae > Zeugodacus > Zeugodacus tau. Next base: position 26,324,645 of record CM062652.1, read on the forward strand.
TTCTAAATAACATACACTCCAAAGTACGGCCAATCAATCAAATAGTTTTGAACACTCTTACACGATACAACAAAAAATGGCTTCTAGTCGCGTAAGCTTCCAATTAATTTGCTTAATTTCGTGCTGCTATTTTAGCCTCCAAGCAAAGGTAGAGTATTAGCGAATATATTTTATTAATTTTTAAGTAACAAAGTTTTCAATCTCCTCTAGAAATCTACATTGTTAAATTCCATTCATATTAAAGTCGATTCGCTTGAAATTGTACACTACAATCCAAAATATTTTAGAAATGCAAGCAGTATGCCAAATATGAATTTTTGGCAAATTGAAGTGATCAAAAGCATTCCTAACATTTACGCTCAGCTCCGAACGTACGATCCTCAAAACGATCATACATCCATGAAAATGGAAAAACTGAATATCTGTGCGTTGATGTCGAAGACATTTCAAAGTAATATCTTGGGCACTATCTATCGGAAGGCCTTCGTTAATTCGACGTCTCTATCGTGTCCGGTGAAGGAGGGAAAATATCTGATAAAATCCAAAGATCCTGACTTTACCACGTTGCCACAATTTCATCCAATCGGTACATATCAATTCAAAGTACACTTGGATATCACACCGAGGGGTAAAGGAGAATTGCTCAAGCTAAAATGGAATTATAGTGTGGAGAATGTGTGAATATGAGCAGATTTGTTAATAAACCATTATATAGAATGTGGTTCAAATACATTTTGCTTCAAAAAATACCTTAAAATTCAATATCAAACATATTTCAATGCAAATAAATGTTGACAAGGCATTTGTCTCCAAAAAAATATTATTTTAAGCCTTTTAACCCAATCGACGCGTGGGGCGTAGCCGAGTCTTGAAAGGCAAGAGATTTTTAAGGGTCCTGTTCTCAAACTGCTCAGCTACAGAAGGAAACATTTTAACAGCTGAGATTTAAAAATTTATAAAAACAAAAAGTTAAAAATTTCTGAATATTACTTATTAAGAGAAGACGAAATAGTTTTTTTGATGCTAAATATTGATTCAGATGGATCAAATGTGAATTAAAATCCTGACATATTCGGTGGAATGGTTCGTTTAACTCAAAATTTGTTCTAGAAGATTTTAGAAGTAATGGTCTAAACTGCCTAGATGAACGCAATGGGACATTAAACTTAATATCAGACAAAAGGAATGAACTACAAACTAAACCATTCAGAACTTTTACTAGGAATATTATACCTAGCATTTCTCTGCGACTAGTGAGTGTGGGAAGATTTATAAGTTTGAAACGATTAGTATACGAGGGAAGATTCAATCTTGAATCCCAATGTAAGTGGCCTAAAGCAAAAAGTAAAAATTGTTTTTGAACGGAATCAAGCATATCAGAATGGGATTGGTAACTAGGAATCCATACCACAGAACCATACTCCAATATAGGCCTTACCAATGTTGTAAAAAGAATTTTAGTAATATACGGATCACTAAATTCTTTAGACCAACGTTTAACAAAGTTGAGAGCACCTTTAGCTTTTAAGACTATTGAATTTACATGAGAATTAAAAATTAGTTTAGGGTCCATAATAACTCCAAAATCAACAAAGCTAAAAACTTGCTCTAAACTGAAGTTATTTATTATATAGGGAGAAGGATCAACAGTTCTACGGAATAAGCATATCGTTTTACATATTTTAAGACACCAAGTAACTAAATTATTGAAATCCGATTGCAACTCAGTCCTTTCGTTATGAGAAGTATATGATTTAAGGGGGGGTAAGGTTTGACAACTTTTTTTTTCATTTTTTTTATTTTTTTTCTGAACCATCAACATCTCAAGAATATTGTGTTAAAGTTTCAGGCCATTCGGAGAAAAACTAACGAAGTTAGCAGGTTCAATAACGGTACCTCCAGCTGTCTGCGCTGAGTGTACAAAACTTTGAATCGATTTTCCCAAATATGTGATTTTTAAAGTCGGTGACCAGCCTACAGAAAAAACTACTGCATCGATCGTTTTGAAATTTTGAACAAATATTCTACATATATATAGCTCTTGAATGACGTCGAGTTTTCCAAAAATTTTAATTACTAACAATTTTACAATAACAAATAGGTCGATTTTTTCGTCTAAAATCGTCATTTTGGTTTGAAAATGGTACCAAAAATTGAAAAATATAAAAAAACTCGACGTCAGTTGAAAGACAAACTAATAAAATAAAGAAAGCATTTTGATTTTTTGGTTTCGGATGATCCAGTGATGCTGTAGGCTGGTCACCGCACAACAACTTTTTTCGAGGTGCTTGCAGAGATCGACGATAAATCCGTTATTCCTCGCTATTTTTCGTTAAAACTTTTTTTTAAGTATCCTTCAAATGTTGTACTTTAATATAATAATAAGTAAAATAAACCTACAGCAATAATTTTTTCTAAAAAAATTCATGAAAAATGGTCTTTTTTTTTGACGAAACAAACCTTACCCCCCTTAAAAGGTTTTACATCATCCGCATATAATACAATTTCTGAAAACTTAATTACGGAAGGTATATCATTGATGATTCCAGTTATGTTACCAAAAAAATTTCACTCCCACTACTTATGGAATCTTATACTTCCCATTATTCCTATACCCGTATAACTATCTGTTGTGATAAAATAGTATTTTTTGCTGCCCCCGTATATCTTTTAAAATGTCGATCTGATCAGATGTTTGTGACAAATTCCAGTGTGATGAGGCCGGATTGGACGAAATTGTATATAGCCAAAATTTTCTTAGGCGTCACAACACCCTTCTTTGAAGCTGACTTTTCTGCAGAGATTCCAAATTTGGAGAGTTTCGGAAACCCTGCATTCAAATTCGCAATCGGTTCAACAGCGAGCACATGTTCCTCCAATATAATTACTCAGTTGTAATTACCCTTTGCGGTGCAGCTTTAAATATATGCAATTAAAGAATAATTTAAATAATTTCAAATTTCAATTGTTAGTTTTAAAAAAAAGTCACTCTAGACTACGGCCAACCATCAAATCATTTAGATCACGACTACTCGACACTACCAAAAATGGCTTTTAATCGCGTAAGCTTGCTATTAATTTGCTTCATTTCCTGCTGCTATTTTAGTCTCCAAGCAAAGGTAGAGTACAAGCGAATATATTTTATTGATTTTGAATAAAAAAGTTTTCAATCTCCTCTAGAATACCACATGGTTTAATTCCATTCATGTCAAAGTCGATTCGCTTGAAATTGTAAACTATAATCGAAAATATTTTAAAGTTGTGAACAAAATGTCGAATACGAATTTATGTCAAATTGAAGTGATCAAAAGCATTCCGACACTCTACGCTCGGGTCCGTGCCTACGATCCACAAAACAATCGTATAACCATTAAATTGGATAATGTGAATATCTGTGTGTTTATGTCGAACACATTTCGAAGTAAAATAATGCGAAATATTTTTCGGAATATATTTGTTAATTTGCCGTCGACTTTTTCATGTCCGGTGAAGGAAGGAAAATATCTGATAAAATCCAAAGACCCGGATTATATGACGTTGCCACAAATGCATCCAATCGGTAAATACCAATTTATGTTACAATACGTTGCTATAACGAAAGGTGAGGGCGATCTGATGAAGTTAATCTTTAATTATAGTGTGGAGAATGTGAAATAATGTAAACAGATGTGTTAATAACTCTTCAAATATAAAAAAAATTTAATGAAAATTGTCAGTGTCAAAAGAACTGTTCTAGTATATAATATCTGGTAAAAGTACATAAGATATGCATGTTATTATTGAGTTAAAGCACTTTAGTATATTTTAATAAAACCTTTCTTTGGGGAGTGGGCATGGTTGGAACCGATTTCTTTCATTGTCATACCGTATCATACTAAAGGACTTAGTTTCCGCAATGTTTAGCAAAAACAAATTTATTAGTTTGTGAGATATGTACATTACACTTATTTTCTAGACGGAGCTACACTCACTTTTTTGAACCTGAGATGCCTCTTTCTACTTCATCCTATGCATTGAATTTCACTTTTATAGCATGTGCAAGTTCTGGTCTCTACATATCTTCCGTATTCAACCTACCATTTTCGAAATAGGTTTTAGCGCAACTATAATAAAAATAGGGTTTGAATTTCTTTTGAGTCCAAAGGTCGATTTAGTGACGCAGGTGTTGAGACAACAACTTAATCGTTATCAAGACAGGGCCGGTGAAAATTCTGTATAGTCAAGATATTATGTAAAGCTGTAACATTCATCTTTGTGGCAATGACTTTTCTATAGTGGTTCTCAATTTGAAAAGTTTCGGAAACTCTGTATTAAAATTCGCAATTCGGATCAGTAGTGAACGCATGTTCCTCCAATATAATTATTCAATTGTAATTACTCATTTCAGTGCAACTTTAATTATATATAATTTCAGTACAATTTAAATAATTTCAAAATTCCATGATTATGTTTAACATAAAATTCAGTCTAAAGTACTACCAACTATCAAATAGTTTAAAACACTCTTACACGATACAACAGAAAATGGCTTCTAGTCGCGTAAGCTTGCAATTAATTTGTCTAATTTCCTGTTGCTATTTTTGCTTCGAGGCAAAGGTAGAGTATAACGGAATATCTTTTTGATTGATTTTTAAATAAAAAAGTTTCTTATCTCCTTTAGAAACCCACATTGTTAAATTCCATTCGTACCAAATTGGATTCGCTTGAAATTGTAAACTATAGTCAAAAATATGTTAAAAATGTGAACAAAATACCAAATATGAATGTTTGGCAACTGGAAGTGATCAAAAACGTTCCGACCTTATACGCTCGACTCCGTGGTTACGATTCTCAAAACGATCGTATAACCATTAAAATGGATAAAATAAATGTCTGTGCGTTGATGTTGAACACTTTTCAAAGTAAAATGTTGCGCAATCTTTACCGAAAGGCCTTCGTTAATTCGTCTACTTTAACGTGTCCGGTGAAGGAAGGAAAATATCTGCTAAAATCCGAAGACCCTGATTTTATGACATTGCCATATATTCATCCAATCGGTAAATACCAATTTATGGTACAATATGCTGCGACACCGAGGATTGAGAACGTATTGCTTAAGCTAATCTGGAATTATAGTGTGGAGAGTGTGAAATAATTAGATCAAAGGTTAAGGAAAATTGGTAGTCTCAAAAAACTGTTCTAAAATACCAATAATATAATATCTGATGAAAATACATAAGATACATATGTTATTATTGAGTTTATCAGTGGAGTTGTGGAGTGGAAATGTTTATTAACCGACCGTCCAATTGACTGGGCCATTTCGTTAGATAACACGTTCATCAAATACGTGCAGTAAATCGTTTTTGACATTTGACATATCTTAATATATTAATATAATTCAGAGGGAAATCGGGTCATAACTTTCCCTAGCTCCTATATACCTTATATTCGGATTATCAAACCTTCGGGGGCTTTATACCGCATATATCGGTTAATATGTGAGATATCTAAGCAAAATGAAGTGAGCATATAGTCTTGGATATAGTATACCTTGGTGGTGAAAATTAGTGAAATCAGTTCAGGAATTACCTCAGCTCTCATCATCATATATGTTGTGATGATTTTAGTTATTCTATTGGACTTTATGCGGAGTATATGGGTCTAATTGTATGTTATCTTAATAAAATTTCATCAATAAATTGCGAGAGTATAAAATATGTGTTTGCACCCGAGCTTAGCCTTTCGTTACTTCTTATATTCAGTAAGAATATGGTCATTTGGTTGGCATTTATAAATTCTGTTAAGGCTACTAACCCACATGTTATGACTCGCTGCAAAACTACATATTAATAGCCCGTTCCAGGTGTTGTACAGATAATGCTTTCTCATGTTGTCATGTAGAAAGTCTTCTGTTCTAATTACATAGCAATTTATATTGAATTAGGGAAAATAAGTATTTTTTATAAGCATATCTTTTACAACGTCGATCTGGTCAGAGTTCAGTCACAAGCTCTAATAAGATGATAACGTGTCTCTAGAGCCTGGGTTGGTTAATTCGACAACTATATCGTGTCCGTTGAAGGATGGAAGATATCTGCAAAAATCCAAAGATCCTGACTTTATGATATTGCCGTATATCAATCCAATCGGTAAATACCAATTTATGTTACAATACGCTGCGATAGCTAATGATGAGGGCTATTTGCTTAAGTTAGTCTATAATTATAGTGTGGAGAATATGAAATAATTTGAACAGAAGTGTTAATAACTTTTGAAATTGAATGGAAAAAGTAATGAAAATTGACAGTGCCAAAAGAACTGTTCTAGAAAGATTATATATAATATAATATGTGGTAAAAATACATAAGATAAACATCTTATTATTGAGTTAAAGTACATTAAGTATTTTTCAATAAAGCTTCCATTGTCATACCGTATCATACAAAATGATTTATTTTCAGCAAGTCTAGTTAAAGTAAATTTAATACAAATTTGAAAACCTGCCTCTTTTGACTTGATCCTATGCAGTGAATTTCACTTTTAAAGCATATGCAAGTTCTGGTTTCAATCTTCCGTATTCAAGTCATACGTTCTGAACCAGATTTATGCCAACTAAATACGTTTGAAAATTCTTCTGATTCCAAAGTTCAATTTAGTGCCGAAGGCGCTGAGACAAGAACTTAATCGTACCCAATACAGGGTCTACATAAATGGAACGGAGTGTTCAGAGTTTTGTCCCAAGATCCAAGTGGCAATGACTTTTCTATAGTGGAAAGTTTCGCAAGCGCTATATTTAAGTTCGCATTCGCATTATTAGTGAGCTCATGCTCATTATTCAAGTGTAATTACTCATTTCAGTGCAACTTAAATTATATATAATTTAAGTATAATTTAAATGATATCAGAATTGCAAGATTATTTTCTAAATAAAATTCACTTCAAAGTACAATCAACCATCAAATCGTTTAGAACACTCCTACCGGATACAACAGAAAATGGCTTCTAGTCGCGTATGCTTGCAATTAATTTGCCTAATTTCCTGTTGCTATTTTAGCTTCGAGGCAAAGGTAGAGTATAAGCGAATATTTTCTATTGATTTTTAAATAAAAAAGTTTTCTGTCTCCTCTAGAAACCTACATTGTTAAATTCCATTCGTACCAAATTGGATTCGCTTGAAATAGTAAACTATAGTAAAAAATATGTGAGAAATGTGAACAAAATACCAAATATGAATGTTTGGCAATTTGAAGTGATCAAAAACGTTCCAACCCTATACGCTCGAATCCGTGGCTACGATGCTCAAAACGATCGAATAACCATTAAAATGGATAAACTAAATATCTGTGCGTTGATGTTGAACACTTTTCAAAGTAAAATATTGCGCAATATTTATCGGAAGGCATTCCTTAATTCGACAACTATATCGTGTCCGGTAAAGGAAGGAAAATATCTACTAAAATCCAAAGATCCTGACTTTTTGACATTGCCACAAATTCATCCAATCGGTAAATACCAATTTATGGCACAATATGCTGCGACACCGAGGATTGAGAACGTATTGCTTAAGCTAATCTGGAATTATAGTGTGGAGAGTGTGAAATAATTAGATCAGTAAGGAAAATTGGTAGTCTCAAAAAACTGTTTTAAAATACCAATAATATAATATCTGATCTATTGAGTTTAATCAGTGGAGTTGTGGAGTGGGCATGTTTATTAACCGACCGTCCAATTGACTGGGCCATTTCGTTAGATAACACGGTCATCAATCACGTTCAGTGAATCGTTTTTGACATTCGCTGTGTGGCTTGTGGCACAATCCTGTTGGAACCACACATTGCCCAAGTCCATCATCTAATTCGGACCAAAAATATTCGGTAGCGATTCCCATTCACAGTAACGTGCCGGTCTTGATAATCACGGAATAAGTACGTCCCATATTTTTATCCTCTCGCAACAAAGTTGCTAAAGAGAGTATTATAGTTTTGTTCACATAACGGTTGTTTATAAGTCATAAAACTAAAAGAGTTAGATATAGGGCTATATATACCAAAATGATCAGGATGATGAGACGGGTTAAAATCCGGACTCCGTTCGTCGTATATAGACGAAATTTGCTACACTTGTCCTTGAACCTTGAACTATTGAAAATGGGCGAAATCGGACCACGGACATGCCCACAAAATGGCGAAAACCGAAAACACGTAAAGCGTTATATAAAATCATAAAGAAAGTTGTAAAAGTTTAATATAATTCAGAGGGAATCTTTTTATTCTAATAGTGTGTCTCTTTACCAAAAATGGTTAAGATGGGGTCATAACATCCGTTCTCCGTATACTTTATATTCGGATGATCCAACATCCGATTAGCTTTATACCGCATATATCGGTTAATATGTGAGATATCTTAACAAAATTACGTGAGCATATAGCAGTAGCCCCTTATCATTCGAGGTGTTGTACAGAGAATGCTTTCTCATGTTGTCATGTAGAAAGTTTTCTGTATCAATCTGAGCATCACATAGAGAGAGAAAAATGCGATGTTTTTATTTACCCCCATAAGTACCCCTTTTACAACGTCGATCTGGTCAGAGTCACAAGCTGCGAAATAATGATGACGTGTCTCTCAGGCTCAAGCTCAGGTCGGTTGTAATTCTGTATAGGCAAGATATCATTTGTCGTTATAACCCCTATCTTTGTGACAATGACTTTTCTAAAGTGGCTTCATATTTGAAAAGTTTCGGAACCCCTGCATTCAAATTCGCATTCGGTTCAAAAGCGAGCTCATGTCCCACCAATATAATTAATCAATTGTAATTACTCATATCGGTGCAGCTTTAAATAACTACAATTTAAATAATTTCGGAATTGCATGATTATTTTTATAATAAATATCAATCCAAAGTACAGCCAACCATTAAATTGTTTTCGATCACGCCTACTCGACGCAACAATAAATGGCTTCTAGTCGCGTAAGCTTGCAAGTAATTTGCTTAATTTCCTGCTGTGTTTTTAGCCACCAAGCACAGGCGAGTATAAGCTAATATCTTTTATTGATTTTTAAATAAAAAAGTTTCCTATCTCCTTTAGAAACCCACATTGTTACATTCCATTCGTATCAAAGTCGATTCGCTTGAAATACTAAACTATAATCTTAAATATGTGAAAAATGTGAATAGAATACCGAATATGAATGTATGGCAATTTGAAGTGATCAAAAGCGTTCCGACCCTATACGCTCGGATTCATGCCTTCGATCCTCAAAACGATTGTATAACCCTGAAAATGGATAAACTTAATGTCTGTGCGTTTTTGTTGAATACATATCAAAGTAAATTGATGTATAATCTTTATCGAAAGGCCTTCGTTAATTCGACAACTATATCATGTCCGATTAAAGTAGGTAAATATCTGCTAAAATCCAAAGAACCGAATTTTATGACATTGCCACAAATTCATCCTATCGGTAAATACCAATTTATGGCACAATATGCTGCGACACCGAGGATTAGGAACGTATTGCTTAAGCTAATCTGGAATTATAGTGTGGAGAGTGTGTGACTTTGATCAGATATGTTAATAATTTAAATAAAAAAGAGTGAACAAAAAATATAAAGAATCTGCCTTCGTCAATGTCGAACAAACTGCTCTAAAATACAACTATACAACAACACAATTTTGGTATGATACGTATATCTCTAGAACAACGATATTTTTTTATCGGCGTAATATTGGGGCCATCAATTTCCTTTGCCTCAAAGATACGTCTGTACATAAAAATTCATTAAATATAATGTTTAAAAATTTACTTGCAAAATAAATGTTGAGAATGACTTCGTATTAGCCTTCAATTAAGGTTACGATAGGTTTTCAATAAGAGCGCTAAAACTTTTTTTAAATAAAACAAAAATAGTTTGGGATATCAATGAAATTCTTTATACTTGTGAAACTACGTTTGATGTCATTATGTAAGGTACTCCTTTACTTATGCATAGCCACCACGGGCACGCTTGCAGAAATCCAGATGCTGAATTGAGTGAAGATTAAATTTAATAATTTCGACTCATTGTTGGATCGTAGAGCTTTCAATGATGAAAAGACCAACTTTGTATGTATGTACATATGTGATTGGCGTTGGAACCGTTTAGCAGGTTATAGCCGAGTCGATGATAGCTCGCTTTCATCGCAGTTCGGCGAGAGTTGGAGATCCCAAGTGTAACCAGGTCGTTCTCCACCTGGTCCCTTCAACGGAGCGGAAGCCTTCCCATTCCTCGGCTTCCTCCGGCGGGTACTGCATCGAACCCTTTCAAAGCTGAAGTGTTTTCGTCCATTCGGACAACAAGACATAGCCGGCGTAGGCGCTCTCTTTTTATTTGCTGAACTATCAATATCGTCGTGTAACTCGTACAGCTCATCGTTCCATCGTCTGCGGTATTCGCCGATGCCAATGTTCTGAGGACCATATATCTTGCGAAAAATTGTCCTCTCGAAAACTCCTAGTGTCGTCTCATCTTCTGCACCATAAAGCAGGACGTTAATGACGAGCGACTTTTAGAGTTTGACTTTGGTTCGTCGAGAGAGGACTTTACTTTTCAATTGTCTACTCAGTCTAAATTAGCGCTTGTTGGCAAGAGTTTCAACAGTGACGTCGGAGTCAAGACGCGAATGCGCTGACTGTTTGTAGGATATTTTTCGACTACAGGAGATATTTCGTCTTGTCCTCATTCACCTCCAGTCCCATTCGCTTCGCTTCCTTATCCAGGCGGGTAAAAGCAGAACAAACGGCCAACTTTACTGAAGATAAATGCCAGAAGAGCGGGAAAAAATAATCTGTCGTTTTCTGTCCTGTCCTTTGCTATTTTTGTAGCGTCCCTTTTGGAAAACCTTTATATGTAATTTTCTGCGATAATTCGTGGGTCGATTTTAACAATTTTCACCACGGCACTATATTATATCAAAGATTATATGTTTATGCTATTATTTCATATCCAATATATTTATAAAATGTATCAATAATAACAACAACAATTGCATATTTGCTTTGGAATTTACCTATGAAATTATAACCTTCTAAGTAAATATCATAAATAACCGTTATGTCTGCTATAAAAATAACTGTAAATAATAACTGTTTACATTTTTCTTGTTCTGTTGGAATTCGATTAACTGCCACTGCTTTAATATCTCCACCAAACGAATGTGCATTCTAACGGTACTCATGTTTCGCAGTCCAGACACGCACCTGTCATAATATCAACAATTAAGGCGATAAAAAAATTCATAAAATTCATATGTACATATTTTTGTTTATAACTGTATGTATCCATTTCATTGTTGAATCCTCAAAGCGACAAGAAACCCATTGGAAAATTTTGCTATATATAATTAGTTTGTTGTTGTTGTTGTTGTACCATCAATATCGGCATCGCGTGCGTTGCGTCAATTTTGGATGGTTTTGATTTCGATTTATACTATGCGTTTTCATGTCGCCGAGTCCGACATGTGTCAGCCATGATTGCGGCAATTGCTTTATTTACAGATTTTCCGATTAGCGTATAGTTTCAATAGCGTTGCATAGATGTGTAGACGGCAGCACAACGGCAGCTATTGCGTAATGTCACACTTGTGTATTATTTTAGTGTATTTCATAGATTTATTGTTTTTGGTGGATGGCATATGTAACGCGTTGCTTAAGTGATTTTTAAAGTCATTAGAGAAGAGAGGTCCAAGAGTGTACGGAATAAAAAGCTGAAGGTTCGAAATTTATTATGAAATAATCCTCGACCTTTTCTTTATATATTTTTCATAATAATTCCATTTTATAACTCCAAATCCATGGATCTTTCTAATTTGTGTGGACTCATCGAACTCATCGCTCGGTTTATCTTCGAGTTCCTCTGACGATTGTGGTGAAATAGATTCAGTATTTTTTGAAAGAAACCTACGAATATATAAAATATAATTTTTAATATTAGGTCTACAACTTTGCTTCCGCCGTTTTTTGTAAATTTAAGGCTTTTTTTCACTTAGGACAGCCTCACCGTACGTATCCGAAAGCATTCAAGGAGCCTCAGCCGCACTTTTCTTGGAATTAAAAAAGAAAATCAAAATTTCCCGCAAATGTCGAAAATTCGGCTCAAAAAGTGACATTTTCAGTTGAGAATAAGTTTGGGATGCAAACAGATCTCTAAAAATATTTTGTTGGGTTAATGTTGACACAAATGTCCAAGATCGATATAAACGAATATCGATTTAATCGACCAGTGCTTGACCCTAGAGACATCTATTGGAAAACGGCGGAAGCAAACTTGTAGACCTGGTTAGACAATGAATTCAAAATAACACAATTACTATCAGACAATCCCTAATAAAGAGGAACTTGAGATAATTGCCGGGGTGAAAAAATAGGATAATACATATATCTCTCTCTTCTCACTGCATAAGCTGTCTGTGATCTTCATAAAGGTATAGAACGAATACGAATCTGGCTGACAAAATATTTAATTTTATAACCTCTTCTTTTTAGCAAACTGAAGCTGTGGAATATATCTTTAATCTAGAATTTTAAAATGTTTCTTATTCCTGTTTTTATGTATATAAATGCCAATCTCTGTGAAGGATGTGTCTTAAACTCTTCTGAATGCTAGTTACCTTTCGAGTAGGGAGTTCATGTCGTTCATGAAGATCAACTCTTATCAACTTTTTCGAGATATCTAAAAGTTCGAAGTTGTTTACATCATTGTTGAAACGGTTTAAATGATCCTCTCCTTCATTGAGGGATGAGAGATCTCCTCTAAATGAATGAAACCATCATTTAATGTGAAATCGGTATATATGAGGTCTAGTAAAGGATGGTCGTAGGTTTTATTTGTTATATATTTTTTAAAGATTGCCTCTTTCAAATGTTGGCCGCGGCTACGTCTCAGATGGTCCATCCGTTGAGTCCAATTTTGATGACTCGTTCGAGCATTTCGGTGATTGTCCGCATAGACTTTAGACTTTACATATCCCCACAGAAAAAAGTCTAACGGTGTGATTATCACACGATAGACCTGCCCAAAACGTGAAATTATCTGCTCACCGAAGTGTTCTCTCAACAAATCAATTGATTGATGCTATGTGTGAGAAGTGACGCCGTCTTGTTGAAACCAAATGTCTCCGAGAACACGAGCTTCAATTTCAGGCATCAAACAGTCGATACGTTTTCACCGGCATCATTTTTGAAGAAATCTGAACCAATGGTTCCACTGGCGCACAAGCCACACCAAAACTTTTTTTCTAAAGAAATGACAGCTCTTGAATCTCTTCAGGTTGCTCTTCATTCCAAATGCGCCAATTATGTTTGTTTACATACGCATTGACCCAGAAATAGGCCTCATCGCTGAACAAAATTTGGATGGAAAATGTCGGATCTTCACGGAAATTTTCAAGAGCCCATAGAGCGAAGCAATTTCGTTTGGGAAGGTTTAGCGGCTTCAGTTCTTTAACAAACTGTATTTTGTACGCTTTTAATTTAAAAAGAAAAAAATAGTAGTGTATCAGGAAAAATAAGAAAGTCTAGAACTCTGTCTCTTATAAATCAAAAATCTCTTATAAATCAAGGGTTTCCGGTGAAACACCTCAATAATATGACCTCCGTCGTTAAAAACTGTTAAATTTTAAATAACATACCGCAACAAAATCTGTCAATAATCGTCCAAAGATTTAAGGTTTTCAAAAATCTTACAATAAATTAAAATAAATCTTGTATTATGAATAACTTCTTGAAGAACACGCTCAACTTAAATCAATCAAAATCACAATTGGGAGCTTAACATACGAGTAGGAAGTATTATTTGTAAGGCACAAAAGCAGTAAGAATTTAATTTCCATGTAACCCGCCCACAAAATACCACGCCAAATTTTCTCAACAGCTGTTCCACTTGTTCAGGTGTATGAATTGCTTAGTAGAGAATCCCTGCGGTGCAGTTATGTCACGCATGTAGAAGGCATACATATATGTATGTAGGATGAAAATCACACTGCCGTAGCAGATGGCATTGACTCAGCTTAAACCTGTGCCGCTGTTGGCTTTGCCACTTTTTCGCTGGCGCAGAGTTGTAGAGCCACATACATATGTACATACTGACGATGTAGAAGTGTGTGAAAGCACATTCAATACCAACGCAGCTCTTGTTGTGGGAATATGTCGGCATGCGTTTGTTGTGTCGGAATGTAGGAGTACATGTGGTTACATGCGCTGCTCGAGCTAAACGTGGCGGAAAAAATTGAATTTCTTCATTCACTACACAGGAGTACACGTGTAAATGTTTCCTGCTGTGCACTTGGCAGGTGTTCCAAATCCTCCACGTCTATGTGTTTATGTGACGGTGTAAAGCAATTGAGTATGCCCACGGTGCGTAGTCTTTATGACGCCTGGAAGTGGTTGCGAGATGCCGAATTTCGGTGCTAACTTCGGAAATTTTAGTTTTTGTATGCCGAAATTTTTTACACTGATATTTTTTGGTAAACAGCAGGAAATATTACTCGTATTAAATAAGATGGAATCCTAAAATTTAATTTTTCAATACTGAAATTTCGGGACTGATAATTTTTTAAAAACGAAATTTCGGCGTTTGTTCTTAAAAAATCGAGAATTACGAAATTTTATTTAGTGAATCCCGAAATTTTGGGACAGATTTTTTTGCAAAAACGGCATTCCTGTATTTATTTCTCAAAAATCGGAACTGATATTTTTTGGAAAATAGTTATTTCCGTGTTTATGGGGAATTTCAAAATTTCGGGACTGATATGTTTTCTCTAAAAATTGATTTTTCGCAATTCTTTTTAAAAAATCGAGATACTGAAGTTACGGAATTCAATATATAAAATTTCGATATTTTTTTGGAATACCAGAATTTGAGTATTATTTTTTTAAATAAATCGGGATCCCGAAATTTTATATAGCGAATACCTAAATTTCGGGACTTAAATTTTTTTGCAAAAATTGAATTTCAGCATTTCTTCTTAAAAACATTTAGATCCCGATATTTGTATAAAGAGCGAATGCCGACATTTCGGGATTGATATTTTATGGAAAAACGGATTTTTCGAATTTATTTTATTGAATCATAATTTTGTCTTAAATAAATCGTGATTTCGAAATTTCGGTACTTACAATTTTTTACACGGAATTATTGGAATCTAAACACAGTCTTAGAAGTGGTATGCATGTTCCACCGTTAGTCAGTGTACGCTCTTGGGCGCATTCATATGTGCGTATATGTATGTACATTTTACGGTTACGCGAAAGTGAATCTTCATTTGTAGGCTGGTAATTGCGGTTGACTTTAGTCGTCACGCCTACGTTGCTAACCAACGATTTACAACCGTTAATTGCTTGCAATTAAATGCTGTGCGTTCAGCTATTTTAATGGTGCAGAAAATCGTGTTTTTACACACAAAAAAAAATAGAAACGAGGAAACAGAAAAGAAACCCGAAACAAAATTCTAAAATAGTGTCCTTTCTCCTATTCACTTTTTTATTTCGCCTGCTTTATCTGCTATTAATCGTTCTGCAGCGCGGGTAAGCGCTCATTATCCACGTTTATAGCGCCTATTTATATGCTACATAAATTATTGAAGTGCGCGCAAAATGTTGTTCCACTAAATTTTCGCCTCAACTACATTCTTTTTTGTTGCTATTGTACTCATCAATTTTTCCTCTAATGACATTCTTGTGTTTTTCGCCTGGAGTTTCTCATTTTTGTCTTCTGCTTTTACCAATAAATAATTCTGTCGCATTACCATGTCCGAGTGTTGGGTAAATATTTTATTCCATCACGTTCCGGCTTAATTACCTTTATATTCCATTTCCATTTCCGTGTAAGTATTTGGCCTGATTTAGTGAGTTATTTTATTAGGTTTTCTCTGTGAGGTTGAAATGCTTTCTGGCATAATCTTTACATTTTGCCATGACACTGTGAGCTAATAAAATTCAATAAAAACGCAATTAAATGTGACAGGTGAAGTAATTTTTTATGGATGCTTAATTTGCGTAAAATATTTTTCCGTTACGCAATTTCATGAAATATTTAGTACTAGAAGAAAAGAATACAAACAAGTAAGGAAAGGCTAAATTTTTGAAAAACCTCTAATTAGGTATATTGATTGTATTTTAACAATTTTTTGGTACAGAGACACACTATTTGGAAAAAGGATTCCTTCCGAATTGTATTAAAATATCAGAGAGTTTTTTCGATATTTTAGGTTAAAAATGACCCTTAGGCACTGGTATTTCGTATTCAATATCCGGGGTCTTGAAAAGTTATAGTCCGATTTCGACAATTTTTCTACGAGTGATGATAAACAGTATTTGTGTAAAGCTGTATTCCGCTGTCTTCATTGGTTCCTCATGCATATATTATAAAGTGAAGGAATCAGATGGAATTAATAATTGAGTTATATGGGAAGGAGGTGTGATTGGGCGTGCGATTTCGCCCATTTTTCATTCGTGTCATTAGGATGTCAAGAAAATATTATATACCGAATTTCATTCGAATTGGTCGAGTAGTTCCTGAGATATGGTTTTTGACCCATATGTGGGCGATGCCACGCCAATTTTTCATTTTGTAAAAAAATCTGAATGCAGATTTCCCTTGGCATTTTTTCTGTAAAATCTAGTGTTTCTGTCGTTTTCCGTTAGTGCGTTAACGCATATTAAGTAATTTTCAACATTACCTTTGTATGGGAGGTGGGCGTGGTTATTATCCGATTTCACCTATTTTAATAGTGTATGATTGGGTACGTAAAGGAAGTGACTGCAGAAAGTTTGGTTTATACATCTTTATTACTTTGCGAGATATATACCAAAAACATATTTGGGGCGGGGTCACGACTACCTTCCCAAAAAAATTACGTCGAAATTAGCCCCTTCTTAGTGCGATCCATTATTATGGCCCTTTATATGTTTTCAGTTTTCGGCGTGGGCGATTCCGATTTTGTCCATATGCAATACCAATACATCCGGATTTCAAATCTTCTCGTCACCCTGATGACTTTGGTACATAGGACCCTTATGTGAACAAAACTATTATACTCTCTTAGAAACTTTGTCGCGAGAGTAAAAAAAGTCTATAGGAAGCTTACTTCTGGTAAATATAATACATACAATTGTAGCGTACCTTATTAATCAATAAAATACTGAAGCCATACTCCGCAAACATTCTGATACACAATTTCTTTGATCTCCATACAATTGCGGAGCAGGAAAGCTTCTATGGTATATTTCCATCTATAGAGGGTATTTTTATAGAAGTTTAGGGTTTCTTAAGGGGGTATCTGTCAAAACGGGTGTCAGAATTGACATAAAGTTGAACTTCCCCAACTCGGACCACCATAATCCATAAAAAAAAATCGAGTTAAATAGATTTCCGAGTGACGAAAGGTAATTTTTACGAAATTTGACTAATATTGCCACTTTAAGAGTTCGAGTTATAGAGAATTTCAAATTATAGAAGTTCGAATTATGGAAATTCAACTGTACATATGTATTAGACAATTACATTGTTATATCTCGAAAAATTTCCTTTTTAAATGAAAATTATTCATATTAGGTTAGGTTACTCTGGCAGGCTACAACGCCACACATAGACAAGTTTTGGTAATTTGTGAAACCAGATGGAGTGCCGTCACTCGGTTAATGAGGAGTAGTCATCCTTTAGGATGTCAGCGTTTGTTGCGAATTTCAAAAGGCTTTGTGGCCTTACCAACTAAAACTAAAGATTAACGTAGTGTGCAGCCCCCAAATGCTGCAGCCGTTGTCTTGATAATGCAGGACATTCACAGAAGAGGTGATCCATTGTTTCTCTGGTGCCTTGCTCTTGACATTTCCTGCAGTCTTCTCCATCTATCAGCCCCACCTTGTAAGCGTGCACCGCCACAAGACAGGGACCAGTAAGTATGCCGACCATATTCCTACATTTGCTTCTATCGAGCGCCAATAGAAATTTTGTGTACTTCTTATCTACCGCCTTGCACATAACTTTTGCGGTTCTTCATATTCAATATATTCTTCATATTAAATATAAAGACAAAGTATTTACAATTTTTATGAGTTTTACTTAAAATAGTGTACCCCGAAAAGAGCATCCTTTAAATATATTGTTCATATATAATATTGCTCAATATACTCTTCTTCTTGACTGGCGTAGACAGCGCTTACGCGGTTATAGCCGAGTCCAAAACAGCGCGCCACGCATCTCTTCTTCTGGCAGTTTGGCGCCAATTGGTTATTCCAAGCGAAGCCAGGTCCCTCTCCACCTGGTCCTTCCATCGGAGTGGAGGTCTCCCTCTTCCTCTGCTTCCACCAGCGGGTACTGCATCGAATACTTTCAGAGCTGGAGCACCTTCATCCATTCGAACAACATGTCCTAGCCAGAGTAGCCGCTGTTTTTTTATTCGCTGGACTATGTCTATGTCGTCGAATAACACATACAGCTCATCGTTCCATCGTCTGCGGTATTCGCCGTTGCCAATTCTTAAGGGACCATAAATCTTCCGCAAAACCTTTCTCTCGAAAACTCCTAGTGCCGTCTCATCGGATGTTGACATCGTCCACGCTTCTGCACCGTAAAGTAGGACGGGAATGATTGGATTTCCAGGCTGACATTGTTATTGCTGTTAATGCTGGTTCCCAGGTAGACGAAATTATCTACAACTTCAAAGTTATGACTGTCAACAGTGACGTGGGAGCCCAGACGCGAATGCGCTGACTGTTTGTTTGACGACAGGAGATATTTCGTCTTGTCCTCGTTCACCACCAGACCCATACGCTTCACTTCCTTATCCAGTCTGGAGAAAGCAGAATTAACGGCGCGGGTGTTGTTTCCAATGATATCGATATCATCGGCGTACGCCAGTAGCTGTACACTCTCAATATACATACAAACATTTTTTTGACTTCGATAATAATTAATAATTGCTAAATGAACATCAAAGTAATGTGTGTGGCTCCAAAATTTAATTACTCACTTCAAAAAATACAAAATAAAAATCCGAACTGAACTGTTAATTATGTTCTTCAAAATTTTACAGCATTTAAGCTTAAGCGCTGGCAAACAGTAGAGAGCTGGGAGAATTCTGACACACTACTTTTTGGCATGATACACGTGCCCACTGAGTTGAAAAATCCACTGAAAGTTGAGAGTTTACCATTTTTTTCGTAATAAGCGGAGCACATTTTAATCACTCAAATGCCACAATCAAAGAATATTAAAAAAGGACAAGCGTAAAAGAAAAATGAATAAAATTTGTTGACAGCTTTATGAATATTGTCTGCTTTTGTTGTCATAATTTTTTCTGCCAAAAGTCGTGCGGCATGCTAGCAGTTGAAAACGCACCGTGAAAAAAGGGTAATAACTTTGTGGTAAACTCGCCAGAAACAAAGGTACGGAAATAAAAAAGGTGTGTTGATCGAATTTGGGAATTGTATAATGCAAAAGTAAACGCGGTTCATAAATAAATATATTATGTAAATGTTTGTACGTGTTTTTAGGGTGGTCAGTAATTACGAAATTATTATGATATGATATTAACTTTATATTAAACTTTATCAAAAAAGTTGCAAAAAAGATCTCTAACATAAAATTGTTTTGCCTAAGGAGAAGAGATATTTTTTTGTTTTATCACGAATTTAATTTTTTTCATTAAGTGGCAACTCTGATCTTTATAATATAATATTGTTAAAATTTATTACCTTAAATTACAGTGCACTATGCAAATATCTTCCTTATAACCTTATATTTGGTACAATCAATATATTCATTAGATTTATTTATTCTGAAGGTTGGCAACTCCTTTTAAAGACTGCTCTAACATTTTCAAGACTCTGTTAAACCTTTAAACATGCCTTATAATTAATAGATGGCAACATTTTAATGGACTGAATTTACTTTTTTGTTCATTATATGTTTTTTAGATAGGTGACAACTTTGTTCAAGAACATAATTATAAACTCCTCCAACACTTTACAAAAGGTTTTATTAAATGCTCTACTCTGTTATTAATTTTACTATTTTTGGTAGGTGGCAACTCTGTGTCGAATTTTGTCTTGCCTAAAAACAAACCGTTTCGAAAAGCTTTTTTAAACAACTTACGTTCGGCACTTATTTTTAAATATTTTTTACAATTTACCTCAGTATACTTTTTTATATAGGTGGCAACTCTATTACAAAATACAGCTAAATCGAATATTCCACGCCACGTTTTATTAAACATCGTAAGTTTCGCACTAATTGTTCAATATTTTATTTTAATTTAAAGTTTTTTTTTTTGGAAAGGTGGCAACTCTACACAACTACTACACAATATATAAAATTGTAGAAATCTAAATTTGATCTAAATTGAGGATATCCATTTTTTCCGAATTTTTATGTCAGAAACATATTTTATTATTTTTGAAAGGTGGCAACTCTGCAACATCCCAATATAGTGGATAAAACAGTAAGAAGCATATTTAGTGGAAAATTGATGGTTAGTCAGCATTTAATTTAATTATTGCCTTTTTTGATTTTCTTGTTGAGGCCACCCTAATGTATGATATAAATATATTTATATGGAAATAAATATCTCTTTTTGAAATGTGTGATAAGTAACAATTGTATATTTACTCCAACACATACATATCTACATACATGTACGTCTCAATATCACGCAGTCATTGCGTGCGTGGAATAATTTGGGTATCTTCCTGCCATCGATTAAAAAATCGCTCTTTCTCTCATGCCAAAACATTGCGTAATTCTCTTTTTATTGCGCTTCGCTGTTGGAATATCGAATTATTGGTGTCAAATGTGAAATAAAATTGTCTAAAAAAAAACAAAAGGCTGAAAGGGAAACATGTAAGCCAGCGCATTAACCGTTATCATAGTAGCTTTACGGTGACCAACATGGCTTCAATTGCTAAGAAAATACACAAAAATAAAGCGTTTAACCTTTAACCAATACCAACACTCTAAAGAAACCGTTATCAAATTCATTTTCATTTTGTTAAATTCGTTTTAATTTCCCGTTAAAGCGGTTCACTTTAAAAATTAAAAAAAAAAAACACAAACATTTGTTTCTTTATTTCACACTTCTTTTGTTGCCACAGCCACAGCCACAGTTTACAATTGTTATTATATTTGTTGTTGTGTTTCGCGGAAGATAATAATTAACAATAACTGTAAAAACATATACATAAGAAAGCTGTGACCCACATTTACTGGGGAAATTACCTTTGCAGATTTTTCATTTCACCGCTGACAGGTCATTGCTTTCAATAACAACTCTTGTACTGTATAGTTACTACTTTTGAAGTAAGGTTATATGTAATGTGTATCGTTACTTCTGAAATGGTACGTATATAAATAATGTTTTGCTATACTTTATTATGTCCTTCGTCCTTCGTGGAAGTTTTCTTTAGCTATTTTTCTCTGCTCTAATTTTCGATTGTTGTTTTTGTCTTTCAAATGTTTCTCTTACTCTGCCACTCATTAAATTATCTATGTAATCCTCGCAGATGAAAATTATGCTGGACATAACCTAGGCAGCGTAGTCTATATGGAATGGATTTGGTAGGGGAGTAGAAGTTTATCTAACCTCATTTACTCGGAGAGTAATCAATCAATATTTATACCCAATCGATATTGGAACACCGAAGTAGCAGTTTTTCATGCTATTAAATGTGATTTGGAAGTCGGTTCATGAGGCTTTAATTTTTGACTTAGTTCTGAAGCAGAGATCTAAAAAGTTCCATCGCCTACAAAATTAGGTTAATTTTCCATTCCGGTGATGTACTTGTTTTAGCTTTGGTTTAGCGAAATATTATAAACTTTATACATGGAGGGTTTTAGTACGGGATCGGAATAAATATATTACTTAATTACTTCTCTATAGCATTTATCTGTGGGGTGCCATTGATTCAAGAAGGGAACGAGCTTTATAATCTCCCCTAACACCATTTAACTCTAATACTAAATTTGTGTTACTTTAGTCGTGCATCATACTCTTTAGCACCTTATTCCCATACCGTTCCTAAGATAATCGGCAGATCAGCACAGATTGGTGAAAATTCAATTAATTATTGAACAATATAGAAGATATGAGCGATTTTTTAACACCCAAAGTATTTAGTATTTCGAGTTAACTCTCCATCATCATTTTATTAGGGAGCCGATAACAACAGGGGTCTTCAAAATTAAGGCCATTTAGCTATAGCGATACTATAATATAGCAAGTGAGTCACAAAAAAACTAATATTTGATCCATGCCGGACTTGCATGAAAAACTTGAAAATCTTAAAGAACTCTTAAACGAAATAACCATGACTGATTTGATTGAATTTCAAACTTCAGATTTAAAAGAATATATGTACCTAGTTCAGTTCGGTAGTTTGTTACTTATAGAAAACTAAAATTAAAGAAAAAAAGTGTTTCAATTAACTTACACTATTGATCTATTATGCTCTCTTCTCACTTAGAACACTTAATCTAGTTCAAACTTTTGGTAATGAATGTGGCGTGCTCCCTTTGCCGATACCTCATTCTGATAATGTGTTTTCTCCTTCTTTCAATCACTCGACTTTTAAGGAGTAGATGCTCCGGGTTTGTAGAACTGATATTTTTCCGTCGACCAAATTCGCATATTCCGCATGTGACACCTCAGTGTGCAGTGGCTATCTTTGCAAGTAATCTAAATTTGTCCGTTTTGAACTCGCTCGGATTCTATTTTTCTATTTGCTTCACTTTGTGAAGTCCAGTAGCGCGTATATTCGTCGTCTTGTTAGTCACTCTTTTTGGGTTTCTCTATGCCCATGTGTCCAATAAAGTTAAAGATTCTTATATGTTTAAAGAAGTGGAACATATCCTTTTAATGTTTGATTGCTTGTATTAATATTTGTAAGTGTATCCAGTATTTCTTTTTAATATCTAAATGCAGCATTTATACGTCTATAATAACATGAACTTGCCCATTTTGTATAGAAAACACCTTCATAATAGTGTCCGACCGATACCAAAATTTTGGCCGATGCCGATGCCGATGCCGATTCTTTCAACAACAACTTTATTTAGTAAATTAGTATAGTAACAAATTAAAAACAAAGACAAATAACATCACAAAATAAGTAAACCACTCAATTCATATGTAAATATGAAGTTGTTTATTGATTTAATTAATATTCAAAACTATATAAATTATTATTATATGATATATGTTGATAGAACAAATAGGTTATTCGCGTTTTCTCAAAGCGAATCAGGAATATAGCTTTTTTCCTTTAAGGGGGTTTACCGGTATGACATTTTCAAAAAATTTTTATTTTTTGCTTATTCGATAGTTTATAATTTATATAAATATCCTGTGAAAGCGGTAAGGTCGTATCTTGAATAGTTTTTGAATGGCAGCGTTCTAAAGAGCAATCGCTCACAGGCTATAGTCGAAACTTTAAACGCGTTTTTCTCGAAACAACTTTTCACAAAATTACTGACATCATACTCAACGAGATATTGACCGATCAACTTCAAATTTAAACTGAATGTTCTTGAATATATTTACTATACAATGACCTACGATCTTTTTGATTTGTTAATAATTGTCAATTTGGCATTTAAAATACGACAATTTTTTTCTAAAAAATCGAAATTTATTTTCAGAACTACGCCATTTTGTTAATGTTTGATATTTTTCAATAATCGTAGGTCATTGTATAGGGAATATATTCAATTTTAATAACCTTTTCAAAATTTGTGTTTCAATTACTCATTCGGCCGGAATCATGTCAGCAGTTGGGGAACTTTTTTTTTTAATTTTTTTGGCACCCATAACTCCTTTATTTTTCAGAAAATTTGTAAAATAAAAATCTTAAAATATAGTTGAAAGTACACCTTATTATGTCCAAAAAACTTCGAAACATTCGACCGAGTACTTTCTTAAAAAAAAAATTCACTAAAATCGCCTAATTTTTCATGGGTTACCCCTTAAGGACAAATATGAGCACTAAGGCCAATATTCGAAAATAGTAGGTGTAGTAAAAAGAATCCGTTATTTTCAAAGAGATGACTTCTGTCATTTATATCTCGCATTGTGAAAAACGGCAAATAGTGATAGTGACTCAATAGAAATTTCGGAAGCTTGTGCACCAAGTGATTATTACGTGACCCTGTCTATGGCAAACTTTTAAAAATAGATTAACCTAGTTACGAATGCTTCTATAATAGTGGCTTTATGACATTATCTTCAAAATCTCAACAATTATAAACCAAACTGTACATATTTGATCAAATGTTTCTAGCAGTGCTAAATAAAACCTTTCATTAATGCAAAATTATTGAATTTCTTTATACTAGACTTAAATTATCATCATGATCAATTGTTAGTTTAGTCAAATGTGATTCACTGTGTTTTATATGGTAAACAGAAGAATTCAAATTTTATGATCTAAAGAAATCAAAAAAGTATAAGAAATGTATTTTAGTATAATCCGAAAGAAGTAGAAAGAATCGGCTAAGAATCGGCCAAATATGGCCGATACCGATGCTTAATTTTGTGGCCGATACTGGCCGATGCCGATACCAAGGCCGATTAATCGGTCGGTCTCTACTTCATAAATATAATAAATTTGACATTTCAACTGCGAATGTGCGATAATCATACAATTTACATTATCACGCCTAAAGGTATGCATTGTTTGCATAACACATATGTTTTTACGCGTTCTCCGCGCTGTAAGGTATGCTACATACCTAGGAACATCAGTAAATAAGCCATTTTTAGAATTTTATATGCGTGCGAGCGAGCACATAAACGTTAAATTTAATGCGGAAGCTTTAGTTTTCAATAAATGTGTGGAATTGTGTTTGTAGCGTGTATATATTTACTTACCAATCTATTTGTTCAAGTACGAGTGAGCAATATTAGTAGCATGCTTATGTGCGTGCGGTATACTTTCAGGCGCAGCACGTGCATACAAATTTGTATATTTGTTATTTACATATTAAAAAGATAACTGTGTGTATATTTATGCCGAAAATAACGGTATTGCAAAGACAGCGCAAGTTTTTTTTTATTTTTTTATGCTTTATTTACAAGCATTCGCTGCTTTTTAATTCACTTATTTATTTATTTTAAGCATTACATGCACACTTGCATTACTTCGACGGCACACGGAACATATGTAAATATGCTACATACATATATGTAAATATTTAAATATATTTATGTATGCGTGTGCTTGGTGCCTTGTATGTATGTGATTGGCGTTGCAACCGTTTAGCCGGTTATAGCCGAATCGACGATAGTGCGCCATCTCTCTCTCTCCTTCGCAGTTCGGCGCCAGTTGGAGATCCCAAGTGTAACCAGGTCGCTCTCCACCTGGTCCCTCCAACGGAGTGGAGGCCTTCCCCTTCCTCGGCTTCCTCCGGCGGGTACTGCATCGAACACTTTCAGGGCTGGAGTGTTTTCGTCCATTCGGACAACATGACCTAGCCAGCGTAGCCGCTGTCTTTTTATTCGCTGAACTATGTCAATGTCGTCGTATAACTCGTACAGCTCATCGTTCCATCGTCTGCGGTATTCGCCGTTGCCAATGTTCTTAGGACCATAAATCTTGCGCAAAATTTTCCTCTCGAAAACTCCTCAGTGTCGTCTCATCTGATGTTGACATCGTCCAAGCTTCTGCACCGTAGATCAGGACGGGGATGATAAGCGACTTGTAGAGCTTGATTTTTGGTTCGTCGAGTTTGGACTTTTTTGTTGAATTGCCTACTCAGTCAAAAGTAGGACCTGTTGGCAAGTGTTATTCTGCGCTGGATTTCGAGGGTGAGATTGTTCGTGTTGTTGATGCTGTTTCCCAGGTAAACGAAATTATCTACGACCTCGAAGTTATGACTGTCAACAGTGACGTGGGAGCCAAGACGCGAATGCGCCGACTGTTTGCTTGATGACAGGAGATATTTCGTTTTGTCCTCATTCACCTCCAGACCCATTTGCTTCGCCTCCTTATCCATGCGGGAAAAAGCAGAACAAACGGCGCGGTTGTTGCTTCCGATGATATCAATATCATCGGCGTACGCCAGGAGTTGTACACTCTTGTAAAAGATGGTACCCTCTCTGTTTAGCTCTGCAGCTCTTATAATTTTTTTTCCAGCATCAGGTTAAAGAAGTCGCACGATAGTGAGTCACCTTGTCTGAAACCTCGTTTGGTATCGAACGGCTCGGAGAGGTCCTTCCCAATCATGACTGAGCTTTTGGTGTTGCTCAACGTCAACTTACACAGCCGTATTAGTTTTGCGGGGATACCAAATTCAGACATCGCGGCATAAAGGCAGCTCCTTTTCGTGCTGTCGAAAGCTGCTTTAAAATCGACAAAAAGGTGGTGTGTGTCGATCCTCTTTTCACGGGTCTTCTCCAAGATTTGGCGCATGGTGAATATCTGGTCAGTTGTTGATTTTCCAGGTCTAAAGCCACACTGATAAGGTCCAATCAGTTTGTTGACGGTGGGCTTTAGTCTTTCACACAGTACGCTCGATAGAACCTTGTATGCGATATTTAGGAGGCTGATCCCACGGTAATTGGCGCAGATTGTGGGATCTCCCTTTTTATGGATTGGGCAGAGCACACTGAGATTCCAATCGTCAGGCATGCTTTCTTCCGACCATATTTTGCAAAGAAGCTGATGCATGCACCTTATCAGTTCTTCGCCGCCGTATTTGAATAGTTCTGCCGGTAATCTATCGGCCCCCGC
This sequence comes from Zeugodacus tau, assembly GCA_031772095.1. Lineage (NCBI taxonomy): Eukaryota > Metazoa > Arthropoda > Insecta > Diptera > Tephritidae > Zeugodacus > Zeugodacus tau. The sequence goes on from CM062652.1 coordinate 26,351,384, forward strand.
TGCTTTGTTGTTCTTCAAGCGGGTAATTGCTATTCGAATTTCTTCATGGTCGGGTAATGGAACATCTGTTCCATCGTCATCGATTGGGGGATCGGGTCCGCCTTCTCCTGATGTTGTACTCTCACTGCCATTCAGCAGGTCGCAGAAGTGTTCCCTCCATAATCCCAGTATGCCCTGGACATCGGTTACCAGATTACCACCTTGGTCTCTACATGAGGATGCTCCGGTCTTGAAACCTTCGTTAAGTCGCTTCATTTTTTCATAAAATTTTCGAGCATTCCCTCTGTCTGCCAGCTTCTCAAGCTCTTCGTACTCACGCATTTCGGCCTCTTTCTTTTTTTGTCTGCAGATGCGTCTCGCTTCCCTCTTCAGCTCTCGGTATCTATCCCATCCCGCACGTGTTGTGGTCGTTTGCAACGTTGCGAGGTGAGCGTAGCCAGTCTGTTTTCTCTCCGCTGCGAGACGGCACTCCTCATCGTACCAGCTTGTTTTTTGTCGTTGCCGAAAACCAATTGTTTCGGCTGCAGCGGTACGCAGTGAGTTTGAGATGCCGTTCCACAGTTCCCTTATACCGAGATGCTGATGAGTGCTCTCAGAGAGCAGGAGTGCAAGTCGAGTAGAGTATTTCGTGGCTGTCTGTTGCGATTGCAGCTTTTCGACGTCGAACCTTCCTTGTGTTTGTTGACGGGCGTTCTTTGCTGCACAGAGGCGGGTGCGTATTTTAGCTGCGACCAGATAATGGTCCGAGTCTATATTTGGCCCTCGGAGCGTACGCACGTCTAAAACACAGGAGACATGTCTTCCGTCTATCACAACGTGATCGATTTGGTTCCGCGTGTTTCGATCAGGAGACAGCCAAGTAGCTTGATGTATTTTCTTATGCTGGAATCTGGTACTACAGACGACCATATTTCGGGCCCCAGCGAAGTCGATCAGCCTCAGGCCGTTTGGCGATGTTTCGTCATGGAGGCTGAATTTTCCGACTGTTGTGCCAAAGACACCTTCTTTACCCACCCTGGCGTTAAAATCGCCAAGCACGACTTTTACATCGTGGCGGGGGCAGCGCTCATAGGTGCGTTCTAGGCGCTCATAGAAAGCATCTTTGGTCACATCGTCCTTCTCTTCCGTTGGGGCGTGGGCGCAAATCAGCGATATGTTGAAGAACCTCGCTTTGATGCGGATTGTGGCAAGACGTTCATCCACCGGGGTGAATGCCAGGACTCTGCGACGGAGTCTCTCTCCCACCACAAATCCAACACCAAATTTGCGCTCCTTTATATGGCCGCTGTAGTAGATGTCACAAGGACCCACCTTCTTCCGTCCTTGTCCCGTCCATCGCACTTCTTGGATGGCGGTGATGTCAGCCTTGAGTCGTATGAGGACATCAACCAGCTGGGCAGAGGCACCTTCCCAATTAAGGGTCCGGACATTCCAGGTGCATGCCCTTATATCATTATCCTTAAAACGTTTGCAGGGGTCGTCATCAAAAGGGGGGTGTCTCATCCGAGGCTTTCGTAGATTTTTCATTGGGGGGTGTTTTTATGTGGTGGGTCCCAAACCCAATGCACAACCGCATAAGCGGGCTTCGCCTTCTCACTTTAGCTCGCCTTCAGACGGATGTCTGTTGGCTACCCAGAGGATACTTGGTCTAAAACCGGAAGTCGTGAGCTGCTTGGACCATGTGGAGAAGAATCGTTTCTGGCCACTCCCAAGTGAATGACAATCAAAAACTTTCCTCACTTGCGTGAACTTCTACACATGGTCCCATCCTCCTTGGTGCCTTATGTATGACTTTATTTGTGCGCGCGCTTGTTTGTAAATTTGAATTTTAGATTTAATTTTGTATCTTGATAAGCCGATTTGTGTGCAACGCGTGCGTTGTGGAGACACACACGCACACAAAGTAATATATTTACAACAACACTCACCGCCATTTGTGTAGCTTTAGCTCTTACTAGAGTCATCTACAGCCGCTAAGCCGCCAGGTGTTGCCTGAATTCGAAATTTCACAGTTTAAATTACAGTTACACACTCACACAAACCATTGCAACAGGCTTCGTGTGAAACCGTTAGTTGGCGAAATTAATGTCGGCTCATGCCGAGTGGCGCAACTAATTTGCGCAAACCACAAATTTTCGGCTGATTTTTGCATGTTTTTTGTTTCCGAGCAACACTATCTCAATTTAGTGTTGTTGTTGTTGTTTATGTTTTTATTTTCGCTAACAATTTATTCTCCCCTGCAGCTATCACTTTGTACTCGTAGCGCTGTTTGGCAATTACATTCACTTGCCGCTGGAGGTAAATAATTTCTGTCGTGCGCCTTGAAGTATGCTACACATTTCGTTTTCCAGCTTTGCTTTGCGCACATATTTCTGCTTGCCTGACATCTTCTTAGCTGGTAATTTGTTTAAAATTCGTGTTTTTTTGATTAAAATTTCATTGTTCCACGAAACGACGGCACAAACGAATTAAAATATGGCCGAGGCGAAATAAACATTTAATTTATAGGATTCAATTAAGCGGCAAGCTGCAAGCGGCCACACAGCTTTTCCACTAGCGGACACTGTGTGTGAATAACGGCACCATAACAATCCACTAAATCCATTTGCGTCACAAGCGTTGCCAATTGTGGCTGTCAGAGGAATGGAATGCTACCGTCTAAAGTTGCTAGGAAGTGAGAGCGCTCCAGAGCTCTCTGACTGCTAAGCTATTGCGGCCAATTGCAGAAGTTGTGCCATGAAGCACAATTTGTAAGTTACTGCCATGTTTAATTTTAGTTTTCAGTGCTGTCTCTCCGTGTGTGTCTGTTTGTTTGTGCCACATTGAAGATTTCGTTTAGCTTGAGTGACATTAATGGCGCTACAAGTGCCTCTGCGCTGGTCACCTTCTGTGCCGAGTCTAATGAGCGCGCTGCAGCTGAGCTTCTTACTGCCATACTTATTTGTTCAGGTGTAAATATAGAGTTGTAGCAAGGCTATTTGTTTTGGTTAAGTTGGTTGGGCGCTCTTATTCTCACTTCAACGCTTTTAAGTCAATATTAATTCTGTGAATTGGTGTCCAGAGCAGTAGTGTTTTACTGGATGGATCTTCAGGAATTAGCTCCTGGAGGTGTGAAAATAATATGTAAGTTGAAAAAAGTAATTAATTTTTTTTATTGCTTTTGTGGAGAAGTCCAAATAGTGGAATAACTGTATAACCTCTTTGCGCTGCATTTTTAAGGTTCTCATGTTATCTTCGTTCAAATTTTAAGTGGTCTTGTGAGGGGAAGTTTGTTAAAATTTTTAGGGGCCACGAGAAGTTTATCCAATTTTGGTGGAGATTTAATGAGAGGTCAAGTTTGTTTATATTTTGAAAGGTCACGTGAGGTCAAGAAAGTGACAGTCCATTTGGTGGTTAATCAAGGTCTAGCTAGGGTTCGTGAGTGGTCAAGGAAGTTCTAGACAGGAGTTTAAGGAGGTCAAGTGGGGGTTGCGAGAATCGATCCGTGAATTACCCCGGATCGATATCCTTCTTCTTCGGCATTACAACCAAAAGTTTCGCTAACTCCCTTTATCCTTTGCGAAGTCACACCAGTTGTACATCCCAGGTGCAAAGAGATCCTTATGCAATTGGTTTATCACTGGATCATCTTCTTCGATAGGTATGACATGAACCAACCAGCGCTTTCGTTGGATTTTTATGCGCTTAACTATATTTGACATGAGCAACTTCGCCCACATCCTCCAGAAAACCACGTCCAATAGTTGCGATTCTTTTTCTGTACAGAGCCTTGCATCCACAAAGAAGGTGTGTAATCGTTTCTTCCTCTTCTTCTTCTTGGCAGCTCCTGCAGTAACCATTGAAAGGTAGCCCCAGTCTGCTGGCGTGTCTCCCAATCAGACAGTGTCCCGTTAACACCCCTACAAGGGTTCTTATATCATTCCTCTTAAATATCAATAATCGACAAGTACGGCTCTTATTCCACTCTGGCCACGTTTGTCTGCTTACGGAGCAAGTCGTTACTTGTTTCCATTGTGATTCAGCCATATCTACTGCATGTTTATCGATTAAGTATTTGCAGGTTGCCAGAGGAATATAGATTGCCTCTTTATCGGCCTCCAACTGCAGTGTGGTGCCCTGTCTGGCTAGTTCATCTGCCCCACAGTTCCCAGGGATGTCACTATGTCCTGGGACCCATTGTAGATGTATCGTGAAATATGACGTCATTGTCAATAATAAATCCAAGCATTATTCCACTATCTTAGAAGATATTCTATTAGACTTTAATGATTTTAAAGCCGCTTGACTATCCGAGAATATGAATATTTGTCTGGTATGATTTCTGCTTGGAACACACTGCAATGATCCGGTAGCCGGAAGGCGATTCTGGTTTCTAGTTTTTCTGAGAATACCCCACCTCCAACTCGTGTAGTTTTGACCCGCCCGTGTAGATACTTATCACTTTGTCCACTTTTCCCATATCCCACTCCTCTCTAGAGGGGAATGATATATGTAGTTCAGATCTTAGATTCATTTCATTTATTTCAACTAAGCACTTCTTTATTTGCTTTCAATATTTATTATTCATATATAATAAGTTCACATTTTTTTATACTCTCGCAACAAAAGTTGCTAAAGAGAGTATTAAGTTTTGTTCACCTAACGGTTGTTTGTAAGTCATAAAACTAAACGAGTTAGATATAGGATTATATATATCAAAATGATCAGGGTGACGAGACGAGTCAAAATCCGAATGTTTGTCTGTCCGTCCGTCCGTCCGTCCGTCTGTCCGTGCAACGGATAAATTGAGATATCTTAACGAAACTTGGAACACGTATTCCTTGGCACCCTGAGGAGGTTGCTTTCGAAAATGGGCAAGATCGGACCACTGCCACGCCCACAAAATGGCGAAAACCAAAAACTTATAAAGTGTCATAACTAAGCCATAAATAAAGTTATGGAATTAAAATTTGGAACATAGGATCGTATTAGGGAGGGGCACATTTGGATGTAATTTTTTTGGAAAAGTGGGCGTGACCCCGCCCTCAAATAGGTTTTTTGTATATAACTCACAAACCAATGAAGCTATATAAACCAAACTTTCTGCAGTCGTGTCTTTTAGCCGTTTCCTTATACAGTCCAAAAATGAAAGAAATCGGATAATAACCACGCCCACCTCCCATACAAAGGTTAGGTTGAAAATGACTAAAAGTGGTTTAACTGACTAACGAGAAACGTCAGAAACACTAAATTTTACATAAGAAATAGCAGGAGGAAGCTGCACTCAGATTTTTTTACAAAATGAAAAATGGGCGTGGCATCTCCCACTTATGGGTCAAAAACCATATCTCAGGAACTACTCGACCGATTTCAATGAAATTCGGTATATAATACTTTCTTGACACCCTGATGACACATGTGAAAAATGGATGAAATCGGTTCATAACCACGACAACTTTCCATATAACTCAATATTGAATTACATCTGATTCCTTCACTTTATAATGTATACATAAGGAACCAATGAAGATGGCGGAATAAAACTTTACACAAATAGTACATATCATCTCTGGCTTCACTTGAGAAAAAATTGTCGAAAACGGACTATAACTTTTCAAGACCCCAGATATCGGACATGTTGAACTCAGCGCCTAAGGGTAAATTTTAACCCAAACAAGTAAGGAAAGGCTAAGTTCGGGTGTAACCGAACATTTTATACTCTCGCAATTTATTTATTTAACTTTATTTATATTACATAATACACAATTTGACCCACATATTCATCATATATATTGTATAAAGTCCATTGAAAGTTGGAAACCCTAATATTAGGTTAGAAGCACCGAGGTCCTCATGTTCGATACATGGGGCTTTGAAAACCTATGGTCCGATTTCGGCGATTTTTAGAATGGGGCTTCCACACTATAAAGGTAGTATTTGTGCAAAGTTCTGCATCGATATCTTTACTAGTGCTTCCTTTATATATTGTAAAGTTAACGATTCAGATCGTCTTCAAAGTTCTGGTACATAGGAAGTTGGCGTGGTTGTGAAGCGATTTGGCCTATTTTCACAACATATCATTGGGATGTAAGAAAACTATTACAAACCAAGTTTCATTGAAATCGGTCGAGTAGTTCCTGAGATATGGTTTTTGACCCATAAGTGGGCGATGCCACGCCCATTTTCCATTTTGTAAAAAAATCTGAGTGCAGCTTCCTTCTGCCATTTCTTATGTAAAATTTAGTGTTTCTGACGTTTTTCGTTAGTGAGTTAACGCACTCACCTTAATTTTCAACCTAACCTTTATATGTGAGGTGGGCGTGGTTATTATTCGATTTCTTTTATTTTTGTACTGTATAAGGAAATGGCTAAAAGAAATGACTGCAGAAAGTTTGGCTTATATAACTTTATTGGTTTGCGAGTTATATACAAAAAACCTATTTGGGGGCGGGGTCACGCCCACTTTTCCAAAAAAATTACATCCGAATGTGCCCCTCCCTAATGGGATCCTATGTTCCAAATTTCATTTTCATAACTTTATTTATGGCTTAGTTATGACACTGTATAGGTTTTCGGTTTCCACCATTTTGTGGGCGTGGCAGTGGACCGATTTTGCCCATTTTCGAAAGCAACCTCCTCAGGGTGCCAAGGAACATGTGTTCCAAGTTTCATTAAGATATCTTAATTTTTACTCAAGTTATCGCTTGCACGGACAGACGGACAGACGGACAGACGGACGGACGGACAGACGGACGGACAGACATCCGGATTTCAAATCTACTCGTCATCCTGATCATTTATGTATATATAACCCCATATCTAACTCTTATATTTCTTGGTGACACAAACAACAGTTAGGTGAACAAAACTATTATACTCTGTGCAACAGGTTGCGAGAGTATAAATATTGGTAAATCTCTTAGATAATTTAATGTAATTCAGAGGAAATTGTTTTCTTCTAATAGTGTGTCTCTGTTCCAAAAATTTTTAAAATCGGATAATAACATCTCCTAGGTCCCATATGCCTAATTATAGGTTTTTCAAAAATGCGGTGGGCTTTAATCTACATATATGTATTGGTTAATATGTGAGATACTATATCTTTGCGAAATTAAGTGCGTGTATAGTTTTGGATATAGTGTACCTAGCTGGTGAAAATGAATGAAATCGGTTCAGGAATTACTTCAGCCCTCATACACTATATAGGACGATTTTCGTTATTCTTCTAAACTTTGTGCCGAATTTATAGGCAAATTTGGGTGTTATCTTATTAAAATTTCTTCAATAAATTGCGAGAGTATAAAATGTTCGGTTGCACCCGAACTTAGCCTTTCCTTACTTGTTAATTGATAAAATTTTGAAATTTATTTTCGCTTTCTGTATGACTTTCTCTTCAAATTTCAAAAATATTACTGGAGTAGTGGAATAATTTTGGCTTAGAGTTGCCATCTACTAAACAAAAATATGGTGTGTACTAAGCAAAAGAAGGTTGCTGTTATGGTTCAAATCTTTTTATTTTTTCGCTACATTTTTAAAAAGAAATTTCTAGTTCCCTAAAACATCATATTGGTGCTAACTAACTTGGTTCTCTCATATTTTTGCATTGGGTTGCCAACTAACTGATATTTCAAAATTTTATCATAATTGAATTTGTAAAAATATTATGAATATTAAAATAGGATTGCGAATAGTTATTTTAGGATATTTTAATATTTAATTTTTTTTTGATGGGGTTGCCATATAATAAATTTGAAAGTTTAGGGAATGATTGATGTTGGCGAAGTATTACATTATAAAAAATAAACCGAATTACTTAGGAATATATTTGATTTTACAATTTCAATGTTAGGGTTGCCAACTTAAAATTGTTTTCAAAAAATTTAAGCTTCAAAATTCAAAGTTTTTTTTGCAAATTTCAATAAGACAAACATTAAATGTTTATTTAATAATTTTAATATATTAAATATTTTTATTTTTATATTTTAATTTTTAATACTTTAGTAACCTTTAATTTTGAAGTATTGACACACTAATATCCCGATATACATATATGTATATGCCTATATGCTTTCATCTTCATTAAGTTAATTTCAACCGATAAAAATGTCCTCACCTCTGTCCGTCGCACTTAACCAAGTACACGTACGCCACCAATTTAACGGCTATCTCATATTTTTTCAATATTTACACACATTCATATATACATATATACATATGTTTAGTTGTATGTGTTTGTGTGTCTGCGTTGCTTGCCATTTGTCGCGTCGCGTCAATATTTGCATTTCAAATAAAGTTCAGTGACAATTGAAAACGGTGGGATAGGCGAATTCAGTGTGATTTGCTTCGGTGCTGTTGTTGTTGTTGTTGATTGACAGCGTCACAGCACATTTACAACAATTTTCTCTTATTTATTCCCACTCATTTCTTATTATTCGCGTGTTTTGTTTGAGCCGCTGCTGAGTGCTGAGTGCATAAAGCCATTGTCTGCAGGTGACAAGACAATAAAACGCGCGGCTTAATGAGCTTCAGCTTCAGCAGACAAAGCTGCGGCATCAGCTGGTATTCAATATAAATCGGTTTTGAATATCTTTAATGAAATATTTCTTCATTTGCTAGCGGAGAGTGAATGATGATTTGCATATTTGCAATTATGAGTGAGTAATTTGAAGGTTGGAATTGATTTTACGGAATTTATGCGAGATTTAATGGGTTACCGAAATTTAGTTTGTCTGATATTGGAATTAATATTGTTAATTTCGGATGCAGATATCGCTGTATTAGTTTATTAAGTGATAAATTTTTAGTTTTGATTCGATTGGATGCGATCCTTTGAGTATTTCAACAATTCAGAATATTTCTTAAGTACCCTTTGGTACCCTTAGGCACATTCCAAGAATTGTATGAATTTTTATATCCTTATACTCATATTATAATATTTTTTTTCTTTTTCAGGTACGTACAAATCTTAAATATATCAATATACATTTTTTAAGGTAAGCAACTAACGGGTGATTTTTTTGAGGTTAGGATTTTCATGCATTAGTATTTGACAGATCACGTGGGATTTCAGACATGGTGTCAAAGAGAAAGATGCTCAGTATGCTTTGACATTTCATCATGAATAGACTTACTAACGAGCAACGCTTGCAAATCATTGAATTTTATTACCAAAATCAGTGTTCGGTTCGAAATTTTTTTATCGACAAATTTTGTTCAGCGATGAGGCTCATTTCTGGTTGAATGGCTACGTAAATAAGCAAAATTGCCGCATTTGGGGTGAAGAGCAACCAGAAGCCGTTCAAGAACTGCCCATGCCATCGAAAAAATGCACTGTTTGGTGTGGTTTGTACGCTGGTGGAATCATTGGACCGTATTTTTTCAAAGATGCTGTTGGACGCAACGTTACGGTGAATGGCGATCGCTATCGTTCGATGCTAACAAACTTTTTGTTGCCAAAAATGGAAGAACTGAACTTGGTTGACATGTGGTTTCAACAAGATGGCGCTACATGCCACACAGCTCGCGATTCTATGGCCATTTTGAGGGAAAACTTCGGAGAACAATTCATCTCAAGAAATGGACCCGTAAGTTGGCCACCAAGATCATGCGATTTAACGCCTTTAGACTATTTTTTGTGGGGCTACGTCAAGTCTAAAGTCTACAGAAATAAGCCAGCAACTATTCCAGCTTTGGAAGACAACATTTCCGAAGAAATTCGGGCTATTCCGGCCGAAATGCTCGAAAAAGTTGCCCAAAATTGGACTTTCCGAATGGACCACCTAAGACGCAGCCGCGGTCAACATTTAAATGAAATTATCTTCAAAAAGTAAATGTCATGAACCAATCTAACGTTTCAAATAAAGAACCGATGAGATTTTGCAAATTTTATGCGTTTTTTTTTTTAAAAAGTTATCAAGCTCTTAAAAAATCACCCTTTATTAAAAAATATTTTTTCTGGTTCATATGTCTTACATACATAAGTTTATAACGCTGATTTGACGCATTTGAATGAAGAGTGACTTCTGGTTTAGGGTCCTATGTATATTTCTATTCAGTCAGACAATTGAAATCATCCGTTAAATTATTGGCGGCATATGATCAATCATCATATAAACGTTATCGATTATAAGACATATCTGGGTAGGCTAGGTTGTATGGGTGTTCTCCAGAGGGAAACACATTTAGACTAAGATAAGAGACAGACCTTCGTGAAGCCAGGATCACCACACTTGATTCGATAATAACACTCGACAAAGCCCTCGGAACCTACTACAAATTTGCACAGAATTTTTATATTAGACATACTAACTTCATATATAATATTTCAGAGTGTTTGATAAGTGTAATGTTAAACGTAAATAGATTTGTTGTGCTAAAATTGCATAAAAAAGGTTAACTTGATGAAATTGTTAGATCTTAAATTCTGTCCGAACAATTAACCATAAATATGGTATCTGATTCAATTGCACTACCAGTACTACTTAGAGGGATAATATTTCAATTATACGCCAAATAATATCCTAAACAATCCGAATGTCTTTATAATATATACATAAGGAACCAATGAAGATATCGAAATAAAACTTTACACAAAAACTGTATATGATCTGTGGATCACTTGTGAAACAATTTTCGAAATCGGACTATAATTTTTCAATACCCCGGATATCGAATATGAGGAACTCAGTGCCTTGTGCTAATTTTTCTCGGGAAATATCGGTAAATCTTTCAGATATCCCATTTTAATTCAGAGGAAATCGTTTTATTCTAATCGTGTGTCTTTGTACCAGAAATGTTTAAAATCGGGTCATAACTTCCCCTAGCTCTCATATAGCTAATTATAGAATTTTCAAAAATACGTTGGGCTTAGTAGCTTATAAATCGGTTAATATATGAAATATCTTAGCCAAATTAAGTGAACACATAATCTTAGATATAATGTATGTTGGTGGGGAAAATGAGTGAAATCGGTTCAAGAATTACCTCAGCCGTCATATACCATATATAATGATCTTCGTTATTCTATTGGACTTAATGCCGAGTATATGGGTCAAATTGTGTTATCTTATAATAAAATAAAAATATAGCAATAAATTGCGAGAGTATAAAATATTCGATTCCACCCGAACTTAGCCTTTTCTTACTTGTTTGTTATAGTTCTACCGGGCGCCATCTACTGGAATATTTGATATCGATAAAAATATTTTGATTATAAGCTGAAAGGGCTTTAAATATGTCTTTTGGTTATAATTTTACCCTGACGAATTTTATTATTACGTCGATAATGATTTTCAATGGGTAGACATTTAGTTTAGACTCATTTGACATTTAATCGGATTGGGTAAATATTTTAGGGTATTAGTCCTTGTGGACTGTTGTGAATTTAACAGCCAAAAGAGTAAAAAATAGCTTCCTATTCTTAATTGTATTTCTAATTGTCTCTTTCTTAACGTTCCAATCTTAATTTTGAACTAATTTTCGATTTCTTGCTTCAAAGTAGTATTTTCCTTATAATATTGTGAGTCATTGTATGTATATAAACAGCGGTTCAAGCCTTTCCGATCACCTTCAATCAAAAGCCAGGAGACTCAAAGTAAATACTACGAATATCCTTATAATACATACACTTATATTTGCAACTTAAGCTTTGTCTCACACAAATATTTTCGCTTCAAATTGAACTTCTCAACCAGCAAAGTTACTCATACGCAACGGTGCGCTTTTGCCGCTGTTACGTCAAAGCCACTTGATTGACTTGAAAAGGGAAGAAATTAAATAAATAAATAAAATATGCACAGCCAACAGTGGAGGAGTGCCTATATGTTTATTTGTATGTATATATTTCTCTTTGTAACAGTGAAAAATTGAAAATAAGGCAACAACTGCAATTGGAATTAATCAATAACGAATGAGCCGCAATGCGCGTGTGGGACTAATAAATACGCATTGTGTGGAAGGCGGCGGAGCGACACGTTTGTGTTGATTTTTTATTTCAGTTATTTCCGCTCTCCTTTCTTCCTCATATTTATTGTTATTATTGTAAAATATAGACATTTGTATGCGAGTAATTGAGTTAGGCTTTATTAGTGTGCCACTGGCTACTGTGTGTGTTGCCATTAAATATTTAAGCTGTAGTAATTATTGCTTAACTGTCTTACATTAATATTTCTCCAAAGGCGGCATTAAATTTCATAATTCGTTTACTCGCATTAAATTAATTACTGCAAATTACTTAAAGCCACACGCCGCATTAGTAAATTGATTTTGTTGCTGTAAACTGTTCTGCTCATGCCTTTACTATACTTGTAATCATTGTAAAGCGTGTAATTAAAATGCCTAAGGCTGGGAAATTATAGAAAATTATATGTAATTTGTTGTAGTTATTAAATTACGTACACAACAACAACTCAGAAGCAACAGTGTTGCCTTGGTATATAATTTACTTAAAAGCACGGTAGCCTTATATGCATATATATTCATATAAATACATATTTAGACATACAAACCTCCACTTAACAGCTCACCAGTTGCTCAGCATTCACTACTAACCCTTTCTCAATTTTGTTACTCATACGCACCGGCTTAAAGCCATATGCAAGTGCTATCAATTGCCTGCCTGCTTTGGTTGGCTCTAAACGGCTTTAAAATTCAATTTATGTTTCGCAAATACATTGTAAATCCTTTTTTCATTTCTCTGCTGTGCTTTCATTTTATATATTTTTTTCGTTTGTTCGCACAAAAATAGTTGCTTTTTATCCTTGCATTCCGCTTGATTTAAACGGGTTTTTCGCAAGCAGATCGTCGGAAAATGACTGCTGACTCATACGCTAATGCTTTTATCTGCAGCTAGTTATGTGTCTATGCATGTAACGCGGTGTATTTGTTTCCGCTTTTCAATTTTTGTGCGCAATCTGCTATTCTTGGAAATGATTGCTGGCTTTTGAAAGGTATGGGCAGTGGCATATTCACTGTATGAATAAGCATAATGTTTGAGAGTTTAGACATATTTATATGTATTATATATATAGAAATAAAGGAAATTATAATTTTTGGGATTAACAAGTAAGGGAGGACTGAGTTTGAGTGCAACCGAACATTTTATGCTCTCGCAATTTATTGATGTAATTTCATTAAGATAACACACAATTTAACCAATATATTCGGAATAAAGTCTACTAGCATAACGAGAATCATTATATGTATATAGTATATGAGGGCTGAGGTAATTCCTAAATCGATTTCACTCATTTTCACGACCAAGGTGCACTATATCCAAGACTATACATCCCCTTAATTTTGCTAAGATATCTCACATATTAACCAATGCATGCGGAATAAAGACCACTGTATTAAAAAAAAAACATATAATTAGGTATATGGGAGCTAGGGGAAGCTAGGAAGCTAGGGAGCTATGAAACGATTTTAACCATTTTTGGTACAGAGGCACATTTGAGGGAAGAAAAAGATTTCCTCTGAATTAAATTAAAAAATCTGAGAGATTTAACGGGATCTTCGGTGAAAATTTACCCTTAGGCACTGCGTATTCATGCCCGATATCCGGGGTCTTGAAAAGTTATAGTTCGATTTCGGCAATTTTTCCACAATGATGCCACAACTCAAATACAGTATTTGTGTAAACTTTTATTCCGTTATCTTCATTGGTTCGTTATGTATATATTATAAAGTGAAGGATCAGATGGAATTCAAAATTGAGTTATATGGGAAGTAGGCGTGGTTGTGAACCGATTTCCACCCGTGTCATCAGGTTGTCAGGAAAGTGTTATATACCGAATTTCATTGAAATCGGTCAAGTAGGTCTTGAGATATAGTGTTTGACCCATAAGTGGGCGACGCCACGCCCATTTTTAATTTTTTATAAAAATGGAATATTCTGTAGAATTTAGTGTTTCTGACTATTTTCGTTAGTGTATTAACGCACTTTTAGTAATTTTCAACATAACCTTTTTATGGAAGGTGGGCGTGGTTATTATCCGATTTCAAAACATGTGAAGCATATCTAAAAAATGATATCGAGTTTCAGGAAAAATATTTAATAGTAACCCTAGTAATGCAAGGGAATGACAAAACATTCCTCCATTTTGTGACGATTTCTTGGCTCATTCACAGTTCAGATATCGTTTCCTTCAGGTCTCAACCCTAGAATATCAATCTCCTAAAGCAAATTATTCGAGATATTAAGTGATTTCCAAAAAGCGATCGAATATGATCAACAGCAGGTGATCAATGGCTGTGACAATTGACCTGAGGAGCTGAGAAGCAAATTACAATGTAAGAAAAGTCTTATCTCGATTTTCTGTAATAATCCCGAATTAGTGCTGAAAGAACCTAAACTATAATAGTTGAACTTTTTTTCTTATTTCAAGAGACCTTCATACCATTTCAAACCACTATTATAACTACGTTCGATGAGAAATATTTTAGTGGTTTTTGGGAAAATCTGACTCACTCCTTATCATCATTACCTTGTTTCAATAACACTTTACTCAAACTTTTGCGGATTTTAAACAGTTTTACCAAATCCTTTTAAATATTTTGTTATTTTTGTTTGTTCTTTAATCTTTAACTCGCATTTTAAATAATAAATAGTATACTCTCCAAAAAGGTTTATGCCTAATTTTATATTCGGGTGTGTAAAATATGCATGTGTGCTTGTAAACTTGTTTGCCTAAATCTTTTAGCGACACTTTTCTATTACCCTCTTTCGCTACTTACAACACTTTGAAGTGCCGTCTTTTAGCGTATCAATTTCAAAGTGTTTCAAAGAAATCCCTTTTTGAGTCCCTTTTAATGGTAGCCGCAAAAGAAAAAGCTGTTCGCTGGAAGTACAGAGCATACATACGAGTATTTATATGAATTGTCTGTGCGGCTGTTTTGAAAAACATATGTAAAGGTTAATAATGGTGACGTCTAGCAGGAAACTCTTCGTTATTTTACTTTAAAGTGTTTGATATACTATTTTGATATTTTTTAAAACTAGTTACGAACTAGGTACATTTGACACTAATTGGGTTCATGGTTGCAGTTTTTGTTAAAATAAGGTATTTGTGCGTTTTAAATGATTTACTAGTTATTCTAAAGCTAGTTACTTTTATAACTAGTTCATGTTTTCAACTTGTTTCTTGCTGATTTAATATTACTATCAAATATGACAACAAGCCGCCCACATTTCACGTTATTTTACAGCACTCCCTCTCACCCTTCCCCGAATGACGCCATTATTTATGTCCTCAGCTGTGTTCCCAAGCAAACTGTTGCTTTCAAGTATTTACCTTACTCTTTAACTACTTAAATTTTGTATTCAAATGTGCTTAGTTATGTGTATACACTTCTTCTTGTTATTATAAGCAGGCAATATATTAAAGAGTCATGGCTTTTAAATGGTGCAGAATTTATGTTTATACATTTGAATGCTCATATTTTATGGATGTTGATGTGGTCGTAATTAGAATTGGGTCATGAAAGGCATTGCAAAGTTTTTTACGGCCTACAAATGGATGTCTCAATATGCCTGTAAATATGTAATCGTATTTTATGTCAAATGGAAATTTTGATAATGGTATCATGTTCTCGTGTGGTGTGTTATTGGTAGGGATAAACAGTTTTTTTTTGGGAAGAAACATATGGTATATTAGTTGTTGTTTCCTTTAAAGAGAAATTGATGAAATGCCTAACGTTTTAAAACCATTAAATTTGAACAATGTTTTTGGTATATTCAGTATCACACCAATAATGCTTTCCAACTGATCAGTTGCAGCTACACTTTCAGCTAATACTAACTACTAGATCCTCTCGACAGGATTGTCTAAATGAATAAGAACAAATGGTTTAGTGGTCCAATTTACACCAGGTACATTTCAATGAGCTTATGGATTCAAGCCGAAGAGCTTATAACTCTTCATAGATGATGAAGAATAACTTCAGGAAGCACCCAATGCAACACATTAAATTTTTATGACACAAGCATTGTTGTATGAAGTATTTTGAGATTGTTTATCACATTCGGAGAGGATTCCTCATATATATATAAACCCAAACGATTACCCTCATCCCGCATAACGGACGCGTGGGGCGCAATCAGCAAACGAGCGGAATTTGCCGGGTCATGAAAGGCAAGATCTCAAACTGCTCAGCTACAGAAAGAAAAATTTCAACAGCTAAGATTTAAAATTTACAAAAATAAAAGGTTAAAAATTGTTTAATGTTACTTATTAAGCGAAGACAAAATAGCTTTTTTGGTGCTAAAGATCGAATCAGACAGGTCAAATGTGCTGGATTGAGAATTAATATCATAACATATTTGGCGGAATGGTTCGTTTAACTAAAAATCTGTTCTCGAGGATTTTAAAAGTAATGGTCTAATCTGCCTAAATGAACGAAATGGGACTTTAAACTTGATATCAGATAAAAGGAAAGAGCTACAAACAAGTTTAAGGTAGTGTAGATAGATTTATAAGTTTTAAACGACTGGTATACGGAGGAAGATTTAATCTTGAATCCCAATGTAAGTGACCTAAAGCAAAAAGTAAAAGTTGTTTTTGTACGGACTCTAGCTATGGTAACTGGGATTTCATACCACAGAACCATATTCCAATATAGGCATTACCAATGTTATAAAAAGAATTTTAGTAATAGAAATAGGAACTCTTTAGACCAATGTTTAACAAAGCTAAGAGCACCTTTAGGTTTTAAGACTACTGAATTTATGTACATGAGAATTAAAATTTAGGGTCCATAGTAACTCCTAAATCAACAAAGCTAAATACTTGCTCGAAACTGAATTAATTTATTACATGGGGAGAAGGATCAACAGATCTACCGGAAAAGCACATCGTTTTACATTTTTTAATATTCAGTGGTATATCATTTTTGTGACAGCAAGTATCTAAATTATTTCAGTCCGATTCTTTCATTATAATAATTACGGAAGGTATATCATTAATAAACAGTAAGAACAGAATCGGATCGAGATGACTACCTTGTGGAACGCCCGAAGGAACCGTGATTGCATCGGAGAAAGTATTATTATAAGTATTGTTTTCCATTTGGTTGAAAACCAAGAATCCCATTGACACATGGCTTATGAATTCAAGCAAGTTTGTTGCTGTAGATTTCCCTTTACAAAATACATGCTGAGAAAATGAAATTAAAGGAGAAATCGAGAATTTAATTTGGTCAGTACATTGATGATAGATTCAAAAAGTATAACTGACATTTTTGCAATCCCCTTATAGTTCTCAACGGATGATCTAACACCACTTTTATGCAAAGGCATTATAAAAGAGTTTTTCCACAATGACGCAAATACCTAGTTTAAGAGATAAGTTGAAAAGCTTAGTTAAAGGATAGATATATATATTTTGCACAATTTTTAAGGAAGCATGAGGGAATAATATCGGGACCATATTTAAACGAGCTTTTTAATGTTTTTAAATGAATTAAGACATATAATTCAGATATGATTGGTGCGTAACTAACGGTACAAAACACATGCTGATAAGGCACATTCGTATGGGAGTTTGAACGATAATTAGACTTAAAGAATTCTGCAAACATATTGGAAATAATGTAATTGTCACATGACATGGTTGAATTATATTTCATCGCGGACGGAAAATTGGAAATCCTGCGTTTGGAGTTAACGAAACCATAAAAAGATTTTGGATTGCAAATAATATTATTTTTAACTTTGTTTATGTAATGTTTTTAACATTTTTTGTTAAATGGAATTTGTGGTTCGTTGGCAGTATGCTTTTATAACTACTCGAGAATAATTCATTCTATATTCAACCTTTGGTAAATTCGAGTTTTCATGATGCGAAAGAGGTTGGTTCGGTAATTTCGATATTACTTCGTAGCACGTTGTACTACGTCCTGGCAAACTCCAGGTTTTTTTGTTTGACTGTGATCTAAGCACAGATTTCGGTTATCGCTTTATGAGCTCGGGGTTTTAATAGTGGTTAACTTAGTTTTGACCTTCATTACTACCATATATTCGTATCAGAGAACTAAGAAGAAACTTAAACGAAGATAATAGATAGATTGGGATTTAGATACGATCCCAGCCAGATCAATGTTTAGCGTCGTAAAACTTGCTCACAACGTTGTTTTTGAGTAAGACGACTTACGCCCTGTAGAGGTTTCCAGCTAGATATCCTGTTATAAAAAATTAAGATAACTGTTACCTTTGTGTCAAAAATTTAAATCTTCTATCCTTAAGTTAATATCAATGAAAGAAAACCTAATCTCACATTCGATTGATGATTCGTATGCTTCATGTAACTGTGAGTTGAGCAAGTGATGAAATTGCTGTATATATAACTCGGGGATTTATAGTCGAAACAATCATTATTTTTTCTAAGGCCATTTTTTGTATATTTACTAAGTTTTGATCTATAGCGCGAAAACAATGTAAAGCTTTCGGAGCAACATTAAAATTCCATAAAATGGTTTTAGGGGCCCAATACGTCTTCAGTACTGTGATTCGAAAGAAAACCATGACACTGTGAGTAACTAAGCATATTCAACCCTATTCATTCCTTAAATGGAAGAAGTTTTATCAATAATGCTCTGAGGAATCAGTCCAAAATTTAAATAAATAAAATTTAGAGGTTCGCAACGTCCAAGTATATATTTTCTGAGTAAATAAAAATCTTGAATTTATAACATAGGATACAACTAACAAACTAATAAAAACATATCAATTTGATTCTTTTCCGAAAATAAATAAATAAAATATCCGATTTTGAGGTAAATGTGAATTACATCTCCTCCATCATTCCATCAATTGTTCAACAAAATTAATTGATTTCTCACGCTTTCGCTTCAATCGTGAAATTACTGTTATGTCTCACAATTTATTTCCCACCGAAAGAGTCAATAAGTTACTCAATTGAACTTATTTAAAAAGAAATCGCCGTGAAATAAAGTTTGCGCGACACCGCAATCCTTTTTCCTTTAATTACACCCAAAAACGGTAATTTACCACGTGCTTAAGCAAATTATTTACCTGAAAGAAATACCCAAAGAAAAATTGTTTAAGTGTAATAATATGCAAATAAAAAAGAAAAACAAGAAAAAGAGAAAGAGAACGAAAACGAATTACTGTAAATAAGGCATTAAAAAGGATAATTAACATCAACATCAAACAAGTTATACAATGAAAATAATAAGAAAGGCCAGAAAAACAAGTCGATAAAATGTAGCGGCAAAGATAAGGGAGCATTATATGTATTATCCATACAAAATATTGAAGGACAAGTGGGTAGTAGTAAAAAAATAACACAGGTAATGTAGGTTCAGATGTGAATGGAACGCAAAATTGTTGAACCAAAGCATTAAAGTGGGCATTTCATCGAAATGAAAGGTTAGACACCGTTAAGCTTAGGCTTTCACACTGAGTTGTGGACGATAGAATATCTAAATCTTTAGCTGTCTCACATAGTTGTAGAACTCTTAGTAGCCAACCGGATCACTTCCTGATCGATAAATATATTATGAGCTCATCTATGGAAATAAAACATTTTTGAGAACGACTTTGTAAAACCTTTAGATTCGTCGCTTTAAAAACACTTTTCAGATAGGTGGATTATTGAATATCAGTCTTTGGACTCCATCAATCATAAACTGTCTTTACGAAATTCTAACGGTCTTGAGTATGAATCAATAGAGGCTCCAAATGGGGTCAATTGTAGTCGGAGGGCGCTGCTTCATCTATGACTGTTCCTAAGTTCTTTCAGAAATAAATACTGGGGATCATATCTCTAGTGAAGAAATCTGTCGGAATTTACTCTGGGAACTCAGTCATAATGAAGATTTAAGTGCCATCAGATAATGCTTTGACTTTCATTTGATTCCTTCAAAGCTTCTCGGTATTAAAGTCACTTGGATCTTTGTAAAAACGATATCCATTTCAACAGGGTATTTGCTATGGCGGCCTGAGCATTATGCAAACTCCTTTGGGTTCTTTAGCTGCAACGTACTTCAGTGATTCATGGCTCAGAGGAACCTGGTTTCACCTCAAACTCATTTGGTAAAAGGGTTCTTAGATTAGGATTCTGACCTTTCATCGACGCCAAAATATTTGTAAGTTTTTCGGTTCTTTGAGCAAATTGTGCTCGGGTATAAAAATTATATTTTTCACATGCCGCCGACTGTGTCCACCCTCCCCACCGCTGACCACCAATATCCGCGACAAGTGGACAGGTAAATACTCACACAAGTATATCTCTGTACATAAATATATTATACGTTCGAGTGTCGCGTGCGTAAACTGTGGGCGTCGCTGGTCGATAGAACAAGTTTTTCAACTTTCGATTACCGAAAGTGTGTACGCAAACTTAATTATTTATTTATTTACTTAAGCGATACTTTAGCAAGAGCGTATTCTTTGTGAGCACATTATTTACCACTTTTACACCCTTTCAACTTATTTTCGAGGTCATACCGCGCACAGTCACTCACCACCACCTGCGGGTAGAACGAAATCGGGTGGGGAGACAACGACAAAAATAGCGACCATACCATAAGTAATTGTTAAAGTATTTGACATAGAGCAAACGAAATTGATTGAACGATCGATAATAATATATTTTAGTGCAGCAAAGTCTAGTACATAAGTGGATAGGGAGGAAATGAAGAAAAAATAAATAAAATGGAAGAAGAAAATGCAGTCAATGAAGGAAAGAAAGGTGAGGGACAATGTATGTGAGTACAGGTGGCACTTGTGCGGTGAGTTTGAGAAACGCCAATGCATGGAAACTTGAGTAATCAATGACCAGTGCATGTATTGGCACTCGACTCAGCTAAAAAAATGAGCAACAAACACAAGACATTAGTTGCATTACTATATATAGTTACTTATGTGTTCTATGTACATATGTTCCTCCGACATATGGTACATATGTATTTATATAATGCCTGCCGTTAATGGCACTTTACACTGCTGAAGTGTGCGTTCTGTAATGTCATTTCGTCCATTGAGTAGCGCACTTTGTGTATATGTTGCTGTTGTTGTCGTGCGGAAAAGAGTTATGGAAGAAAATTGTTGTAAGAAAACTTTTTGGGCACAACTTAGGTGCAATTGAAGTTCTTGTTCAGCACACGAGCGAGAATAAGCGAATTAGATTGAATAACTTTGGTTTGAACCTATTTCTACATTAAACGCTTCAATAGTTATAGAAAATGTATGACTTATTTTAGAGTAAGATATGTATAAAACCACTTTTTGTGAATAGAAAATATTTTATATCTCAACTTCCTCCCTATTTATATTATTTTGATAGTTGTGAAAAATATAAAATTCCTTTGAAACAGGTCAAACTGCTGTTTGGTTCGTCGACAACCAATTCGATTTGACTCTAATCTGTCTTTTGTATTCAGTAACGTTTCATCTAATAGACTCAAGAAAGCTCAAGAGTCAAGAAATCATTCGACAAAATCTTATCATGAAAATAATCAACTTAATTGTTTGCATGCTGATTTCGACTGATCACTGACCTCAAATATAATCTGATAAATTCATGTTTGTTTGTTGATTTAGAAACGATCTGAAAACCTGAAGAAATCAAGATTTTTATAAATAATGCCAAAACTTCCTGCGGAAAGAGATCAGACCGAAATCATGTCACATTACAAATTATCGGCCAGAGTTATCATATTTAATATTTTCCAAACTTTTGAAGCCTGAAGTATTTCGAGTTTACTGTTATTTGTCAAACCCTTTCTTAATTGCGAGTGAGTTTCATGTTGATTCCCATTTGAAATAGCGCAGATGTTAAAATTTGATATCGATCTCTCAGTCTTCAATATATCAATCAAATGTTCTAGAATCTAGTGTTTTAAGTCCCCTAATCATTTGAAGAGTTTAATTTTTCTAACGTATTGTTTAGGTTTTATATCTGACTCAGTCATTCAAGTGACATTTGCCCCATATAAATCCTATTATTTCGTATTTTATTAGTTGGCTCTCTACAGGGAAGTTCACAGTTTTGTCGGATAGAGAGCTATAGTGATTGGCAATACCTGATTCATAGTTAAACTCAGAACTTTAGTCGTGTATCAAGATATTTTTCGAATTGGAGGTAAAAGTACTCTCCCACGTCCTTGACCTTTGATCTCTAAGTAAATAAATACAATTTAGTAAGTGCAATGTCCTTGTTCGGTTCGGTGCGGACGAGTTGGATATTCTTGGTTGGCATACTACAATCTGATACAAGTCTTTAAAGCTCACCATACATTAAAATTCGAAAGGAAACTCATAATAGATCAAATTAGAGACGTCTCTAGTGGATCTAGTGCGTCAGGCTTCAAAATGCACTCTTACTAACCAACTAATTATACTTCTTAGAACAAAGTCAAGCAGACTAAGACCATTATATATAAATACATTGCTATATTGGTTTATACATAATTACGTACATTATAGATATCTATTCATTAAACTGCATTATCTATTAGACAAAAAAAATATTTAATTTATTTTCTTGTTTACCTGAATAACGGTTCAAAAGACACTGGCAGCACACTTTTTGCACTGAAATGCACTTTTTTCATCCCCTACTTCCATCTTCTACTTTAATTTTTCCGCTGCTTCAAGTGTTTTCTCTTCCCTTCTACTAAAATATTGTTCTTACGTCGCAATCCTTCCACAGGCTCACCGATACCCTTTCATTCATTATTTTTGTCGATAAAGTTTTAACTGCAGCGAAAGCGAAAAATTTCCGCTTGCAGTGCAAAGTAGTGCAATAATAAAAGCACAAAAAGTTTGTTAAAAAATATGTGAAAAAGACGAAAGAGAGAATGTGAAGAAAAAACAAAGTTGAAGTGCGCTCTCTGTCTCAAATCAAAATAAAGTGTTGGTGTGGTAAGAATGAGCGTATGGATGCATTAACGGATAATTAAGAAATGAGGAAAGCTCTTCATCAATATAAAATGTGGCATACTTTAAGGATGTTAAAACTTTTAATGTAGTTGAACGGTGAAATGCAGGCGTAAAGAGATACAAAAACAGTATCTTCTGTGCTTATTTTATATATAACTTTGTTGTATCGATGAAAAGGATGAGGCTTCCAAATATTATATTTAACAGCGTCAATGAAACTCTTTGTATATTGTATTATAAAATACATATTATTAGATAAATCCATATCAAATTAATTTAGAACTATATAAAGTAAGGAATATTTAAGTAAAGTAGCACCTATTAAGTACTAAAGATGACAACTTTAATTTTCGCCTTTGAGGATACATAATTAAAAAATGCGCCTCAATGTAGTCAACAAAATATAGTATATTGTAAAGTTGAATGAATGAATGCTATTGTTTAGTATTTAGTATATTCCAGTACCCAATCTGGCTTCATAATATCAACTTCGAATCAATGTATAAACCGAAGCCGTGGTAAAATCAAATGATTGTTCGTTTCAAATTTGAATACTGATTGAATGTACTCACATGTTTTCGGTTACTGTGTATGTAACATTTCTCTTCTGACGTCTATCCGAGATTTGTCATTCGTCTATTTGACATTTTCCATTTGACTTCTATATGACATTTGCAATCCGACCTCTATATGACAATTGCCTTCTGACGTCCATATGACTTTTTCCATCTGCCGCCTATTTGACATCTGACGTGTATGTGACATTTGTTATCTGCCATCTATCTGACGTCTATGTGACATTTGACATCTGACGTCTATGTGACATTTGCCATCTGATGTTTATGTGACATTTCTTATCTAACTTTTGCCATCTGACGTCTATATGACATTTGCTATCTGATTTTTATGTGACATTTGGCATCTGTCGTATATGTGACATTTTACATTTGTCACCTATCTGACGTGTATGTGACATTTGTTATCTGCCATCTATCTGACGTCTATATGACATTTGCCATCTGATGTTTATGTGGCATTTCTTATCTGACTTTTGCCATCTGACGTCTATATGACATTTGACATCTGATTTTTATGTGACATTTGGCATATGTCGTATATGTGACATTTTACATTTGCCATCTATCTGACGTGTATGTGACATTTGTTATCTGCCATCTATCTGACGTCTATATGACATTTGCCATCTGATGTTTATGTGACATTTCTTATCTGACTTTTGCCATCTGACGTCTATATGACATTTGACATCTGATTTTTATGTGACATTTGTAATCTGCCATCTATCTGACATTGGGATCTATCGTATATGTGACATTTGACATCTGACGTCTATATCTAATGTTTATGTGACATTTCCCCTTTGATGTCGATTTGACATTATCAATTTGATGTCTATATGACCATCTGACGTTTATGTGACAATTGCTTTTATGTGGACATTTATCATCTGTTATTTATGTGACGAAGATTTGACATTTCCCATCTGACGTCTACCTGACTTTTCCAATTTTCATTTGATACCTAATCCAACACAAATTTAAAATATTCGTTCAACCACATCGCTTTAATTACACTGGTCTACATCAAAATTGCCTTCAACATGAAAATATACTATATTGATTGTATTTCACTCGTTGAACATAAATATACAAGTTAAAATTCATAATTAGCTCTTATTGTGCATTTATGCCTTATAAATATAATAGAGGGTAGCGCGACAGATTTATCACATTAATGATGATAACTCAAAATATTTAGTGATTACCCGCGGAAATTTTATTATTTCACATTTGTTTGTTGTGTTTAACGTTGACTGTGTTTTGTTCAACAGTTAAAACGTGAAATTGTTACCGTTTTTTTGTAATTTTTAGTGAAAAATCTACAATTTCTGCGTTATGTCGCGTAAATGTGTTAATAGTGCAGACAATTTTTGCTTACATTTGTGGTAAGGTGACCCTTACTAACCAAAAGATGCTCAATAACACAACGTTTAGAAACTGGATTATATTGGAATTAAAATTAAAAGCCAAGACAAATCGTGTGAACCACATTTTAGTTGCACAACTTGCTCCACAAATCTGATTAAGTGGCTAAACAAAAAGAAACGTTCATTGTCTTTTGGTGTACCAATGATGTGGAGGGAACCTACCAATCATGCGAATGACTGTTACTTTTGCTTGACTCCACCCATCCAGCAATACGGTAGTATCACGAAAAAAGAAACGAAGCGTAGTATACCCTGACGAAGCCTCTGTATCGCGACCTGTACTACATGGACCATCGAATTTACCTGTTCCTCGACCTCCCGAAGTATACCAGCAAGATTCTGAAGAAGCGATTAATTCAATGGAAGTTGACTACAATGAGCCTACAACCTCACAATCGCCACAGTTTGTGGGTGACAATATTTTTTGTGACGAACCTCATAGAATTTCGCAAGATGAACTCAGCGACCTTATACGAGATTTAAATTTGCCAAAAGATAAAGCGGAATTACTAGGATCGAGACATAAGCAATGGAATTTGCTTCAACCGGATGTCAAAATCTGTTTATACAGATATCGTCAGAAGAACTTGATGCCCTATTTCAAATCCGAAAACCAGCTTGCATTCTGTAATATCGTAAGTGGCTTGTTGAACGCTTTGAACATTGAATACTGTCCACAGGAATGACGGCTGTTCATAGACTCCTCAAAATTAAGTTTGAGCTGTTCTGAGCTGTTCTTCTCCATAATGGTAACACACAACCTTCGATTCCATTATGCCACACTGTGCATACTAAAGAAACATACAAAAATATGAAATTATTTTAGATGCTTTTTTTTTTTTGTTTTTTTTTTTGGTGATTTTTTCCCTTCTAACTGCGGTGATGTAAGTGACGAACATTGTGAACGATTCCACCAAGATATCTCGACAATGGAAAAGAGATACCAGGGCCGATGGGATGCGTCAATGTTAGCGGACTACTGCTGGAATTTGAAAAGCGATACCCCTAACAGTGATTACAAAAGACAAACGAAAAAGAAGACAAAATCTTAATCAAATATGTTATTTTTTTTTAATTTTAATATTTCCAATTTTATATAAGTAAAAAGAAAAAAATAATAGTAAATAATTATTATAGTTTTTTTTTTCATAAAATGTTTTGTACTTTAATGTGTTATTAAAAGCCAAATTTTGTATATTAGGTATATTTCCAAAATAAGAGCTAATTCAAAAAACATATTCTTGTTTTCCTATTCAGTAACCTCAAAGCAATATAAAAATAAAGTATTCAATTGAAAGGCACACAAAAAGTTACATTTTGTAGACCAGTGTTATCGATCCCCATAAAATATAATTCACTTTTCCCGCCGAAAAGCATGCTTCAATATTCGCATAGGCAAACGAAAATGTGAAACCACTTGAGAGTATAGTTAAAGCATCTTATCACCACGATTCGCATATTCTCACATAACCTTCATGCTTTTCGGCTTTCCGCCGGCTAAAACAACAAAGTTGCCAACTTTTGGCAGACGTTCGCCTCGCTCACAGCACGGGAGCTGCACATGAATGTATACCAATGAAAATGTATGAATTTCCTGGCGGATAAATGTGTGCATATGTCGACTCAAGCTCGACTAAACCAACTACAGTTTTGCACTTACATATCTCATGCATATTCAACTACATTGCATTTGAGTTCAACATTTGCACTTGTTGAGTTTTGCAATTAAAATTACTCATCAACTTTTTTTTGTTTTTGTTTTCGACTTTTTCATTTCACATTTATTTTCTATTTTCTTTACTTTGCTGGCAAATCACTTTTATGTAGTTCGAAGTGCGGCGGGAAGCGCCGTTAAAGCAATCGCTGGAAAATATTTTTACTTTTCGTCTATCGGTCAGGAAGTGCCAGCGCCGGGGGAAGTACTGGCTTGAATGTTCGCTGCAGCTGAATTTGTTAAATAATTTTATTGCAAATTAACATAAAATTGCTGAAACTTTGGCGAATTGAATATTCTAGTGAGCTGTAAAGTTTGTAGGTTACATGTAAAAGTAGAGAAATTAATAAAACTTAAATGAAGTGAACGGAATTGATTGCCAGATGAACTTGTAAGGATGGTAAAGCAAGGAAAACCATTTTTTAGTATGCTATTTTTATAAAAGCAAGCGTAAAACTAAAGAGAACTTTTTGACAATGCGCCTAAATGTAGGCAACACTGGTTCATTCATTTGTATATATTAAGTTGGAAAAAGGAAAATATATCCAATATCTTCACTTATAGCATTCAAAACTTAAATGCTGAATAATCGAATTTAGAAATAATCTAAGTTGTTATCCATAAATTTTCACAATAAT